>OZ036010.1:5562426-5572426 GCA_964035015.1 Corallium rubrum
TCGTCTGGCGTTAAACAGAGTAAGAAAACAAAGTTGTCCTACAACAACACGCAGTGAGTGACTGAATTGTTAAACATAAATATACGCTGTTATCTACATTACAAGTATACCTTGCTAGAACTATACACAGGCAATACTGAACTCAATTCAACTTTTAAGCTACTCACTTGGTCTTTTCCTCGAACTCATAGCTCTTCCTTTCACAGTCTAAAACTAACTTCAAGTAACTCCAAAGTCACAGCATTTAATGTATAACGTCCCCAGATGCAATACAGACAATCTCTATTTTCAAGACTCTATAAATATAAACGCTTTAGGTCTCTCTAATTTACATTTTCGGTTACCCCTGACTGGGAGCTGCTTTTCTATAAAAAAATACCGCTGTTCTTATCGATGGAAAATCTGTTTTTTTGAAGACATCGAAATTTGAATCGCGGTTCCAAATACTTCAAAATGAATAACACTTGTCGGCGTTGTTTGTTTAATGGTTATGTTTGATGTGAGGGGAAAACGTTTGTCGTAGCATAATCATCAACATTTGGATTCAGCTGTGAGCCACGACAGAAAGGTCATGCAGTGAGTTCGCGCCGCCCACCCATGGCATGCCCTCAGTCACTACAGTTGAGACTAAATGCAATACAGCTCTCTAGCTGAGCTATAGGGAGGACATTTAACAACATGTCCTCTCACTTAATAATAATAATAATATTTAAAATTTATATAGCGCAAAATACATATGTATATGATCTAATGCGCTTTACATTAAATAAGATAAATACAATCAAAATATAGATACAGCATTAATTTACAAATAACTAAAACTATGATCAATAAGAACTATACACCTACTGTTCATCTGCTAATTTAAAAAGATAAGTTTTTAAAGCTGATTTAAAATTAAGTAAACTGTTCTCAGCCCTAAGACTGGTAGGTAATGAGTTCCACAGAGCTGGCGCAGCCGCGGCAAATGCTCTATCTCCTGTGGTTTTGTTGGTTCTTTCTTTAGGGTACCCAAGGTAACACTCGTTGTTTGAGCGCAAACCATAACGGGATTGTTGTTTAAAAGTTATCAAATCTGAAATATACCTTGGAACATTGCCTTGCTTAGCCTTAAATGTAATTAAAAGAAATGACTTTATAGATAATTCTATACTTCACCGGCAACCAGTGCAGTCGGTACATAACAGGAGAGATGTGACAGAAACGAGGGGTGTTAGACACCAATCTAGCTGCTGCGTTTTGAACACGTTGTAACTTGTTAGTTTGATTCGCCGGCAATCCATAAAAGAGGCTATTGCAATAATAACTTAGAATTAAGGATTATCCTGAATTGTCAAAGTGTCTTCTTAAATCCTAGGAAACTCGTCTGTCCACGTGCGGCATGTTAAAGTGAAAACATATAACTATAATGATCCACGCAACCGATCATTAAAATATTTTCTAAATAAATTTGAGCTTGACGCGAACGTCCATCAAATTCAAACGTCTGTATTACATATGACCACGATGTGATCATACAACTAATCTTGGAACACATAATATGATTATATCACTGTCAGACTGTGAATGTGGAAACGTAGCTCTCCATCTGAGCCTCAGTTGCTCAATGGTTAGAGCGTCCAAGTGATCATTAGAAGGTTGCAGGTTCGATCCTCGTCACAAGCTCTTTCAGTCCTTTTGAATTATTTAGAAAACCTCCTTGATCATGTTATAAATAACTCGAGCTTCGCCCTCGGGATTATATATCGCTAATAAAGTTCGGGTGAGGTGCTTAACCTACACTTAGTTTTCTTAATATTACTTTTTCCATTTTCCCATCTATTCTTGCAATCTGTCCACAGACCACATATCGTGGTTCTACCAAACCATGTATGTTTTACAACAGTATCAAACTATCAGTCTTATCCACATGCCTGATATTTGGTGGCATGATCTGCAAGTCTGAGAACACCGAGCAATGAGAACGCACCAGACGTCTACGTTTCCACATTCACAGTCTATCTGACAGTGATATAATCATATTGTGTGTTCCAAGATGAGTTGTATGATCACATCGTGGTCATATGGAATGCAGACGTTTGAATTTGATGGACATTCCTCAAGCTAAATTTTTTCATAAAATATTCTAATGATCGTTTAGACGTCCTAGCTAACCGCTTATAGCTCTCCATCTGAGCCTCAGTATAGCCATAGCCATAGCTAAAATGTCATAATTGGGGGGGGGAGGGGGGGAATTATCGATGTGCCAACTAAAAATTTCCGAATGAAATATTTCCCCCCCGAATCTTGCACTAATAATCACAAAATCGGGTTACGTAAAAGGTAGGTCGCGTCGAATATTATCTCAGAAAAACGTGTTGCCAATCGCCAATGTTTTGGTTTAGGTTAGGAGGTTTAGGATCAGGGTTAAGGTTTGAGTTAGGGTTAAGATTAGAATTTGTATTAGGGTTAGAGATCTGGAGGCCATTTCCACGTGTCCTGCCTTTGCTCGATGTCGAAATAAGCTTTCGTGACGACGGGACCCGTGAGAGAGCCCAACGTTTGTGTGGCGGGCATGCACTGGGAACGAGAATGGCGAATTCGACCGACAAGTTTTCTGCTAGCTACCAGTACATTTATTTTTCATTTAATCAGTGGACTTTGACATAATCTTTTCAAATAGTCTTAAATAAAACAGGCCCCAATTTTCCGAATAAACATGTAACTTTTCCGAATATTGCAATTTTGTAAAAGTTGGGGTGTGTGGGGGTGTGTGCCGCACATGTGTGTGTGGCCCTGAGTATAGCTCAATGGTTAGAGCGTCTAACATTAGAATTAAGGTTGCAGGTTCGATCCTTGTCTGGGATTCTGAAATATTTTCTGAATATTTGACCTTAACGCGCGTCTACAAATTAACGTCTGTGCTACATGATACGTAAAAATGACTACGAATTTGCAACCTTATCTCTCTAGCCTAGGCTAAGGTTGCAAATTCATAGTCATACATGTGCGTATATATATATATATACATGCATGATACATGTAGCACAGATGTTTTGTAGACGCGCGTCAAGGTGAAATATTCAGAAAATATTTCTGAATCCCAGACAAGAATCAAACCTGCAGCCTTGACCGGTTAGACGTTCTAATCATTGAGCTACTGAGACTCAGATTGCACATTCACAGTCATATGAGCCTGCATGTGTGTTCCGAAGTGAAGTGATACCGTATAAAGCTTGTCACATGTATAGTGCAGACGTTTGATAGACATTCGTCAAATTCAAATGTTCAAAAAATATTTTATGGGGAGCATGGATGGTGTGTGCTGTTAGGGCGCTGCCTCTCAGTCTCACCAACAGTTAAGCCCGGTTAGACGGAGTTAGTACTTGGGTGGGTGACCGCTTGGGAACAGCCCCTCTCTCCTCCGCAGAGGCTTCTATTCTGGTTAGTTGCAGGCGCGCGGGCTATCGTAAAGCGCGCGGGGAACGTCGGAAAGAGGGCCTGATACAATTCTTTACCTGGCGGCATGTAAAAAGCCAGATTTTGGCTTGAGGGAACAGCTCAGTCTCGAGCTTGGGACTCATGTGAGTAGAGTTCAGGCCATGTGCACACGGTAACGTTTCCGAGCGTTTTTGTATTGTTTCAAGTAATGAGCTGATTGTTCTCGATTTCCTTGAGAATAGTAAACAATACGAAAACGCTTGGAAACGTTACCGTGTGCACATAGTCTCAGTTGGTCTCCCCTGTGCTCTGAGGGTTTTTCGCCGGGTTCTCCGTTTTTTCTCCCTCCGTAAAATCAACCGACCGAAGGGCTGAGCTCCGTTGGATCCGTGGTCTGAACTGTGTCGTATGGCGGCTGCTTAAAGCGCCTTTGATATGCCTCGACACAGCCACGTTGAAAAATCCTTAGGAGTAACTTGATTGTAAAGATACACGTTTGATGTATTCTAATTAAAGACCTTGACAGAAGTTTTCTGAGAGTTTAACAACAGCTTGTGCACAGCAAAGACTATTAGTGCATCAGACTGGACTAAATATGTTATCACATTTAATCTCCTGGAATTTTCGCCAAGTGCATCTGCCATCAAGATTGACAAAAACGGAAAATCTCTTAATTCACCCCAAACGGAAATCAACCTATCACCAAATCCTTGTCAGTCAATCTATTTCGTTCATTCATTCGATGTACCTACACTTTGTTGACCGAAGTGCTTGACTAAATGAAGAGATTGGACACACAATATTCAGAGTGCATTGTTTTCTCGTGTCAATTTTCTTTACTATTAATCAAAGAGAAGAAAAACAAAGAACAGACTGACACACACGACTCTTAAGTGGCCTTAATAGGATATTCGAAACGCCTCCGAATTGTGTATTTTAATCGAAACACCGACAAAAGCGCTTTCGTTTACGGCTATCGCGACTCGCGTCGGTAGTTATCTGGTCAGACTGGTCTTAAATCGTCTGTTCCAAGCAGGAATAAGCTAACCCACGCCACGTGCGGTATTCGACATGTTTTGCCAAATACCCGCAAGCAAGGGTTCATATTTCGCCTTTCTATTGGTCTGAATTCAAAACCAGGTAAAAAATTAACAACATGTTGACAAATAATCGACATTTCATCACGACTGAAGAAATTCGAGAAATGTGACGGTTTCAAATATCTAGGGTCAGCAGAGAACGCTGTTGTCTTCGTGGACGAACCTAACCGCTTCTCTTTTAACTCGTTGGTAGAAACTTCCAGAAGTCACATCGGAATTCCTATATTTGGACAAGATGTCTGCCCCAAGTAAGTAACGTTAGTATAGCATGGTGCAGCCTGTATGATTAATTATTGCATACCATCACCATTGTATGTGGCGTATATTCTGACCGTGAAATTACAGGGTGTATTATTACATGGTCAGAAAGGCTCCACGAGAATCTTGTAGATTCGCATCTTGAATTATTTATCACGTATTTACAATTATAAGTTATTAAGTTATCTACAAAACGTGGTACGTTTATGTCGGTATGATAATGTGGCTTGAAAAAGATCTGCTATTTCGATTAGCGATTCGTCTTCAGCTATATAATTATATACAAACGTATGAAAAGGCAGAGCAGTTGTAAAACGTCTGTAATGTGTAGCCTTGTCACTTAAATTGCATCCAGCTGGTAGTAGAATGTATTCCCACTGCTTGCCCCGGTTTGTAGAGACAACTTTACAATTACTAGTGGTTCGCAAGTTTGTGAAAAGTTGTGTCAGATCAACAAGCCTGTCACTGTAGGTTGTTCTGAACAACTGTATTGTTTATATTAGCAAGTTGCTGCAAGGTTGACAACAGCAAACAATATGAAATGACATGCACTTATGTTATTATAACTTCTCATTCACCTGGTATATATTCTGAACGTATTCGCAATTTTGTGACAAGTTACTGTGACCAACAAACCTGTCGTATGCTCTGGTTGTTCCAACAACTTGCTGCGCTATTATTTGTAATAAATGCTATACAAGGTTGACAACAGCAAACTTGTACGTAGCATGCTGCAGTTTCATGAAGTTAGTAACTATTCTTGCATGGCAAGTTTGTAACAGGTTGTTGCGATCAACAAGTATGTCGCATGCATGAAGGTTGTTCCAGCAACATGCTGCGCTATTATTTGTAACGAATTGCCAAAGAAGGTTGAGAACAGCAAGCTTGAAGCATACAGTTTCGTGAAGCTAGTAACGCCATTCTTGGCAAGTTTGTGACAAGTTGTTGCGATCAACACGTCTGTCGCATGCAGGTTGTTACAACAATTTGCTGTAGCATTGTTTGTAAGAATTGACCAAGACCAAGTCGATGAGTTTGTGTCGCCCTATCGAGTTTTGCGCAAGCTTGACCTGCTCGCTGCAGGAATATAAACAATATCGTCCTGGATGCATGGTTTCGTTGAGGTAAACCGTGATTAAACATAGATTTAGGTTAAATAAACTACAGTCGTGTGGTGATGTACTGGTGTGTGTGTGTGTAACACCAGAAGGTGGGAAATACCAGGAGATGATCATCGAAGTTCTTGAATTCGTAGAAACGGCGATAGTTAGGTAGATTTGCTCAAAGGATTTCATCTTTTCACGTTCATTGAATTCCCCAATCCACAAAAAACCCTGTTGATCTGGGATAATTATTGTGGGACAGCGAATTTAGGTGAAGAATAATGATAGTAAGGTGCTACTCCGAGTAAGGAACCATACCGGGTAAATATGAGAAAAATTCTACTCGATCACGGCTGGATTCGAACCTGCGATCTTCGGTTTACTAGTGTTTTGTCCAATGCTTTACCAACTGAGCCACAGGGTTAAGTTGGGAGCAGGTCGTGGAATGATCGTACGTATAATTGATTTATATATTGGCCATGTATAGACAGACCTCTTGCACTTGACGTCAAAATGGTCCATCTGGAGGATAACTTCAAAGTTCCAATGTTCAGCATGGCGAATAATCAATGGAAATTTTGTTCTTTATCAGCATTTGTCCTCCACCAAGGGAATAAGTGCAAGTGATCTATAGCTCTACAGGGTGTATCAAAAAAAAGGCTACCCTTAGAAAATATAATTAACATTCTTTTCAAATAACCTATTGTATATTGACAGCCCTGTGCTCAGTTGAACCATTTTTAATCGAACTGATATGAATATAATTAACGTTTTTATTTCAGTTATGCTCCTTCATACGTTTAGAAGTTATCGTAATTTCCCAGGTGTATACGACATTTGTTTTTTACGCATCCGTGACTTCAGAGGTGTCCAGGGCTGTCAATGTACAATAGGTTATTTGAAAAGAATGTTAATTATATTTTCTAAGGGTAGCCTTTTTTTTGATACACCCTGTAGAGCGTCGAACTAGTAAACCCCAGCCGAGGTCGACTACTATCTATCTTGCTCTGTTCTATGTTCATCAACAGATAACGTGATATGCTATGCTGCAATCAGTGGATTATATAACTGGATTATATAACTTGAGAGGAGAAATATTTCATATGTCCCATTAATGAAACGCTTGGTCTTGAAATTGTGAGAATTCTCACGTTTCGTCGAAAAATAGAAATATTTATTTTTCAAAGATGAAAAATGGATCTGAAATTAACGAAAATACTCCACTAAATCTGCCCTTTCATTTGAATAATTTACAGCTGTTTAATATCAAATCATAACAAAATACCAACAACCAAACCTTAATACCCCCTGAGGGATATCTCAACAAATTGACATGCAGTCACACGTGTTAATTTTATTTTTTTTATAATAACCCAACGCAACGTTGATTGGCAATATAATGCCTGTTTAATTATCTAATTAGTCAATATGGGGTGGTCCCGTAGGATTTGAGTGCTAAAGTTGATCTTTCTTTTTTGAGTTGACTATAGATGTCCAACTATACACCAAATCGTAGTTTCATTTAGGCCCACATGCAAATTAGTTTCCTATTCATTTTGGGCCCCTATGCAAATACATGGATCGCGAATCTCGACTGCGCGTCAGAAGGACGCGTTCAATGCAGAGTGACGAGTCGGGATAAAACTTATTTCAATTTATAACATTAGGCTGAGGAATTCAGTACAATGAGTTCAGAAATGTAAATGAAAATGCAAATGAAAACTGCAGCTTTAGCCTTATGTGATAAAGTTAATTAAGTTTTATCCCGACTCAGAACGCGTCATTCTGATGCGCAATCGAGATTCGCGATCCATGTATTACATCGTGTCTATTAAAGCATAACGGGAAGATAACATGGGCTAGGACTGTTTTTTCATGTTTTGAGTTCATTATTTTTAGACGCTAACGTTTAGGATTATTGTCAAGGATTAGCGATAAGCAAAGTTTATCCTTATAGAATACCTAAACATTAAAAAGTTTCTGAAATCAGAAATGTTATGTTTACTACGGCTGCTTCAGCCTCATGTTATAAATGAACTACGTTTTATCCCGACTCAGACTGTATGCGCAGTCGAAACTCCGATTTCGTCTATAGTTGGTGTGCAACCAATCCCTTGAGATTCGAAGGACAAAGATATTTTCGCCATGTTGGATGATATTATAATTGCAGATGATGAAAATCTTTTGTCAACGTCAACCAACATGGCGGCAATGACGTAAGATGCACACCAGCAATTGGAAAATAATGGAGTTCAAATTTTTGACCTCTCAGTATACAGGGGGGTTGAGAACTTGGAAAATTTGAACTGCATTTTCTGATAATTTGACATTTAGTCAACTCAAAAATGAAACAAGGCCAGGGTCAGGATCAGGAAAGGCTTTTGAGTCACTCTTATTCTGGGATTACACTTTATACCGCACTAATAATAATAGGCTAGGATTAGACTTAAAGGTTAAAGGCGGCAATGACGTAAGATGCACACCAGCAATTGGAAAATAATTGGGTTCAAATTTTTGACCTCTCAGTATACAGGGGGGTTGAGAACTCGGAAAATTTGAACTGCATTTTCTGATAATTAGACATTTAGTCAACTCAAAAATGAAACAAGGCCAGGGTCAGGATCAGGAAAGGCTTTTGAGTCACTCTTATTCTGGGATTACAGAGCTTGAAATAACGGCCGGCGGCCGGCGGTTTTTCGACCAAATTTCAGTTTTTCCGACCAAATGCTGAAATGATCGGAAAATTTGTCAGGACAAATTTTGAAAAAAAAAAAATCTGTTTATTTAAATGATCGGGTCGGCGCTCAACACTCCATTTTTCTTGTTAAATTTCCATTGGGTTTTCCATCAGTTTTGAGTTAAAGTTGGTTTTACACTTTACAGTGCACTATCAAAATTTCTCCTGTCAGAGTATGCTTTAAACAAAGTTTAGTTAACAACAGTGCGTGATTTTTAATTCAAAACCATTGCGTTAAACTGCGATTGACGCCATTGTATTCACAGAAACTTATCGTGTAATCCAGCTTTTCAGTTTAAAGTTGTTTCATAGTTACCATTTTAATTAAATTATTATTCACTATAACTAATACGCAATTCAGAATTAAACATTTGTGTTTTATTATTACAAATAACAACTAGAGTGATTTACTGCATGCTTGACAGAATTTACTCAACGGAGGGGGTCAAACTAAACTAAAAAATTTCCGACCAAATCTGAAAATTTCCGGTCAAATTTCATTTTGCTCGGAAGTTTTGCCGGACAAATTTTAAAATTATTTCAGGCTCTGGGATTACACTTTATACCGCACTAATAATAATAGGCTAGGATTAGAGTTTAAGGTTAAAGCGCTTATGAAACGAGCATTTTTATTTGATATGTTTGATGGTGGCTCCATACAGTTTCTTGAAAAATGGAAAATACAAGTTTGAGAGTCCAAAACACTTGATTAAACAATTCGGGAAAAGAATAAAACTGAATGTTTATGCATAGTTAAACAGTCTGACAATCAAAAACTGTTACCAAATAAATAGCAACAGTTGTTGCTATGGCAACAATGACGTTTCAAAATGGCTGCCAATTACTCTTCAAACTAATTTAATTCGAAAAAAACTTTGGTGACCCCAATTTTTTTTTCATTAAAGTTTTCTTGAAAAAAAATTCTGTAGAACGAATAATTTTTTTCTTCGGAAAAATCATGGACATGTCATTTATCTGTCGGAAGTCAGAAGCAGTTCTTAAATTTTTTATAGGCTTGACGAAACTTCTTAAGCAAGAAAACCCTCCAAACGTCACTCTGGCTAAAGCCGCTGAACTCAGCCATGTCTTTTTGAAAAGTTGTAACAACGTGGTCGATACAATATGTGACCACATTGCGGATAAATTTCCTGAGAGTGTTGGCAAGATAAAAAACTTTATCAAGGTTAGGAAATTAGTTGATTTCGTCCTTCATTGTTCGCAACCTCGTATCCAGGCTCAGCGAGTTTGGGAGTGCCGAGCAAAGAACCTGGGTACGAGGTTGCATCGTTCGTTCGTTCGTTCGTTCGTTCGTTCGTTCGTTCGTTCGTTCGTTCGTTCGTTCGTTCGTTCGTTCGTTCGTTCGTTCGTTCGTTCGTTCGTTC
>OZ036010.1:5574926-5639926 GCA_964035015.1 Corallium rubrum
AAAATTTATAAGAAAAGAATGTTTAATCAATATTTGTAAATACTGTTAAAACACATTGATTAATAAAACATCAATGTTTTATCAAAGTTATAAGGCATTAGTGGCTCAAATCCAGCTTTTTTGAGCTAAAATGATCTAAAAGTATTCAAATCTTTTTCTTTCCTTCCTTCCTTCCTTCCTTCCTTCCTTCCTTCCTTCCTTCCTTCCTTCCTTCCTTCCTTCCCTTCCTTCCTTCCTTCCTTCCTTCCTTCCTTCCTTCCTTCCTTCCTTCCTCCCTGCCTCCCTCCTTCCCTCCCTCTCTTCCTTCCTAAATTCATTCCTCCCTCCCTCCCTCCCTCCCTCCCTCCCTCCCTCCCTCCTTCCTTCCTTCCTTCCTTCCTTCCCTCCCTCCCTCCCTCCCTCCCTCCCTCCCTCCCTCCTCCCTCCCTCCCTCCCTCCCTCCCTCCCTCCCTCCTCCTTCCTTCCTTCCTTCCTTCCTTCCTTCCTTCCTTCCTTCCTTCCTTCCTTCCTTCCTTCCTTCCTTCCTTCCTTCCTTCCTTCCTTCCTTCCTGGTACACGGTACTGATTTTCTTTGTGTTTTCCTCATGATTCATGAATTATTATAGAATTTTTGAATTTATTTTAAGAATTGAACTGTACACTACCGAGACACCTTAATGTTGACCTAATCTCTTTTCCAGGTCTCCAATCGTTATGGATCCCTCCAATCCCACCGTGAACCTGTGTCGTGATTGTAACTGCTGGGACGAAGTGGCCCGCGGCGCAGATCAAACCCTCAAAGCTCCACTTATCAAGGACATCGCATCCCCCAAAAGTATTTGGAGTTGAAATTCAAAAACAAAATCAATAATTATTATCATGTCACTATTAGCCAGTTACTTATAGACGCTTGAAAGAAATGTTCAGGTTAATCGCTACAAATTATCTTCCGAAGAACAGGCCAGAAAGTTCAAGCAGATTTTTAGAGCAGATCTATTTTAGTCTAACGCTTTGCTTCTTTACGTTTATAGGAAATTTTCCAACTGCTTTACCATGTAAAGACATTTTATTTAGACGGCTTTTTTAGAATTTGACAAATAAAACAGTTTTCTTGTGTAAACACCAAGAAATTAGTTTTTATTGAATCTTTATTTGTTAATAAACTACAAAATTAAGTCATTTTGCTTTGAAATACTATTGTTTACTTTTCGTCCATATATTAATAACACTCTCTATGGTACCTTCTTGTTTTAAACTTTGTCTATTTATCGAATCACATTCTTATTTAGCCATGGTGAAAAATTTAAACATCGCTTTGAAGTAAGTATTATGGCAAATAGTGATATTGGATTGTAGACGTTCTTAAAACTGTCTGTTTGCCTGTGCATCCGTGTGTCTGTGCGTGCGTGCGTGCGTGCGTGCGTGCGTGCGTGCGTGTTTGTTTGTTTGTTTGTTTGTTTGTTTGTTTGTTTGTTTGTTTGTTTGTTTGTTTGTTTGTTTGTTTGTTTGTTTGTTTGTTTGTTTGTTTGTTTGTTTGTTTGTTTGTTTGTTTGTTTGTTTGTTTGTTTGTTTGTCTGTTTGTCTGTTTGTTTGTCTGTCTGAGCGAGAAATGACTCGTTTGCCTAAGCCACGGACTGGTTGACTAATGTCTTAAAAAGAGTTTTGCATATACATGAGCGAAAGTTTGGAATGATATCCCAGAGAATGTTAAATGTAATAGAAATCTAAATAGCTTTAAACGATATCTGCAATCATCGCTTCCTCAATTGGACTAATTTATTGTAAATATAGATTTGTACATACATACTGTATATATTCGGCTTTCTTGTAAAGCAGTTTTTTAACTGATGAATTTCAGAATTCAAATAAATTTGTCTGTCTGTCCGTCCGTCCGTCCGTCCGTCCGTCCGTCCGTCCGTCCGTCCGTCCGTCCGTCCGTCCGTCCGTCTGTCTGTCTGTCTGTCTGTCTGTCTGTAGTATTTCCACTTAACCTTTTGCGCGCAGTTTTCAAAGCGATGTTTAAATTGATATAAATATAAACACCAAATCTTTTAAAGTGTTTTCAACTATAAGAAATCATTTTTAGTCGAACTTCACAACTGAGTGAGGTTCCTGAAAAATGTTATAAAATAGTGATTTAACATTCACCAATTTCTACGAATGAAAACCAAGAGACATATCGTTTAACAAAAAAATGCTCACAACATTGGTGTATCTAGAATTTTCTACAAATGGGTTTCCAGATATTTTCCCATAAATTTCAAGAAACTCGGCAAATGAGATTTCCGCGAAAATGTTTCCCGGAAATTCAACAAATACAATTTCGGAAATTTATCCACAAATTTCCAGAAATTGATTTATGTAGTTCTAACTAAGTTAGTTCTCTATAACTTAGAAAAGAAGTTACTGTATAAAAATGTGAATAAGTACGTTATTAGGGTTGGCCAAGATCTGTTTATCTAAACTGATATTTCTCGCGTGGCGTTCACACGTTAATATACTTCTACGTATGATGATTGGTTTTCTTTTTTCCATTTATCATTCCGTTCATTTGGCTAATTGGGCGAGCACCTTTGTAAGGTTTCTGGTTTTCAAAGATCGTTTCTTCATCACTGTCCATGTCTGTTTCGCTCATTATACTCGAGTTCAGGAATTTCCCTAGAGCAAGAATTACAAAAAGATGGGAATTAACAAACAGATAAATATATAATACAAAGAACAAAGAAACGATAAACTAATCACACAATTGCAAGTAAGCAAACACGCAAGCACGCAAGCAAGCAAGCAAGCAAGCAAGCAAGCAAGCAAGCAAGCAAGCAAGCAAGCAAGCAAGCAAGCAAGCAAGCAAGCAAGCAAGCAAGCAAGCAAGCAAGCAAGCAAGCAAGCAAGCAAGCAAGCAAGCAAGCAAGCAAGCAAGCAAGCAAGCAAGCAAGACAGCAAGCAAGCGAACGAACGAGCAACCAATCAATCAATCAATCAATCAATCAATCAATCAATCAATCAATCAATCAATCAATCAATCAATCAATCAATCAATCAATCAACTAACCAAACAATCACCCAACCAACCAACAATGAAACAACTATCGAAATATAGTAAGGATAGATATACTGCCGAAACAGAGAACGTAGTTGTCTAACGTTTCGAGCGAAGAAACGTGTTTTTTTTTGGGTTTTTTTGGGTTTTTTTTGGTTTTTTTTGTTTTTTTTAGTTTTTTTTTTACATTTACTATTCATACCGTCGATGAGCAAGAAGGAGGGGGTGTAAAAAGAATGAGCGAGGGTAAAAATAAATAAATAAATATATAAAGTGAAAACGCTGTTTGTGTCCGTCCTTGCTAAACAGAAATAATGTCTTCAGAGGTGTTAAATAAAAGAAAAACGTTCGTTGAGTCCGTGAGGATGAATGGTACCAATTTTGAAAATGAGACGCTTTTCTAGTCTTTTGCGGCTGACGTTACCGCCGGAAATGGGTGAGATGGCACAAACTTGCATGTCCGAAATACAATGGTTGGCACTATTAAAATGTCGGGCAACAGGCTTGTCATCATCATTGTTCCTCACAGAACGAAGATGTTCAGCAAACCTGTCAGATAAACGTCTGCCAGTTTCACCGATGTAAAGCATGCAACATTTATTGCAAGAAATACAGTAAATGATGTTGGAAGAGATGCACGTGAAATTACTATTAATTTCTCTCTGACGAAGGGCCTTCGCTCGAAACGTTAGACTCCTACGTTCCCTGTTTCGGCAGTATATCTATCCTTACTATATTTCGATTGTTGTTTCTACACTGCCTACGCAGCACTCTACTTTTATTAATCAAACAACTATGTTGTTTGCAGCAACAACCATATCATTACCTTTGCATTATTTTTGTTAATCAAATGTTTTACATTTTAATCATCAATGTTTTACATCTTTCATATTTACCGTAGAATTATTGAAATTACATTAAAAAAGTAAAACCAAAAAGGAACATAGCACACTTAAAGGTTTAGCTAAAACTTAAACGAGGTGAATTCCATTGTGAACAAAGGAGCTGCAAAGATTTATTATTAAACATAATATGATCAGGTCGGTTTTCTTTGATGTACCGCGGTTTATATACAGGTTATAAACCTCCCAACCTGATATAAACCTCACAATAACAATAGAACTTCGTTACAAGTTCTTTTCCTATTGAATTATTTAGAAAACCTCCTTGATCATGTTATAAATAACTTAACCCTATCCTGACTGGGGGGGGGGGGGGGGGCGCGGAAAGTACCCGCGCTGATTTTAAAAGTGAATATCTCCTAAACCAGTACAGGTATGGTTCTGAAATTTTATGACTTTTCCCAAATATGTATGGGCTTTATGTGTGGACAATTTAGTGAAAAAATATTACGCTAAAAAAAGGTTACAGCGTAGTCGTGAACATTTACCAACACTAAATTTTAGCAGACCATTTTTCTTATGTTTCCTTTTATAATAGTTACAATAAAAGTAAGCACTTTTTAATAAAGAGAAACTATTTTTTTTATATACTACCTTTTTTATGTTAACAAAACAATAAGAAAAAGAATTTTGGAAATTCTAAAAATCCGGGGGTTTTGCAATTAATGACGTCATAATGACGTCATAATTTGTTGCCATGACAACATAAGTGTAATACAAACTTGAACAAGGCATATTATCCACCTGTAAAAGTTTCGTCGGAATACACCAAATGGTTCAGGAGATATTGACCGCGGGCACTTTCCGCCCTCGGACTGGATAGGGTTAAGAACCTTACCCTTAGTCTATTAGCGACATAAATCGCTAATTATATATCGCTAATAAATTTCGGATGAGGTTCTTAACCTATACTTAAATAAGAAATACCTCGAGGAAACAGCTCCATTGTTGCATTCTTAGCATCATCGCTATCTTCGTCACCAACGATTGAATATTGATGCTTTCTTCTCTTTGTTTTGGTTCTGTATATAAAAAACCCCAAATAATTCAGAAGAATACATTTTAAATTGCGGTGCCCTGACGAATACCCACTGAGCAGCTCACGTTAGGTATAGCTTTATACCCTGGGTGTCACTTTTGGTGGAGTCCGTACGCTAGCCCGTGGAATCGTACGTCACGGACACGGAAACGTAGGCTCTTGGAACGAGAATGCAAGCCACGATTTTGACGCCAGGGATAATTTTGGCGACTTTTTGATGATATGTCCGAGAAGCAAAGCATTCCGCAAGTAAATACAATTTTTACACTGCTTCAAATGTGCTTGATCATGATATTGTGATAAATCTGTGTTTATTCTGGTCGGTCGATCGGTCGGTCGGTCGGTCGTTGGTTGGTTGGTTGGTTGGTTGGTTGGTTGGTTGGTTGGTTGGTTGGTTGGTTGGTTGGTTGGTTGGTTGGTTCGTTCGTTCGTAGCAAGTGACGTTTTTGACGCCTAGTAATATACATGAAAAAATTCTCAATTTTGATTGGCTAAGAGCAGTGCAGATTTAAGGAAATACAGTGCAGAAAAAGGAAATACAGAGCCAATCACGTTCTACAACGGATTTTGACGGATGGCATTTTCCAACCTCGTGCCCAGGCTCTTTCTGCACATAATAAACAAAGATGGCCGTCAAGATTTGAAACGGAGAAAGTTGGAGAAGAACAATTCGTTAAAATTTGAAGCTAATTATTCCTTATTGTTATCAAGTAAAGTACCTGCAAGAAAACTAGGAGATTTTTAGTGCTTTTAATAAACTTTCTCGAGTAGTGATAGAAGAAGCAAAGCGTTTTTAAACAACCAAATATACGAGTGGTCGGAGTGGACACTGGCGAAAGGGAACTGTAATGTAAGTACAGATGACTTGGACATTTTTTCATGTATATTATTAACTTCTTATTAACCGAACGCGAGGTCTTTACAGAGAAATATCGGACCGAGGTCTTTTTGGCACAGACCGAGCCCGTAGGGCGAGGTTTGTACACAAAGACCGAGGTCTGATATTTCTCTGTAAAGACCGAGCAAGCGAGGTTAATAAAAAGTTTATTATATGGCATTTTGAAACAACAAACCTTACATTTATACCTTGTCATGATACGTACTTTAGTCAGTTTAGTGTGACATAAACTCATCGTTTTCAATGTTGTTGCTTTTGTTGTCATCGCTTTTGGACTCCTAAACTCGCTTCCAGATTGCTCTCGTCCCAATCATACATAATTTAGTTCTCAGGTTGTTGAATTCACAAAATTCTTGCGGTTTTCTTTCGTTGTTTAGTTGCAAACAACATGGCTGACAATATCCGTAATCGACCGGTCGATTACGGAAAATAATCGACCGGCACGTGACACGTCTCGGCCAATGAGAACACACGATTTCAACGGAAGTAACTTGTGCCATATAATAATACGTAATAGCATGGTTTTTCGTGCAATTTGGAACAACATACACTCGTAAGTTTTTCAAAGACCCCAAGTCTTGATAGCCTAAAAAAATCTCGCTCGTGCATGTTTTTTCCAAATTGCACTCAAAACCATGCTATTACCTATACAGACAAGGCACCGCTCTTTAGCCAATAGCACTGTGTCTGGTTCATTCTGTAAGTCTTACCGGCCAAGGCAGAAACAAACTCCCCATGTAATGCCAACAACGGCCACAATAACGCCAAAAATAATCACGGTTACATAAAGAATGCTCCAATCTATTAAATGAAGAGAAAACTATTAAAAAGGACTGGGGGCTAATCATCCTTAGAAGCTGAATTACGAAGGACGTAGATCAACCTAAGCGTGCCGAGACATATCTAAGGCGCTCCGGGCAGCCGCCATACGACACAGTTCAGACCACGGATCACAGCGAAGATGTACGTGTTGATTTTACGGAGGGAGGGAAACCGAAGAACACGGCGAAAACCCCTCGAAGCACAGGAGAGATCAACTACAACTCTACTCACAGAGTACCAAGCTCGACAACGGGGTTATTCCCAAGCGTTGCTAATTCCCAAGCGGTGCTAACCCCGTCTAACCGGGCTTAACTTTTTGGTGAGGCAGCATGCTATATAACAGCACACGCCGTAGGGGAGCATGGACGGCGTGTGCTGTTAGGGCGCTGCCTCTCACCAATAGTTAAGCCCGGTTGAACGGGGTTAGTACTTGGATGGATGGCCGTCTGGGAACAGCCCCGTTCGCGAGCTTGGGACTCATTTGCAACAATAATAACTTTATTTAAACAGACGGTCTACATCACTAAAAGTGCTTTTCAGCCGAGACATAATGACGACCGCGCGAGATAGGAACTAGTTTATGTAAGGGTTTAGCTCCGCCTTATGTCCACCATTTCTTGCCGTGCTTAAATAATGAGTAATGGAGAGCGTCACGGCAGTTGCATGGTGATCAGAAATATTTTTAACCCATATTTTTCCAAAAATTCCCCTGCAAACTTACGACCACTCCCTCAACAGCGGGTTTTATAATAACAAAAACCAAGTTAAAACGTGCCATATTTACATATTCCTAAGACGGCAGCTGTGTCAGCCGATTGAAAAACACGTAAAAAAAAGCCTATCGCTTATTTAAGCATGCAAGCGACCAAAGCCAACTTACCACAATTGCTTTCACGACCTTTAAATCTCGCTTTGAACGGATCTTGCATCCAAAAACTTTCACAAATACATTGCTTTGTGTGCTTGTCACAATATCCGTGGCCTGAACAATTATTTCTGCAAACTATATGCAAAGAATACAAGGAAATTACGGTTTAAATAGATCGTTTATAACTCATTTCTGTGTGAGGGCTTCCCCAGAGGTAAATAAAATGGTCTGGCGTTAGCCTGAATAAAATACCAAAGACCTATTCGGACAGGAAAGAGTTAGAGAGATAGTTTATAACTCATTCCTGTCCAAGGGCTTCCCCAGAGGTGAATAAAGTCGTCTGGCATTAGCCAGAACAAAAGACCAAAGACCGATTCGGACAGGAAAAAGTTAAGAATCTCAAAGTCTTATCGTCCACAAAGGTAGCTTATGTCTTCGGCTGTGTTAATGGTTTGTGGTATATATATATATATATATATATATATATATATATATATATATACCACAAAACTATAGTATCAAAACTTACCGTAAGATTCGACCTCTTGCATTCTAAATTCAAAGAAATTATCACTAAGCTTCTGTTTTAGTAAGTCGGAGATTTCTTTGCCATCTCGTAGTAACTGTGTGAGGCTGTCCTTTACGTAAAATAACACAACGAGACTATAAACAAGACAATAAAACAAAGCTCATGTTAGTTGAGTAAACCGAAAAAGGTGCATGGTTAACTGGCGAAACTTTTAGCAACGAAATATCGACCTTTCGAGCAAAGCTGTTTTATTGTAATGAAGAACTCTGCTCGAAACGTCAGTATTTCATTGCGATTAAAAATATCGGCAGTTTACCACCGTTTCACTTCGGTCCACCTAAGACACTGGTAGTTGATCACCAAAAAATCCAAGTCTTCAAGCTAGTTTAGTAAACAAAGTGTATATATATATAAGATACCCCATGCTTTAGTTTACGTACCACGATATAATTATACCTGTTGTGATTTAGTTTTACAAAAAATGGCGTAGTCTGAACTGTCTTTGTTCTTCCAAGAAGCCCCGACGCGAACGTTTGTATTTATCGTTGTTTTGTGGTCGACATGTGGCTTGAATGTACGCATGCAGTCAAAAACTGATACACTTATAAATGTTTGATTAATTCCGGGCTGATAAACTTGAATGTGGCTGACCTTATCATTGTCAATCAAAGCTCGAAGTTTCGGAGAGTAAACAGTCGCTAATTGCGACCAGTTGTTTCTATTTGGCGATCAAATGAAGCCAGCTCAAAAATATTTGACTACCCACATTTTTGGGAAAGATAGCGGAAGCCGACAACATTTGAGGTCGTTCTACGAAATAGGCGGCTTTCCACTAGGCAACATTTGCCGACCGACTCGACATTTTTCTTTTGTCCGTCAAAATCCGTAAAAAGCATATGTCTATTGAGAAATGGTCTGGAAACTCAGCAAAAGTCTTTGTTCTATCTTTTTGTTCACGTTTATGAAAACTTGGTTTACACTGGGGATTTAAGAAATGGTTCATGGTTTGGCGTGCTCCACGAGTTATGAGGGACTTTGAGGGGGCGATTACATGGACCGGGCTGGCCCGGTTAACCGGGATGAGTTTACGAAACGATTACATGAAGCGGGCTAGCCCGGTAAGCCGGGATGATTTCAGGCCGAAATTCGCAATCATCAAGTAAATAAGGGCAAAGTTACGTTAGTTTTACTTCAGTTTTACACTAATTATAAGTCTATTATTTATTTTGTAAGCCCATCGTTAATAAAAAGATTGTTAAAGTCTTAGCTAACCCAGGAAAGCGTCTTCACAAAGACTAATTAATTTATCAAATCTTCGCTTTGATCACGAAAAACACAAACAACGTTGATGTTCTATTTCAGTTCCTTTCAGCACTATTTATTCACACAGTCAAGCAAACGAACGCGTATCGAAGCGAGTTCAACAGTTTTTCAGCCCGGTTTGCCGGGATGAAAACGATTACATGCATGGACATTTTCATCCCGTTTAACCGGACTAGCCCGGTTGCGACAACCGGGATCCCGGCAAACCGGGCTAGCCCGCTTGCCATGTAATCGAAATGTTAAAACAACATGCGTTTTATATATAAAGCGGGTTAGCCCGGTTAACCGAGCCAGCCCGGTCCATGTAATCGCCCCCTAAGGGCAGTTTTCCACTGGGCGACATTTGTCGACCGACTCGACATTTTTCTTTTGTCTTGGCTAATTAGTTCCACGCGAGAACTTGCGAGACAAAAGAAAATGTCGCTTCGCGCGACATTTTTCGCCTAGTGGAAAACCGCCAAACGTCAACCTCAATGACGACATCTTTTAAACAAAAAAAGTCTTTTTGCAAACAAAGAGAATGAATAATTTTTTGTCCCAAGAATAATCTCAACACCGTCCTCATTCTTCATACAACGCCACTTTCAGACAGCATTTTCACGTCTTCACGACGACGTCAACGGCCAAAAGATGAGAACTGTTGCTGAAGATTAACTTCAATACGGACACTACAATCATTTTAGCAATACTGGGACGTTTTGGAAGACATTAAACTAGCTTCAAATATCAAATATAAAGTCAGTTAACCGTGACTTCTTTAAATTGTAAAACTTAGCTTGCTGTTTTAACCACCGTCGTCGTCCCAGCTGAGAGAGCACAAAAAAAGCGTAAGAATTGCTGGTGTGCATCTTACGTCATTGCCGCCATGTTGGCTGACGTTTTCAAAAGATTTTCATCATCTGCAATTATAATATCATCCAACATGGCGAAAATATCTTTGCCCTTCGAATCTCAAGGGATTGGTTGCACACCACCTATTGGTCAAGGCGATAGCCGAATGCTCTCCCAACTTCCCAAGTGCATCCATAACTCAATGGAGCACGCCAAACCATGAACCATTTCTTTTATAACAGAGAACCAGGGACAAAACAATGGAAAATAACATTTATTTCGCTGATTAAAAATGAGTTTCTCATTACGTTTGAAATTGCCGTGCTCCATCAATTTATGGAGCACGCACGATAGCCAATCAGAAACGCGGTAATAAGCGGTTCTTTGCTTGTGCCATACTGCCATTTATTATCTGATTTCTTAATTATGAATTCAGTTTGCGACTTTACCGGGTTTCAAAACTCATGCACATGACCAAATATTTTTCTTTGATTGGCTAATTAACTCATGAATTATTACTGAGTTTGAGAAGTTAAGTGTCACGTAAAGTTTATGTAAATGTCGAATGTGTCTTACTCTGAGCTTTAAATGGTGTTAGGCTAACACTATAAGAATGATATACCTGTTTCCTCTTCCCGATGGCTGAATGTGTTCAATAACAATATCTGAATCCATAACGTTCAACGAAACAGCAAGCTTCCGTACAAGTTGTCTCTGCAAGGAGGATAACACTTATATAAAGACTGTACTATACTGTACTGTACTGCACTGCACTGTACTGTACTGTACTGTACTACACTGTACTGTACTGTACTACACTGTACTGTACTGTACTGTACTGTACTGTACTGTAATATACTGTACTACACTGTACTGTACTACACTGTACTGTTACTCTACTGTACTGTACTATTTATAATTATTTTACCTTGTTTTCTTCTGAAAAAGACGTGACATCGACATCAAGATATAATTCAACAAGACTCGCACTATTCTCATCTAAAAAACCCAAAACAAATCATTGATATCGATGACAAAAAAATACAGTGTTACAATTAAAATTTCTCTCTCCTTATATATCGTGAAAGGCAAGCCAACTGTACAGCATGCATACACACCTTCCTTAACGATGATTTGAGCGTCATCTTTCGAATGCAATCCTTTCGCGTCTTTCACTGTTAATCGGAATTTATAAACACCTTTGACAAGATTTGATAATCTTAAGATGGCTTGATGATTACTGCTGTTGATCACATCCTAAGAGGGAAATAGGAAAACCATTGTAAAAATAATTCGCCAGTAGACGTTATTGGAGGATTGATGCCAAGCCCCAGGGGGATGCCACCCCCTGATCTGAGGTAACCATGGCAACCCCGCCACAGCCCACCTCTGGGCATCAATCACACTGTCAAGCAGTGGAAATATATATATTTACCTTGCATTCTATTAGGAGCGGGTGGGTGGGTGTGTCAACACAATGCAAAGCAAGAATCCACACGTATTAACTAAATGAACAGCGCGCGCAAAATCAGTCAAGTTCAGACCATGCTGACAAGACTCCGATGAGCGCTGAGATAATCACCACATATTATATATGAGTGACCGCTGACCAAGTATCTATTACATAGATAGCGCGCGCAAACCAGTCAAGCTCAGACTACGCTGACAAGACTTTGATGAGTGCTGAGATAATACCACGTATTACTAGGAGTTCTTATCGGAAGTGAAATGCTGCCTTTGCAAAGCGAAGGATACAAACAATGTCTGCAATGGTGCATGTTAATATGCTATGAGGAGGCATACATCACACTTTTTGGAGAAGGGGGATTGCTATAAGATCAACCTTTTTTGTTCCAAACAACAAAATTAAATTGTTTAAATAATAATCTTTTCCAGTGCATCTAAAATGGTCTCGAAATGCGTGGAATGGCATTTTTCAAAGACCTTAGATGTTTTGGGGTATTCCTCTATATGTATACCTCAACTTCGGCTATGCCATGGGCAGATACGTATTATAAGCGCGCGCAAACCAGTCAAGCTCAGGCCACGCTGACAAGACTTTGATGAGCGCTAAGACAATCCCCATATGCTATAGTGGGTGTCTGCTGACTAGCATTGTCTCCTTTTTTACCTTGCCTAAATTACATTTAGCCACATGAAAAAACTCAACCAACAATCGGAACCGCGACCACAACACTAACACAAACACAAACACAAACACAAACACAAACACAAACACAAACACAAACACAAACACAAACACAAACACAACCACGGACACAAACACAAATACGAACGCGAACACAAAAACGAACGCGAACACGAACACAAACACGAACACGAACACGAACACGAACACGAACACAAACACGAACACGAACACGAACACGAACACGAACACGAACACGAACACGAACACGAACACGAACACGAAACACAAACACAAACACAAACACAAACACAAACACAAACACAAACACAAACACAAACACAAACACAAACACAAACACAAACACAAACACAAAAACGAACACGAACTTGAAAACAAACTCGACCACGAACTCAGGAGTGATTACATGGATCGAGCTGGCTAGCCCGCGGCCTATATAAATTTATGTTTTTTCAACGTTTCGGTTACATAGCAAGTGGGTAGCCAAGTTAACCGGGATGAAAATATCCATGTAATGGTTTCGTTTCCGGCAAAGCGGACTGAAAAACTGTTAAACTCGCTTCGAAACGCGTTCGTTTACTTGACTGTGTGAATAAATAGTGCTGAAAGGAACTGAAATAGAACATAAAAACGTTGTTCGTGTGTTTCGTGATCATAGCGAAGACTTAATAGATTGATTAGTCTTCGTGAAGACGCTTTCGTGGGTTAGCTAAGACTATAACAATCCTTTTATTAACGAAGGGCTTACAAAAGATTGCGTCGAAATAAGTAAGGCTAATTAGTGTAAAACTGGAGTAAAACTAACGTAACTTTGTTCTTATTTACTTAATAGTTGCGAATTTCGGCCTGAAATCATCCAACGTCAATTAAAAAATTATCCCAGCTTACCGGGCTAGCCCGCTCCATGTAATCGTTTCGTAAATTCAGCCCACCCCCCTCAAACACAAAAAGAACAGAAAAATAGAATAACGACAACGTACTCCTGCTGCAGGACTCTTGAGATCTCTTGTCCATGTATACGACACAATGCCATAGTCGTCGGATGACTTGGAGCCATCTAAAGCCGTGGCTCGATTCGGAAGTTTAACGACAACATCTGGGCCAGCGTCAGCACGCGGTGGTTTGTTACCATCTAGAGGAGAGGAAGTGAAATCAAACGCTTTAAACTAAGACTACTAAATAGGTGGGGTACGAAACAAGTTGGGGGGGGGAGGGGAGGGGTCACAAAGAGGTTATCGTTTTTGATGTGCTGTTTTACCGCGGGGGATAAAATACCGGGTTGGTGTCTGGCGCGGTATAACCCACCACTCCCTAGCGTGCCCCCATCCTACAATGGTCCTCTTCTGATCAGGTAAAATAAGAATCACGCCCCACCTTGAATTTATTTCACCAATTCTAGTTTGTAGAACCGGTCTGGCACCCAGACCCACTTCCAAAGCAATAAGAATCACGTAACCAGTCAGGAGTAATTAGGATCAACTAATTGTGTTGCACTAATTCCTTTCTCGAAATAAGAAAGGGAGGAAGGCAAGAAGGAAGGAAGAAAGGAAGAAGGGAGGAAAGAAAGAAGAAAGGAAGGAAAGAAAGAAGAAAGGAGGGAAGGAAAGGAAGGAAGGAAGCAAGGAGGGAAGGAAGGAAGGAAGGAGGGAAGGAGGGAAGGAAGGAAGGAAGGAAGGAAGGAAGGAAGGAAGGAAGGAAGGAAGGAAGGAAGGAAGGAAGGAGGGAAGAAAGGAAGGAAAGAAGAAAGGAAGGCAAGAAGGAAGGAAGAAATGAAGGAGGAAGGAAGGAAGGAAGGAAGGAAGAAAGGAAGGAAGGAACGAAGGAAGGAAGGAAGGAAGGAAGGAAGGAAGGAAGGAAGGAAGGAAGGAAGGCAGGAAAGAAGAAAGGAAGGCAATAAGGAAGGAAGGAAGAAAGAAAGGATGGATGGATGGAAGGAAGGAAAGAAGGACTAGAGAACTTGTATAGGATTTTTAGCTTGGGGTTAGTAAAGCCTTCTAACTTCTTCGTAAATTTCGGTCAGTTGCGGGTTTGGATCCGGTCTAGAACTCAAAGGCTTTTTTCCTGAGTATTGATAACTAAAAACCTAACTAGATCAACTAAATTCTCATAAATTTGTAACGCCTTTCTTACCTCTTTTCACATTAACCGAAACAGTGTCTGTCCCAGTCAGTCCCTTGGCGTCAGACACTGTCAGTTTAAAAACATAATGCCCTTCTTTTAAATAAGACAAATTTAAAATCATCGTGTCAGCCCCAGACATTTCGACAGAAGTCGGACCACTAAAAATACAACGAAAACAAATTTTACCGGCTACAAGCCTGAATTCATTATTTTTTTAAAGTTTTCATGGCGATAATGTAATATAGATAATAATACCATGCTCGCCTCGGATTCTTTTGTTCTCCAAGGGAATGTAAACCTTGTATTTCCCTCATCGCTCACGCAAGAGGGAAATTTATCCTTTGTCTTCTAATTTTCCCGTGCATGTTGATCAGGGAAAATTAGAAGACAAAGAAATCCTTTGTCTTCTTCTAAATTTCCCGCTTGCATATATTTTCCCGCCTCCTTTTGAAAATCAATGATTTGTCAACTTCTCTGAACAACCGTGTAAATTTCCTGTCGGTAAAATTCTCAAAGTTTTCCTCGGCGATCATAATATTACAAACTAATAACATGACATTTCGGGAAATTAGCGATTAAATTTCCCCTTTGCCTCGGGAAGATTTGCAAATCTTCCCTAGGCGGCGGGGAAATTTAATCGCTAATTTCCCTCAAGTCATGTTATTACTTATAAGTATTGTGGAAACACCACGTAAAACATTTATTTGCTAAGTTTTCGGCCTGTTGATTCATGCCTTCATCAGAGCAATGACGAAGCTCTGTAAAGTCTGAGTCAACAGGCCGAAAGCTTAGCAAATAAATATTTTACGTGGTGTTTCCACAAAAGTTGTCCATATAAGCTGAATTCTCTTTCTAATATTATACATATTCCCGTTCATATAGCATTTGTTTCATCGTGGTCACTGTAATGCATAAAACTGTATGCTTCCCGGGAGTTTCCCGGTCTGGCGTCTGACGGTCGCCAGATTAAAACTAATAGAGTCAAAGGTCTCGTTGGCAGGTACGTGGCGTATCATATACCCCAACCCTGGGCTGACCGGAACAGCTATAACCTTATACAATTCAGAAAATTTGGCTATTATAGTTTATGTACAAACCTTATTTTTTCCCACTTAAATTTACTTATTCCTTGGTCGTCGTTACTTTCTTTGGCGTTCAGTGTTGTGCTGTCGTCTGGAAATACCAGATCCTTTGAGAAATAAGTGAAGTAGATAGTCAGCTGAGCCTGCTCTCTCTCTCTCTCTCTCTCTCTCTCTCTCTCTCTCTCTCTCTCTCTCTCTCTCTCTCTCTCTCTCTCTCTCTCTCTCTCTCTCTCTCTCTCCCTTCATTGCCCGTCCCGTCCATCCGTTCTTTCTTTCTTTCTTCCTTCCTTCCTTCCTTCTTTCTTTCTTTCCTTCCTTCCTCCTTCCTTCCTCCCTCCCTCCCTTCCCCCCCTCCCTTCCCCCTCCTCCCTCCCTCCCTCCCTCCCTCCCTCTCTCCCTCCCTCCCTCGCTCGCAATGTATACCTTATCATCTCCGGCCTTTGCCACAGGAGGGGAGTTTTTCTCCGGCCGTACCACCACGGTTACTTTAGACTCGGTACTTTGTCCCCCGGTGTCAGTTACTTTGAGGGTGAATGTGTAATCACCTACAATCATATTTGACACGTGGAGTATTGGTCCAGTACTACCCTGCAGAAAACGACAAAAAGGATTAAGAGTAAGACGTTGTTTGATAGATAGATGGATAGATGGTTTATTAAAGTTATAACTTACAGCATCGAACTGGCTGAGTTATAATAAGTGAAATAAAAGTAGCGTGCTGCGTAGGCAGTATTGAAACAACAATCGAAATATAGTAAGGTTAGATATACTGCCGAAACAGAGAACGTGGGGGTCTAACGTTTCGAGCGAAGGCCCGAGACATGTTTAGATAGATAGATAGATAGATAGACAGACAGACAGACGGACGGACGGACGGACGGACGGACGGACGGACGGACGGACGGACGGACGGACGGAAGGAAGGAAGGATGGATGGATGGATGGATGGATGGATGGATGGATAGATAGATAGATAGATAGATAGATAGATAGATAGATAGATAGATAGATAGATAGATAGATAGATAGATAGATAGATAGATAGATAGATAGATAGATAGATAGATAGATAGATAGATAGATAGATAGATAGATAGATAGATAGATAGAAGATTCAATGGAGTTAAAATAATTACACAAATCTAAAATTATCTTACATATCTTGACGAGAATATCTATAAGAACTTATGGGATGAAACTATTCTTGAACCTATTCGTTTTACATGTTGGTAGCTGAAACATGCGCCTGTTACGTAAGCATACGGTAGTATTGTTTCCAGGAAGCAAAAGTTTATGCAGTTTATGTGAGTTGTCATCGATAATCTCCCGTTTTCGGGCAGTTAGGCCTTAGAAAAGCATTTGACGTATATCTGGTTTGTCTTTATTACCTGAAGGTCACAAGCTGGACTGAATGGACTTTTGCTCCATTCATAGCTTTTTATGCCCTATGAAATAAAGGTTGAGTCAAATTTATCACACAATTTTATATGAGAACCAACACACACCACAGAACAGCACATAACACTACACCACACCACACAACATCGATCGCATCGAATCACATTACACCACATCACATCACATCACACCACATCGCATCGCATCACATCGCATCGTATCGCATCGCATCACACTACATCACATCACATCACATCACATCACATCACATCACATCACATCACATCACATCACATCACATCACATCACACCACACCACACTACATCACGTCACATCACACCACATCGCATCGCATCACACCACACCACATCGCATCACACCGAACCACACCACATCACATCACACCACATCAGATCACACCACATCGCATCGCATCGCACCACACCGAATCACATCACATCACATCACACCACATCAGATCACACCACATCGCATCGCACCACATCGCATCACACCACACCACATCAGATCACACCACACCACATCAGATCACACCACACCACACCACACCACATCACACCACACCACACCACATCACATCACATCACACCACATCACACCACACCACACAGCATCACACCACACCATACCATACCACACCACATCGCATCACACCGAATCACACCACATCACACCACATCAGATCACACCACATCGCATCGCACCACACCACATCACACCACACCACACCACACAGCATCACACCACACCACACCACATCGCATCACACCAAATCACACCACATCACACCACATCAGATCACACCACATCGCATCGCACCACACCACACCACACCACACCGCATCGCATCAAATCACACCGAATCACACCACATCACATCACACCACATCAGATCACACCACATCACATTACATCACATCACATCCCATCCTACCACACCACACTACATGTATACGTAGCACGATTCCAATCTGAGGAATGTCGACTCACGTGATCATCAGTACTGCCGTTCCCATAAAGAATGACGTAATTTTCTGGAATAGTAATGACGACATCATTACCAGCTCTAGCCACAGGAGGGTAATCTTTCTCTGGAATTAAGAAAAAAAATGCAACAATGACCAATTTTTACTTTAACTTTATTTAGCGACACTGGAAAATCGAAACGATTAAACAGAAGACAGAACTCAAAGTCTGGTGAGGAAAATTATAACCTAGCAAGTACATGTTGGTAATGGCATAGAATTATAGAAATTGTGCATTAACTACTACAAATTCCAAAGATGAGTTATAGATGTTTTCTTTTAAAGAAAGACTTTTTTATCGTTAAAAGACCTCGATCTTACCATCGTTTACTGTGACCGTTGCTGTGGTGGAATCAGTCTCGCCGTCTGCATCTTTCACGGTCAGTCTGAAATATACGTTAAAATATAAATAAACAGATAAAAAACAAACAAACAATGAAACAAACAAACAAACAAACAAACAAACAAACAAACAAACAAACAAACAAACAAACAAACAAACAAACAAACAAACAAACAAACAAACAAACAAACAAACAAACAAACAAACAAACAAACAAACAAACAAACAAACAAACAAACAAACAAACAAACAAACAAACAAACAAACTGTAATTAATCCAGCATATCATTAAGCAAAATCGCAAAGGGCTTTGGCTCAAAACGTCAGTGTTGTTAAAAGTAAGAGTTAATTACCGAGAACCGAGGCATTAAGCCACATTAAGTATAGGCTTAATGCCGAGGTTCGAGGTAATTAACTTACACGGCCAAAATTTAAGTGGGATCTGAGCCACATCGGACTTTAAGCGGGCTTAAAATGCCCGTGTAAACAGATCGGCGTAAATTAATCGCGATTAGTTTGCGCCACCTCAAGGAGGTGGATTAAACTAAGCACGATCAGTTAATCGCGCTTAACTTGGCCGTGTAAACGCAACGGGATTGAAAAACGCTTGCTATTAACTAGAAGCTTCCATCTCGCTATTCTTTCTTTGTTTGTTTGTTTGTTTGTTTGTTTGTTTGTTTGTTTGTTTGTTTGTTTGTTTGTTTGTTTGTTTGTTTGTTTCTTTTAGCTATTACTCTTTCTCGTGTACCGATGTCTTCCGTTGTTCTTTGACGCACGCTACCCATACGAAGCTTCCAAAATCAAAAATATAGCTCGTCCGTCATGTTAGTAAGGGATTATTAAATGACCGTGTAAACGCACCAAGGTGGCGCATTAACTTAAGCGTGCTTAAATTTTGGCCATGTAAACAGGGCTTAATTTAGTTCAAATTTATACAGATAAAGATCGTGTATTTATAATGACAATTCAATTCAATTGAATTCAGTTTGTATAACTAAGAAAGACATAATGAAACTCGGAACGTCAGTAGATGTATTTTGTTGCCAAAAATCTCTACAGTTCACCACTTTTTCGCTTTGGGATATACACTGTACAATGTACTGTACTATTGACATGTCTCTTGTTATATTGTTATACTCACTTGTACGTGTAAACACCAGGGTAAAGGGACTTTAGTTGTAATATGGGCGAATCAACACCGGACTTTAATATTTTATTCTTTTCTGTCAGTGGTCCTTTGAGCTCTTGCCACTTGTACTCTATAATCTTGTCATCGTCGGAACTTTCTGTAAACAGTAATAGATCACAATTAATGTAGTTATAAGAGAAGAAAGTACAGTTTTGCTGAGGATTAACAATCCAAACACTCAATCCGTTTTCATGTAAACAGGGCCTAACTCTAAGCTGAAATCCTAAACCAACTAACAACATTTACGTAACTGAAAATAAACGGACACAAAGCGACTTGTAGCCCAACAAGTACTTGTGACACACGTACGGTTTGACTCGTTCCCAGGTATAAATATCATAAACAGCCTTGTATCGTCATCTCAGTTCTATAGTACAGTAGGTCAATGGTTAGAACGTCAGGCCAGCATTCGGAAAGTTGTGGGTTTGAGTCCGGACTAGAGCTCAGAGTTTTCCTGAGTATTAACCACTTAGTACAAACGTACTGAGAAAAAACTAAGAAAACTTTACTAACTCCAAGTTAACTCTTTAACGCGCCATCGAACATTTTTGTCCCTACTTATATATTTTACCCTGGCTAACGCCAGACGATTTTACTTGTCAACTGGGAACCTCTTGCAGAAACTTGCCTGTTAAAGGGTTAAAGATCCTACATAACCAAAGTTTGTTTATTTCTCTTTTAAAAATCGTATCGAAATACTCACTTGATCCATCTAAGACAACTTCGTTTGTCGGAAGAGTGATGGATTGTTCTTTTGGAGAGATATCTGCTCTCGGAGGTTTGTTCACATGTTGTGCTAAAAGAAACATGCAAGATCTAAGTCGAAAGCGATCTTCACTTTATTCACTTTAATTTACTTTACTTCACTTCACTTCACTTCACTCCACTCCACTCCACTCCACTTCATTTCACTTTACTTCACGCTTCTCTTCGCTTCGATTCACTTCACTTCACTTCACTTCACTTCACTTCACTTCACTGCACTTCACTTCACTTCACTTCATTTCACTTCACTTCATTTCACTTCATTTCACTTCATTTCACTTCACTTCACTTCACTTCACTTCACTGCACTTCACTTCACTTCATTTCATTTCACTTCACTTCTTTTCACTTGACTTGACTCGACTCGACTTGATTTGACTCGACTTCACTTCACTTCACTTCACTTCCCTTCACTCCACTTCACTTCACTTCACTTCACTTCACTTCACATCACATCACTCCACTCCACTCCACTCCACTTCGCTCCACCACACATACCTTGTTTTACTGTCACATTTACAAAAGCTTTTCCATACGCATGATGAGGACTTCGTACGATAACTTCAAACTGATAAATACCAGGTTTCTTCAACTACAATAAAAAAAGTGTAATAAGAAAAATACACAATACAATACTATACTATACCACACCACACCACACCACACCACACCACACCACACCACACCACACAATACAATGCAATGCAATGCAATGCAATGCAATGCAATGCAATGCAATGCAATGCAATGCAATGCAATGCAATGCAATGCAATGCAATACAATACAATTTGAGTTACTACGAAATACTAACTTGTGTTAGAACAACTCTTTGAGCATTCTTTCCCTCCATGTAGCCATGGCTATTCTTTGGTGCCGCTATCTGTACCCACTGGTAGCTGTAAGGATGTTCTAAAAAATAAATAATTTTATTTCATAAACTTTAGTGTGATACAGAGTATTCGACCAGTGAGAAAAAATCATATTTAAGGTGGCACCATACAGTTTCTAGAAAAACGGAAAATACACGTTTGTGAGTCCAAAACACGTGCATAAACAATTCGGAAAAAGAATAAAACTAAATGTTATGCATAGTTAAACATTCTGACAATCAAAAACTGTTACCAAATAAATACCAACAGTTGTTGCTATGGCAACAATGACGTTTAAAAATGGCTGCCAATTACCCTTCAAACTAATTTAATTCGAAAAAAAACTTTGGTGACCCCCATTTTTTTTTTATTAAAACTTTTCCTGAAATATGAGTAATCAATAGGCCGATTTTAAAAAAATTCTGTGGATCGAAATTTTTAAAAAATTAACAAACATGATTTTTTCGGGGAAAAAATTATTCCTTCTACAGATGTTTTTTAAGATCGGCCAATTGATTACTCATACGTCAAGAAAAGTTTTAATGAAAAAAAATTGGGGGTCACCAAAGTTTTTTCCGAATTAAATTAGTTTGAAAGGTGATTGGCAGCCATTTTGAGACGTCATTGTTGCCATAGCAACAACTGTTGCTATTTATTTGGTAACAGTTTTTGATTGTCAGAATGTTTAACTATGCATAACTAGCCCATTACTGCCTGAGCTGGCCAAAAACGGCCTCTTTATTGTTCTAATCTATCTAACGCCATATGATTTTACTCATCAAAGGGAGAATCCTCAGACATCCTAGACAGCAATGGGTTAACAAATGATTTACCCATTCCTGCCTGAGCTGCCCCACATCCGCCTGTTTATTGTTTTGCTCTGTTTAACAAATAGATTCCATTTTGCCGTTGTCTGTTCAGTTATAGATGCACAGATGACGTCATAACGTGGTAAGAACAAAAAAGTGGCCCACGAGATGCAGTCGAGTCACTGATGTTCTTACCACATTGTTACGTCTTCTGTGCATCTATAACTGCACAGGGAACAAAAAAATGGAATCTATTTGTTTTATACAATATTACTCGTCAAAAGAGAACCCTCAGACATCCATCAGGCAACAATGGGTTAAACATATTTCCTAAGCGAATTAAAGTAGCGTGCTGCGTAGGCAGTGTAGAAACAACAATCGAAATATAGCAAGGTTAGATATACTGCCGAAACAGAGAACGTTGGAGTCTAACATTTCGGGCGAAAACGTTTCGTTCGAAACGTTAGACTCCTACGTTCTCTGTTTCGGCAGTATATCTAACCTTGCTATATTTCGATTGTTGTTTCCTAAGCGAATACGTGCAAAGGATCTACTCTTGTAAAATCCTAACTCAAGATAGCCAGTACATGTTTAAGATACTAAGTAATATTTGGCATTTCACTCGATTAAAATGGTTATACTAGGTAATTTTGGTGAAGGAAAATTTCGAGTGTAGAATATATACATTATATATGTATATATTCTATACTCGAAATTTTCTTTCACCAAAATTACCTAGCATAACCATTACCATTTTACATTAGATAAAACCAATAAATGACAACAAAAAACAAAAACAAACTGACTTCAAAAAATATGAAGTATCTTACTTGAGGTCTCTTTGGGCCAAGCACTTGCGTACAAGCTAGCAGTATTTTTTGGAAGAGTAATTACTGTATCTCCGACTGTTGATACGTGCAGATGTACAAAAGAAGCTATTGGAAAGAAAGCGAATATAAATAAATTGCAGCAAATCATACGGTCACAAGGATGTGCATGAATTTCTTATTGAAAAACAAAGAAAATGTTAAGTAATTTCTATATAGTTTCACAGACAGTGACCACAAAATCATGTTCTACATGCTAATGCATACAACCTGACCATCACTAAAAAGCATCCCAAACTATTCGACGGTAAATTAAGCCCTTGTTAGACGCGGCGCTTTTTCAAGCAACTTATCCCACAACGCCAACGGCCTTACATAATTATTGTAAGACAAGTTGCACGAACCATTGCAGCGTGTAACATGCTGTGCAATGGTCAAGATTGTGGCAAGACAAGTTGCACGAACCATTGCAATGTGTAACATGCTGTGCAATGGTCAAGATCGTTGTGAAACAAGTTGCATGAACCATTGCAGTGTGTAACATGCTGTCCAATGGTCAAGATCGTTGTGAGACAAGTTACACGAACCATTGCAGTGTGTAACGTACAGGCTGTACAATGGTCAAGATTATTGCGAGACAAGTTACACGAACCATTGCAGTGTAACTGTTACCCAGTAACATGCTGTCCAGTGGTCAAGATCATTGTGAGACAAGTTGTACGAACCATTGCAGTGTGTAACACGCTGTCCAATGGTCAAGATCTTTGTGAGACAAGTTACACGAACCATTGCAGTGTGTAACAGGCTGTACAATGGTCAAGATCATTGTGAGACAAGTTGCACAAACCATTGGAATGTGTAACATGCTGTACAATAGTCATGATCGTTGTGAGACAAGTTACACGAACCATTGCAGTGTGTAACATACTGTGCAATGATCAAGATCGTTGCAAGACAAGTTACATGAACCATTGCAGTGTGTAACATGCTGTGCAATGATCAAGATCATTGTAAGACAAGTTACACGAACCATTGCAGTGTGTAACGTGCTGTCCAATGTTCAAGATTATTGCGAGACAAGTTACACGAACCATTGCAGTGTGTAACTGTTACCCAGTAACATGCTGTCCAATGGTCAAGATCATTGTGGGACAAGTTGTACGAACCACTGCAGTGTGTAACATGCTGTCCAATGGTCAAGGTCGTTGTGAGACAAGTTACACGAACCATTGCAGTGTGTAACAGGCTGTACAATGGTCAAGATCATTGTGAGACAAGTTGCACAAACCATTGGAATGTGTAACATGCTGTACAATAGCCATGATCGTTGTGAGACAAGTTACACGAACCATTGCAGTGTGTAACATACTGTGCAATGATCAAGATCGTTGCAAGACAAGTTACATGAACCATTGCAGTGTGTAACATGCTGTGCAATGATCAGGATCATTGTGAGGCAAGTTGCACGATCCACTGCAGTGTGTAACATGCTGTGCAATGGCCAAGATCGTTGCAAGACAAGTTACATGAACCATTGCAGTGTGTAACATGCTGTGCAATGATCAAGATCATTGTGAGGCAAGTTGCACGATCCATTGCAGTGTGTAACATACTACAGTACATGTACAATGGTCAAGATTGTTGAGAGACAGAACTCAACTTGTCCCACAGGCTTTTTTATCAGACAACACGTCACACGCTGCAGTGGTTTGTGCAATATATGTCCGTTGCGAGAGAAGTTGATTACAGGGCCTTAAACTATGAAGCATGCAGACAAAGCTGTTAGTTCAGTTATAAGAATCCTTTCTAGATGGTACTTTGAAGCAAAAAACCTACTCCAAAAATCCACACGACCTCAAAGATTAATTGTTTCTTTTAAATACAAAAAACGTAGATTGCTTAAACTAATTATCAATGTCATCCAAGCTTGATGAAAATCCGCACTTAATAGCATTTGAATGACGTGGATTCATTTCAAACATTATTACAAAGCACAGTAAGAGCTACTGGAAAAATCCGTAAAAATAGATGAAACAAAGGATGGACACAATAACAATAAAAATATATTCCGGTTTCGCTAACAATACACCATTGTTTTGCTAAATCAGTAAATCTTGAAATATAAAGATTTAAGAACACAAGCTTACAGGTTTTCGTTTCCAGAGTATTGATCAACAGACTTGACACCAAAACAATTAAAGAAAAAAGAAAAATTTCTTCGCTTTTCTGGAACGCTGCAACGGCGAACATGTATAGCCGTAACCCACGATGACACAATACACGGCAGTAAGCTGTGTCGAGAATTTATACTCCGCAGCAAACAGTATCTACTTACTTGTAAATATGGTTTTGTCGCAAGCCCTATATATCAACACTGATAATTAATTAACCACAGATACTGTATTGAAATGTAAATTGATTTCTCAATTGCTTCGCATACTTTTTTTAAACAATTAACAAATAAAACATTCCGCTTCTGAAACAAAATATTTGAAAACATCTGTATATACTTTTTGTTTTGACTGATTAATATCAGAAAGATTTTAGTATTATCTACAATTAGTCTGGGCAACGCAATTTTAGTTTTAATCCATAAATTATGCCTGCATAAAGATAAATTAAGACCTCATGAAAAGTTAATAGATTCAGAATACATGAGACAATAAAAAATCAGCTTGTGTATTCAATAATTCAGATCTGTTAGACCTTCAATACTGCAATCCTCAGTGCCTATCTCACTTGTGGGGAATTTTTTAATTTGTAATATTTGGGTTCTCCGGAGCAAATTTGCAATATATTTTGTCCTTCCAAAATTTCATCTTCGTGGACTTTCTCACTGTCAAAGTTGGTAACTGCTTAGGGGCTGATTACATGGAGATTTTCAGCCCGGGCAGAAATTTTAAATGTGGTTAAATGTAATTTAAGCAAAGTTAACTGCCGATGTAGTTAGCCAGCGGACTACCCCTTACGATCTTGGGGATTTCCAAGATCTTGAGGAGGCCCAGGGGCGCACACGCACGGTTCCCATTTGGCGGGGCTTGTGTCTGTAGCGTTGCTGCTATCTTTGCTGGCTTTGCTTGCTAGCCTGTTGCTCAGCTCTCGTGTCTTTTGCATTTGGATTGTCGCTTGTTCCCCCCACCATTCCCCCACCCCCTTTCAGGTAAGTAAAGCTAGACTCGTGTTATACGTAATACATATTCCACTGATTACTCAGTGTGACAGGTGCCGGGAGGTCTGCCTTGGCAGAGTTGTCATGGTGACCTCTTACTGCTTACAATCTTGTCCCGAAGTCGGGATTGCTCAATTGCTTGCTATGTTGCATTGCTCATTGCTTACGGCTAGATTGCTTAGCCTTGGCCACCTATGGTACCTAACTCCAAACCAACAACGAAGATCTGGCAGTTAACCCGGTCTTCTTAAGCCTAGTTCTCATACATCGCCGACTGCAGTCGCAGATCGTCGCCGATTTATGATTTAGATGCATGTTAAGTAATAAAGAACAATGCAGAAAAGTACTGCTTTTCTGCATTGTTCTTTATTACTTAACATGCTGCTGCACTTCCCGTTTTAACATGCATCTAAATCATAAATCGGCGATGATCTACGACCGTCGGCGATGTGTGAGAACTAGGCTTTATTGAATCCTTGTAATACAAACGTCGTGATTACATGGAAGAAAATTAAGCCCGGGATAGAATTTTCAGCCCGGTTTAAATCGCCAATGTAATCGCTCAAAATTTTTACCTCGGGCTGAACTAAGGCCCCGTTCACGCTATACCGGATAGGTTTTCGTGCCGGCACAAAAAATATCCAATATATATATAGTGTAAACAGATTCAATCGGGACGATATTGTGCCGAAGTTAAGCGCCTTTCACACTATACCGGATAGCTTTTGTGCCGGCACGAAAACCTGACGATACAACCAATCACAATGCTCTATTCTATTCATTTACTTCCGGAAAGATTTCGAACTCCGTTCACACTGGAGCTGGAACGGCACAAAAAGCTACCCGATACAAGATATACCTCTTTCGAGATCGGAGCGGCGCAGCGGCGTGCCGGCACAGAAATTGTGCCGGAGCAGGCGTTTTGTGTGTGAACAAAAGGCCTATCCGATATGGTTTTCGTGTCGGCCTTAACGTGCGAACGGTGTGTCGGCCGTTCATCACGCAGACGCAAATTATTCGATTTCCTACGTGTTATTGATTCAAATTTTGGTTTCAGCCAGGGCTGAAATCGCTCATGCAATCGCAATAAAAACAAGCCCTCCTAACAGGGCAGAAAATTTCAGCCAGGATTGAATATCTCCACGTAATCGACAATCGGCCCCTAACTGTACCTGAAGTGACGCCGAAAAGGGAATGAGCTTTTAGAAAGACTTTTTCCAACACTACGCATCTATTTCGCGCTTAATTCTTTTCATTAATGCGTAAATACAAGAAATAACAAAAAAGAAGCATAATTATATTGTAAAAACTTTTTCTTTCCAAAAGCTCTAAGTGCAATTTTTAAATACGTGCGGCTAATTCTCAAACGTTTAAAACTCTTAAGTATACCTTTTGTTGAACCTTTCGTGTGCTTTGTTGGAGCTTTGGTATGTTTTGTTGGAGCTTTGGTATGTCTTGTTGGAGCTTTGGTATGTTTTGTTGGAGCTTTGGTATGTCTTGAAGTTGATAGAGGACCTAATTGACAAAAAGGAATTACAGTGAATTTTACTGCACTGTACTGTACAGTGTACTATACTGTAATGTACGTTACTGTACTATACTGCACTGTTTTGTATTGCATTACATTGTACTGTACTGTTTTGTACTGTACTGTACTGTACTGTCTTGTACTGTTTTGTTTTGTATTGTATTGCATTGTATATTGCACTGTTTTGTCTTGTCTTGTACTATACTGTACTGTACTGTACTGCACTGTACTCCACTCCACTCCCCACTCCACTCCACTCTCCACTCCACTCTACACTCTACTCTACTCTACTCTACTCTACTCTACTCTACTCTACTCTACTCTACTCTACTCTACTCTACTCTACTCTACTCTACTCTACTCTACTCTACTCTACTCTACTCTACTCTACTCTACTCTACTCTACTCTACTCTACTCCATGCGCTTAATACTTTTAACTTCAATTCAACCACATTTCAAATACCAGTTACGCTCTGAGTATTTGAGCTTGACGACCGTCTAGCAAACATCTGTAATACGTATTTGATACCTTTTCCCGTTTTCATATCTTCTTTGTCAACAGATTCAAAATCCAGTCCATCCTTACTTCCATTGAGACTCACAATTGTGGGAACCGTTGATTCAGTCGATGGTACTACCCTTCCTGTACTTTTCTGAGAATTGCGTGAGTTATAAACCTCTGAAACAGTTTCATTCGGTCCACTAAACACACTTGATAATAGTGTCGACGATTTATTCTCATATTTAGTTGGAGAAACGGTAGACTGGAAGGATATACTTTCCTTCTCATCATTGTCATCACTGGTTTTATCACCAACGATATCCGTCCTTTTAAACGTTTCATTTCTGCCTTCTATTTTAGATAGTTGCCCATCAGATGTCCCTGATTGGTTAAGCCATCCGCTATCACCTTCCTCTGACAGAGTACTGTGTTTCTCAACAGGTATTGTAGAGCTTTTTGTAGGCATTATGTCCGAATCCGATCGGGTAGTTTTCTCCAGGTCTGAGTCAATATTATCTGTGTTTGAATCGTGGGGAGGCGTTACATTTGGATGCAGTGTTGTTGGAGTGCGCACTGGGGTTGTTGTTGGACCACTTGGATCGTCAGGAGTTGGGAGTACGCTTGGCGTTGCTTCTGGTTGTGTCGTGTCATCCGTTCCTAACGTAGGCTTCCTCGAAGAACTTATAGTAGTTGACACCTCTTCATCATCTAGGTGCAATATCAATGACAATGAAACACAAATATAGAAAAGACGGAAATCACGAGGTGATTGTTACCATAGTTTCAGTAATCTCATTATATATGTAGTCAATTCACTTGACCATAAAACAACCATATCCTGTCCCCCCTGCCCAGTTTCACCCCAAGTTTAGCTTTCTCACAAGATGCTACAACTACAGTACATAATTATAGGGAAGCACGGATGACGCATGCTGTTAGCGCGCTGACTCACATTACTGCAGTCCAAAGTAGCCTGTGTCAAGCACGCTTGTGGGTTAGGCTACAATCATGGCCATAAATAATTGGGACAGCAGTGCAAATGAAGAGTCCGGTAGCCTCACACAAGAAAAACTATAATATATCGCCTTGAATCCTTACCTAACAATCTCTACCCTCCCCCCTCTATCAATGTTGTTTCATTTTATACTTGGTGTGATATAACGACGAAAAAGAGCAATATGCGTAGTGGTTTCTACGAACTGTCCTAGGGTTTTTGGCCATGATTGTAGGTTAAATGGGGTTAGTATAAGCTTAAGCCTCATTTAAGTAGAGTTGTGCTGGGTCTTTCCTGGGCTTCGATGGTTGTTCAGGGTTCTCCGATTTTCCTCCCTCCGTAAAATCAACACCTACATCTTAGCTGTGATCCGTGGTCTGAACTCTGTCGTATGGTGGCTGCCTGGAGCGCCTTTAATATGCCTGTTTGCGCTTTTAATACGCCTTTAATATTGCCTGCGTTTCAGGGCTTTTAATAAGTTTAAAACCAGGCGGCTGTCTTGTGAAAGTACGCGTTGGTGAAGGGATCCGGAGGCGTACCCTCACCCAAATCTTTTTTTTTTTTAAATTAGAGTCCCAGAGATGCGTTTTCCTGCATTTTGAGAGGCAGAAAATTCCAAAGTTGTTGATCTGCGTCCGTCGCAAATCAGCCACTATAGCTGCAAGTAAACTGCCAAGATTTTTTAGTCATGGAAAACTGACGTTTCGAGCGGAGTCCTTCATTTCACTCTAATGAAGGGCTCCACTCGAAATAGTCGAGGAGGAGAAGCGAGAAAACGTCGACCACGTAGCACCCCCACTACAGAGTATTTTTGACTCCAGATTATAATAGGCTGATACCCATAGAACATTGCTACTGTAGGTCTGTTGACAAACTGACAGACTTAAAGTGCACATGAAACGAAAATTAAGTTTGTCTTATTTGAAAGAATACTTAAAATGATAAAGTAACATCTTTTGCAGTTTTTCGTTTCCTTCCTACGTTGTTGAGATATTTCAGTTTAATAATTGTCAGTTGTCTGCTGTACAAGCTGTGTTAGTTAGTAATACTTAGAAAAACTCTGAGCTCTGAGCGGGACTCGAACCCACAACCTTCTGAATGCTAGCCAGACGCTCTAACCATTGAGCCACTAGAACTCAGATAGCGGAGCAAGGTTAATTAAGGTACTTATACCTTAGACTGTGCCCAGTCCTCCAGGAACGAGTCTTAACCGCTCGGTTACAAGTACTTGTTGGTCTACAAGTCGCGTTGTAACAGTAAGTTTCCAGTTAAACACAGTTAAACACAGTTTAACACAGTTTCCAGTTAAACACAGTTTAACACAGTTTCCAGTTATATTTCAGTTTGTTTGAAATGTAAATTAGACAACTTGACGTCACATGTGCATAATGAGTTATCAGAGAAGGTTATATATCTTTGCTATTATCAAACATAATCACTTGAAAATTCTACATGTTTGGCGTTGTGAGAGAAACACACGCATATACTTCCTTCGAATTAAGTTTGGTTTGATAATAGCAAAGATATATAACCTTCTCTGATAACTCATTATGCACATGTGACGTCAAGTTGTTTAATTTACATTTCAAACAAACTGAAATATCTCAACAACGAAGCAAGGAAACGAAAAACTGCAAAAGATGTTACTCTATCATTTTAAGTGTTCTTTCAAATAAGACAAACTTAATTTTCGTTTCATGTGCACTTTAAGTCTGTCAATGTAAGGACCACACAATTTGTGAGTACGGCAGACCTAGCAATGTTCTATGGGTATCAGCCTATTATAATCTGGCGTCGAAACTATTGTGTAGTGGGGGTGTTAGGTGGTTGACATTTTGTCCTTCTCCTCCTCGACTAAAACGTCAGTTTTCCGTTACTAAAAGACCCCAGCAGTTTACCACCTTTTCACTTTGCAAGTACATGTAAGAATGATCCCCCGGGTCTAATATCAAATTGATTTTAACAACTAAAATAAAATTCTTTATCTGATTAAAGTAAGAGCACTGTCATTACCATTTATGCCCAGTTTCACGCAGTCATCTCCTTCCTGGGTTAACGCCGTTAAATTTGAACAATCTGGCATTATCTTTAACAAAGGTGGATACTTCTTTGCAACTCTCTTGGCCAGACTAAAGTCATGATTACAGATACTCTGGTATAACTTCTCACAATCTTCCTGACATAGGCGAATTGGTTCTGGTCGAGGTTTTAATTTACAGTACGGAAACGAAGTAAGACACAGTGCTGGTAAAGCATATTTTTTGCATGTTGCTGTAAAATGTCCTTGGATTACAGTAAGTGGTCCAGATAGCCGCTGTTCAACCACGCTCGGGGTTTCCTCATAGTATATTAATCTGTCTTTGTCAAGATATTTCTCACATGTTACTCCGGTATAATGTTGACATGAGCCAAACCTGGAAAAAAGGTGGTCAATAGTGACAAAAAAATGGTAGGGTAATACGGTTTTTAATACTTTAGTACGGTCGTGTTTCCGTAAAGTGAATTTGCGTGTACCATCATGCACGTTTGTGTGATCGCATTTTCGTGAAGTACGATCGCGTTTGCGTGAACTACAATCGCATTTGCGCAAAGTGTAATCGCGTTTGCGTGAACTACAATCGCCTTTGCGCAAAGTGTGATCGCGTTTGCGTGAACTACAATCGCATTTGCGCAAAGTGTAATCGCGTTTGCGTGAAGTGTGATCGTATTTGTATACCATCACGTTTGCGTGAACTACAATCGCATTTGCGCAAAGTGTGATCGCGTTTCCCTGAACTTCAATCACGTTTGCGTGAACTAAGATCGCCATGGCGAAAAGTGTGATGGTGTTTGCGTGAAGTGTGATGGTGTTTGCCTGAATTACGATTGTCTTTGCAAAATGTGTGATCGCGTTTGCATGGTGTGGGGGGCATGGGGAAGACTTGTATTTATCACAAACCTTTTCACTCTGTTTAGAGTTACATTTGATTCTGAAAGATCTGGTAACCTAGAATTGACATACAAAATTGATAGGTGTAATATATATAAACAAGAAAATAAACAAGCAAACAAACAAATACATTAAGAAACCAAAGTGAATAAACAAACTTAAATAATCTAACTTAAAAACTAAATCAGTGTTGGTGCCAGGAATTAAATTATCTGTATTGGGGGGGGGGGGGGGGGGTGTACAAAAGATCCTGAGTGGGCACAAAGATGGGATTGATATACAGATCTGTTATCTGGATGGCACAGTATAATGAACTCCTTATATACTATATACCCACTAGACAGCTTTTTATGGGATGTTTGTTTAAATATAAATAATTAAACATGAAAAAGAGGAAATACCAAAATTTTGTGGGTGGGCACACTGAATTTTTGGGTGGGCCGAGCAGATTCAGTTTGACTGTTTAACGACAATAATTGTCATGTTAGCTGCAACAGTTAAGACATTTCCAGGCAAAATGTCAGACGTTGCTGGGTGGGACTTACAATGTTCTGTCTAAAAATATCTGCATTGCATGTGAATTTAAAAAGAATTTGTAAACCCCACCCAGCAACGTCTGACAGTTTGTCTGGATGTCATATAATTAATCAGTTGCAACTAACATGACAATTATTGTTGTTAAATGCTCAACCTGAATCCACTGTAATTGAGCATCAAAACAAGGATTAAATGGTTAATGGTGAGGATTTCTGGATGAGGGATTAAAGTATTCCTATTATATTGTGATAGACTAGTGCTGTATTGGTGTGTAGGGGGTGTCCTTAGCATTAATCATGATCAAAGTGTACAATGGGCTTGTGTCAGTCCCCTCACATGCTAACCAACCAATCACAATAAGGCAGAGCTCATGAGGGTCATGTGGGGGGTGACACAAGCTCATTATATTTTCAAAAACTAATGCTTCACACAAAAAACTTGAAAATGTCTGCTACTTACAACAATGATGAGTCACGATCATGGTTAACAGTAGCTGGGGAAAAATAAAGGCAATAACATAAAAATAAGCCAAACTTTAAACTAAGCAATATGACAATATATTTACAGTAATGAGTGGTACATGGATGTACAGTGGAGCCTCGCTATTGCGTGTATCGTTATAACACATGATAAAAATTATTGAGGTGAATAAAATTATCCGGTGTTAGCCAGAATAAAATACCAAAGACCAATTTGGACAGGAAAGAGTTAACATACACTAACAGTGAGAGACCTAAGTAAGTCATGTAGTATTTTATTCTATTAGCTATGCAATTTTATTCACCTCTAGGGAAACCCTTGGACAGTCATGAAGAGGCAATAAAAAATATTTTTAAAAAATGGGTTTTGATCTTAGGGCATCTAGCATTTTTACTCTAATTTTACTCCAGTTTATCACATAGTACAATGAAACATAGTAAAACAATGCAGGACAAAGCATTGTATTAATAATTCATAAATGATTATTTTGGTTAAATTTTATTTAAATGTTATATTAGCCATCAACTTCTAGCATTAGTCGAATAATAAAATCTAATCAAAAACTCAGTGAACTAGGCTGACAGATGGCACTAGAATTTAAATAACCATAGCGACCAATTTCGTTTGGTATCCCATATTAAATAGCAAAAATCAATGTAAATAGTATTTTACAGGTGCACTGCACTAGAAAACCCTTCAAAAATCCCCCTAAAACATCACGATTTTAAAGATTGAAAAAGGTATATGGAAGAAATTTATTCAATTCGATGAGTAATTAATACGAATCGAGACCAGCCACGTCCTCGATCATTGAAATTTGACCTTGATATGAATATCAATAAGGAAATCGACAACATAATTACCATTTCAGAGCAAAACATATTAGTAAGTGATATCTTTTTCGTTGTATAAACCATCACAGGAACTTACCTATGTATCTACGAAAGATCGAAGGTCGTATGCTCGTTTGCCTGTGAACTCTGATCGGTTTACAGAGCTTTGCGCTTCGACATTCAACGGAATAACAGCTGCCTTTGACGAACAGTGCCAAGTGGCAGTCATTTGTCGAACAACATGAATCCACACATCCATTAAGATTAGTTGCACTTTCTATTTTGTAGTAAGCTCCTGCTTTTCGTCCTCCCTTCAGAACATAATTTTCGAGGATTTCTCCCTGCTTACACAACTCGTAATCTTCTTTGGTCGAACTTTGCGAACTACCTAGAATAGCAGTGCGAAGACTAATTATAGCTAAATTTAAGGTTTTAATAGACTATGATCGGTGAAGGAATAACAAGGAATATAGTCCCAAGGCAAACACATTTAATCGCTGAAACCACTAATGTAAGCTAGGAAACAAGTAAGTTATACCTGTGTTAATAATCAGTAGAGTCTGTAACAGGAAAACGGCCCACAATAGCTTTGTTTGACAACAACAGACCAGATAGAAGATCATCGCCATTCACATGGCGAGATGCGCTGTATTTTCTCTTAATATGATCCAAAAACTTCCAATACGCTCCCTCAACCTTTCTCCATTATTCCATATTGAAGATCGCAGCAGAAAGACGCCAAATTAGCACCAAAAAATCAATAACCAGTTGAATTGGATTAATCGTTAATCGCAAAATTGCAAACTTGTAGTTATATGACGTAGAGGAAAGTTCCATATTTCCATAATAAAGTTCTTCTCGGTTCTGATTGGCTAAAATTGTAATACCCAGGACCCGGCGATTTCGAAATGTAAACATTTCTGAGAAAAAAATCAACTCAGACAATTTGTCTGAATAATTTTTTAAATGAAACTAAAACAATTACTCACTGTGATCTCACTATCGATTCAAGATGGAAACCACGTATAGCGTTTCCGTGCTAGACAAGATCAAATTAATATAAAACATCTTCGTTAGCCTGAGCTGCAGACATCCAAACCCGTTGGATGTCCTCTCTAGGCTCGGATGCGTAGGCGTGCGTTTAAAAGAGCACCAAAAAGCGGTTTTCTTTTCAAAAAAGGAAAATTCTGCTTTGTCGGAGCACACGTGCAAGATCAAATAATTTCTTAAGGTGGACGTAGACGAAGGTCACTCAAGCTCATTTCCATACTGAGAAATACTGTAAAAAAATATAATATTATCTATTTCTAAGCTGGGTTGTTCAGGTTTTAGGTTCATTGTACGGACAGACATGTACTAGACATGTACAAGAAACGTCAGAGTCAAATGATACAAGAGTAAAGAGAAAGAGCTGTTAACGCAAATTATGTAAAATAGCTTTGAGAGACATTGCGCCAACAGCTGTATCTCTCTTTCTCACGCATAATTTGAGTCTGAAAGTTTTAGAGCATCTTTTGTACATAACTGCTTGTGCAATAAACCTAAAATCTGCACATGTACAAACCAGAGGTGGGGAGGGGGGTGGCGATCGCGAAGGTGGCATTGTTATCCTATTGTTATCCCAATTATCCTGTATTTCCTGTAATTCCAGTTATTCTCAAAACTTTTTCTGAATGGCGGGCATTTCAAGCGGTGTGAAATCTTGGCTTTTAGATAAATATGCGAAGTTTGTTTGTGTTCAAAACATGACAGGAGTTCCTGCTACCGCAATGGAATTGTTAAGCTCGAAAAACAGCGGGGAATGGAAGGTATTTATCGTTAAAAACTCGAAAATATAAAGCTCAAATTAACATGTTCTTACTTTTGTTGTTTTGAACGGAACGTTTCACATGGTTTGCCTTTCGTTAAGTTAAAACAAAAATGTTTTCTTTACAGGCTTAAACTAATGAGTTCTTTTAACTTTGAACTTATTGTTGTTTTAGTATAAGCATAAACATATTGATATTAACTACAAAATCTTTTTCTCTTTTTTAGCAATTTTCTTCATTAGAAGGGAATGGTTCTTTACAAATTACTTTAATTGAAAATAAACATTTGATGCTAAGCTCTGGAACACAAATACATGTAGGTGCTTTTCCTATTATTGACTAGAATTTATTTATTAATTTGTTTATTAATTTATTTATTTATACCCTCAGAGCACTCTGTTTGTTTGTTTGTTTGTTTGTTTGTTTGTTTGTTTGTTTGTTTGTTTGTTTGTTTGTTTGTTTGTTTGTTTGTTTGTTTGTTTGTTTGTTTGTTTGTTTGTTTGTTTGTTTGTTTGTTTGTTTGTTTGTTTGTTTGTTTGTTTGTTTGTTTGTTTGTTTGTTTGTTTGTTTGTTTGTTTGTTTGTTTGTTTGTTTGTTTGTTTGCTTGTTTTGTATGTTTGTATGTTTATTTATTTATTAAATTTATTTCATATTAATTTTCTTAATTATAGTAATCTTTGACATATATGTATATTGTATTAATGTGTATTATTTAATTAACAAATTTCAATAATTTTAAATTTTAAAGTGATATATACAACTATGAAACTATATATATGAATTTGCGAACTTATATACTGTAGCTCCTCTCTCATTGGCTACTACCCCCTAAGGCAGGGGTGGGTGCCACTCCTATCCCAGATGGTGTTGATTTTGCAGAGGAAGGAAAACTAGAGAACCTGGCAAAAAACCCTCAGAGCACTCACTCACATGGTCCAAGCTCGAGAACAGGGTTATTCCCAGATGGTCGCCCATCCAAGTACTAACCCCATCTAACTATTGGTGAGAGGCAGTGCCCTAACAGCACACGCCACCCATGCTGGGACCCCTTAGTCAGTCAATAGAAGGTTGCAGGTTTGACTTTTTTCTGAGGCTCAGAAGCTTTTCCCAAGTGCTAATATTTGAGTTTCACCACATATCACCATTGTACAGTAAATAAAGGTTATCGAAGCAATTGAGGTCCATTATTTAAAGCTGTTTATGAACCAAGGGTGTAGGCTGTCTGTGGGTTCTTCTTTGATGAGTGAAATCTGATATTAGACAGAGTAAAATAATAAAGGGGCCAGTTTAGGTAGAGAGAGGCAGTGATGGGTTATAGTAGATGATTATTTTTATAATAAAGTGTTTGGCTATATATATTGCGATTCTTTTAATTTAGGAAAGTTTTGCTCTTGTGAATGCCTCACAGTGGTTAAAAACTGTTTGTAAGGGAGACAGTTTGTTGTTTATTTTAAAAATAAATGTAAGTGTGTGCAAATATTTTATAGTTAAAGTATGAATGTTCAGAAGGTTTTGATACTAAGGATAGATCGAACTACAGTAGAGGTGGAATGTACATAAAGGCCCAGACACTTGTAGGCTGCATGGCTATATCCTAATTGGATCATCACAGAAATTATTCATACTCCCTCCACAGAGGAAATTTGTGCCATCTGAAGGGGGAGGGGGTAAAATTAATTACACATGTCCAAAAAGGAGGGGAGAACCTTGGATATTTTCGGGAATGACCCATTGCAACTTTGCTGTTCTACACCCTGCAAAAATACATGTGCATGCATGCAATTGCAAAGAAATACTTACTTTAACCAGGATTTAAATTAACAATTGAGATAATGCTATTGGGGTGTGTGTTATGAAACACCATAAAATGTACATTAAATGTAGGAAAAACCTGACAGTATTAGGCTATCTTTGGTCTGCAAATGTAACCAAAATATATTTTGTGGTGGGATCCATGCATGAAATCTGTCAATCAATCAATCAAACAAACAATCAATCAGTCTATGATCAGTCTATCAGTCAATCAATAATCAATCAGTCAATCAATCAATCAATCAATCACACAATCAATCAAACAATCAGTCAGTCAATCAATAATCAATCAATCAAACAATCAATTTATCAAACAATCAATCAATTAATCAGTCAATCAATAATCAATCAATCAATAATAATCAAACAATCACAAAATCAAACAATCAATCAATCAGTCTATCAGTCAATCAATAATCAATCATTCAATCATTCAATCAATCAATAATCAATCAATCAATCAAACAAACAAACAAACAAACAAACAATCAATTGATCAAACAATCAATTTATCAAACAAACAATCAATCAATTAATCAGTCAATCAATCAATCAATAATCAATCAATAATAATCAAACAATCACAAAATCAATCAATCAATCTATTAGTCAATCAATAATCAATCATTCAATCAATAATCAATCAATCAATCAAACAATCAATTGATCAAACAAACAATCAACCAATAATAATCAAACAAACAAACAATCAATTAATCAGTCAGTCAATCAATAATCAATCAATCAATCAATCAATCAATCAATCAAACAAACAATCAATCAATAATAATCAAACAATCAAACAATCAATCAGTCAATCAATCAATCAATCAGTCAATCAATCAATAATCAATCAATCAATCAATCAATCAAACAATTGATTAAACAATCAAACAAGCAATCAACCAATAATCAATCAATCAATCAATCAGTCAATCAATCAATCAATCAATCAATAATCAATCAATCAATCAAACAATCAATCAATCAATACTAATCAAACAATCAATCAATCAGTCAATCAATCAATCAATCAATCAAACAAACAAACAATCAATTGATCAAACAATCAAACAAACAATCAATACTAATCAAACAATCAATCAATCAATCAGTCAGTCAACCAACATTCAATTAATCAGTCAGTCAGTCAGTCAATCAATAATCAATCAATCAAACAATCAATCAATCAATACTAATCAAACAATCAATCAAACAATCAATCAATCCGTCAACCAACAATCAATTAGTCAGTCAATCAATCAATAATCAATCAAACAATCAATCAATAATAATAAATCAATCAATCAATCAAACAAACAATCAATCAATCAGTCAGTAATCAAACAATCAGTCAATCAATCAAACAATCAATTAATCAATCAATCAATCAATCAATAATAATCAATCAAACAATCAATCAATCAATCAGACAATCAATCAATCAGTCAATCAATCAGTCAGTCAATAATCAATCAAACAATCAACCAGTCAATCAATCAATCAGTCAATCAAACAATCAATCAAACAATCAATCAATAATCATTCAGACAATCAATCAAACAATCAATAATCAATGAATCAATCAAACAATCAATCAATCAATTAAAAATTTATTTAAGTGTCAAAACTTAAAGCTGGCTTCAAGGATCCTACTAATTGGAGACAATTTTTTTTGACAATTTCTATGTATGAAAAAGTGAAAAAACTTGACGTCTCGTCATACACTGTAATTTTACCCTCTTTTTTACAATTGCATTCTACAGAATGAGATTAGACGTTTCCGTGTCAAGTTTGCCAATACTGGAACAAAAACAGGTTGGGACAACTGCCGTGATTTTGTCAACAATGCTTCATCGTTATTCCCAGTAAAAGAAATACCCGTAACAGAAAATGCAGCTGCAGGTTCATCACAATCACAGTTTGCAGAAGATTCTCAACTTTTCTCTACTCCTCCGTCAAACAATCAAGTTTTTCAAGCAACCCAGGAAGTCTCATTTGAAGCTGGTTGCAGGTTGTCTGGAGAAGGGGCAACCATACCAGATATTGCAAGACAGGTAAAGCAAAGTATAACGTGAAATGTTGAACCTACGGGCTCGTAAGCAGACATCTTCACTGAGAAAGCAACATCTGCTTACCGGAGGTGTCCGCTTAAGACAGGTGTCCCACTTATGAGAAATACTGCATTTGTTTAGGAGAGGTGTCTGCTTAAGATACTGTACTGTAGATATTCGCTTGAAAAAGGTGCTTGTTTAAGAGAGGTGTTTGCTTAAGAGAGGTGTCTGCTTAATAAGAGTAGTGAGGTGTCTGCTTAAGAGAGGTGTCCACTTAAGAGAGGTGTCCGCTTAAGAGAGGTGTCTGCTTAAGAGGTGTCCGCTTAAGAGAGGTGTCTGCTTAAGAGAGGTGTCTGCTTAAGAGAGGTGTCTGCTTAAGAGAGGTGTCCGCTTAAGAGAGGTGTTCACTTACTGTAAGAGAGGTGTCTGCTTAAGAGAGGTGTCTGCTTAAGAGGGGTGTTTTTTAAGAGCGGCGTCTGCTTAAGAGAGGTGTCTGCTTAATAAGAGCGGCGTCTGCTTAATAAGAGTGGTGCCTGCTTATGGGAGGTGTCTGCTTAAGAGAGGTGTCTGCTTAAGAGAGGTGTCTGCTTAATAAGAGAGGTGTCTGCTTAATAAGAGAGGTGTCTGCTTAATAAGAGAGGTGTCTGCTTAAGATGTGTCCGCTCACGAGAGAAATCCACTTTAGATAGGTGTTTGTAAGTTATATGTTTGACTGTAGAGTATCAGGCTTGCAGTATACTAGGAGATGAGGATAACATAGCATGACAATATGTATTTCTATTTTAAAACACTTTTAAGATTCTATCTCGTGATCAACCTCCTCTTGGTTCTACGTCTACAAACCTTCCCACATCCGACTTACCAACGTTAATCAGACTATGTCTAACAGATCCTGGGTTTCCTGACTTTGTTGAAAAAGTAGAACAGGAGCTAAAGCTACTCAGCTCACAAAAATGACCGTCAGCTTTTGGTAGGTCTTACATATATATATGTTTGTGTTTAGTTGTTGCATGGTAAAGTATAGGTAAAGTACAGTGGAACCCCGCCATACGACCACCCCGTTAATACATGTACGACCACCTCGTTATTACGACCATTTTTTCTGGCCTGAATACATTCTAAGTAGTGTAATATTCCCCCTTTAATACGACCACCCCGTTATTACGACCACATTTTGTTGGCCCGAAGGTCGTCGTATTAACGAGGCTCCACTGTATAGTAAATGTCTGCAGGCGTTAGCGGGCTCGTAGTTGGGGGTAGCGAAGGACATACAACCAACTGACGGAGACTTTAGGTAAAGTACACTACACTACACTGCACTAGTGCACTGTGACATATAGATTATATAGTGTAAACACCCACGTATAAGATTAACCTAGTGGATTAAGAACCCACAGGCTGAAATTTGGAAATTAGACCCCCATTATAAAAGAACCCATTCAGCCTGACATTTGAAATATGTTCTTATATGTAAGATCAGGATTATTCAAAAGGCAGGCATTGTATATGAGTAAAATGTACTTTACTGCAACTGTACAATACTTATTTCATTAAAATAATGGGCTTAAAGTACTTTTCTGAACAGTAGCAAACAGTTTAAACCCCTGAATAAAATAAGAACCTAATAGACCTTTTGCGTTGAGTGACTACAACTACCAGAATGCTTTGCCAGTATTCTAGGGTTTCGGCTAACAGAGATGACTCAAAGAGACCCGTCTAGACTTTCTCAAAGTCCTTTTCAAACATATTTGACCTTTCGACATTTTGACCTTTCGGTTCCTCGTTGAAAAGGACTTTCCCCACCTGCAGCGCACCAAAATTCACCGGTGAATTTTTCGACCGGTGACGTAATTCGGGAAGTAATTATATTCAGGCTAAATTGCTATGCAAGTGCTATCTTTGGAAGTCGATGTTAAACGGACTCTTGAAAACGTTTTAACGTAGAACCACTTTCCATTGCATGTACAACCCGAAACACGTCAAAACAGGGCGATGTTCATTTCAGCGATTTCCCGCCAGAATATTTAATTAGATTCAAAAACCTGCAAGCGAAACAAGTCCGCCTCTTTCCTCCCGCTTTTCCGGTCTCCCGCCTTTCCGCCCGCGCGCAAAAACTAGCGCTAAGAGGCGGACTTGGAGCAAGTCTAGGACCCATCCAGTGCTTTCGAATCTTTTCCAAAATATGTCGTCAAATATGTTTTTCCAAAAAGCTAGGGGGTAAACCATATTTCTGTTTAGGGTTAGGGTTTATGTTGTGGTTAGGGTATCGAAAAGATTGCTAACATCTTGAGACTCACTGAAACTTGACGACAAATTTGGAAAAAAACACACACATTTGACGACATATTTTGGAAAAGCCGCGAAAGGACTGGACGGGTCCTTTTGAGTCATCCCTTTTAGCCGAAACCCTAGAATACTGGCAAAGTATTCTGGTAGTTGTAGTCACCCAACGCCATCTCACGTCATCGTGCAAATGCCTTATTAAGGTCTTCGTTAAGGTTTGCAAGGTCATTTCCGTAAAGCGCTCTCAATTCGTCAGAATTTATGCCACAAAAATAAAATAGATATCGTCAGAAAGCTATGAATTTGTAGAATACAATGGTGTATTTGGTTTCGCGATAAACACAAACCGTTAATAGTTGTGAATTTTTGAATTAAAACCAGAGGGCTTCACTCGGGGCGACTCGAGTAAAAAGCGTTTTATTTTGTTCAAAATCTTTTTTTGTACTTTGATTCCAGGATAAATTTCCAGCAAAACGGTGTCAGCGTTTTTTGATATGTCGAGTTTTGCCAATTTTATTGACGACCAAAGTTAAAAATGCTGTTTTTCGACCGACATTCGGACAAAATAAGTCATAAATTCGAAACCAGGCAGTAAATAAACAAACGCTGACACCGTTTTGCTGGACATTTATCTCGGGATCGAACTGCGGAAATTTTTCTTGAACAAAATGAAACGCTTTGTTCTTCAGTCGCCCCGATTGAAGCCCTCTGGTCTTAATTAAAAAATTCACAACAATTATTGGTTTGTGTTTATCGCGAAACCAAAGACACAATTGTGTTCTACAAATTAATAGCTTTCTAACGATATCTATTTTATTTTTGTGGCATGAATTCTAACAAATTGAGAGCGCTTTACAGAAATGACCATGCAAACCTTAACGAAGACCTTAAGAACTTAAAACAGTCCAATTTGAGTGATTTCCCACTAAACACCCAATATATAAGAACCTATTCAGGCTGACTTGTAAAAATGTAGGTTCTTATACGTGGGTGTTTACTGTAGTTCAGTTTAGTTATAAGGCAACTCGCGTTGTTTGTTTTTTCATTTATTGTATTTTTGAAAAACTTTATATACACAACTATAAAAAATGAACCTTATAAAACTTCTGGTACACGCTCTTCTGACATCACTCTATCTACCCCACCCTGGGGCATTGATATTTCAGTTAAGTTCTTGCCTATAGATTTTGCATACCCTTTCTAACTTTTTTATTCAGTGCGTTTACCATGTCTATGTAGCTTTTCTCTGTGTATGAATTCGGCGAGATTCCTTCTGTGGTTAGTTGTTTGTTGTCGTGTTCTGCACGTTGTTTCTTGTATTCTTCTAAAGCTGTGAAGTCATTTTCGTCTTCTGATTCACTATCGCTCAAGAACAGTGGTCCGTTATTTGTAAAGCCTCCTATACAATGGTGAAGAATAGAAATTTTGTAAGAGTATGAGAGGGTCAAATGTTAGCAAGCACATGCATGTGCAGAGTAGACAAAAAGCTGCGTGTACCACCACAGTCAATAGAGATATGGTCTGTAAACTCGGCAAACTTCAAAAACTCATTAATAATTTATGAGGAAAACACAAAGGAAAATCATGACCATGACGTGTCTCTATATGATAGAGACACGCTCGCTATTTTCGATGAACTTTTTCTTCGATTTTGCGGTTCAGACAACTTCAATTTTTAAAATTGATTTCTATATGAGCTTATTATATGGATAGTTTTTGAAGCCATTTAAAACATTCGCAGTATGTGTTTTATCAGATCTAATACCCTCGGCTATCGCCTCGTGTTTTAAATCTGATAAAACACTGCTGCTCATGTTTTAAATAGTACTTCAAAGCGCCTATAATGAGCTGTGATTTATGTTGAACCGTACCTTACACCGTGCACATCCTTTGTTTTAGGTTTATTAATATTTAAATAGCATGGTTGAGTGATCGAACTGAAACGTTGCTTTTGGATAATTCGTTCATTATACTAAAATACAATGGGTCCAGTGACCGTGCATCGTGTACAAAAATACATAAACGTGAACAAAAAGATAGGACAAAGACTTCAGCTGAGTTTCCAGACCATATTTTGAATTACTACTAGTACCACCCGTTTACTACGTTAAGGTTTACTAGCGAGGTGGGTTCGAAGTGCTGAAAGGTGTTGATTTGCAGTAAAACAATGGGTAACCATCAAATGCGCAACACTGGCAGCGGCGGTATAGTCAAGCTGAGACACCTTAAAAAGTCTGCCTCTCCCAGAGTTGGAAAAAAGCTGCGGGTATGCGGGTACCACCCGGAGGAAGGTTTACTTTAGTAAGGAAGGTTTAAAGTGAAAACACGTGAAAACAACACATTCGGTAATCTGAGAAAGTTACAACTGACCAAGCAAGGTGTCGAGAAGAAAAGCTATTTGCAGCAAAACATTGGCTAACCAACAATTATGCAGCACCGGCAGTGGCAGCAGTTACATGTGTGAGACATGTACGCTGATGTCTGCTGTGATGTCTATCTTCGCAGCAGTCGAGGGTAGTTAGTAGGCTGTCAGTCAGCAGCGGTCAGTTAGTAGCTATAGAAAACCAAGGTACTGTAAAAGTCACGCAGTACTTATGAATGTTGCAACTTAAAACACCATCTGGAGGAAGGTTGAATACATTTTCCAACTCTGGCCTCGCCCTTACGAAAATAACACATGTGAGTCACATGTGAGTCACATGTGAGTCACATGTGACACATGTGAGTCACATGTGACACATGTGAGTCACATGTGGTCACGTGTGACTATACATGTTGTCACATGTGAGTAACATTGTTATGTTATTTATCACATGTGAGTCACATGTGACACATGTGAGTCACATGTGACACATGTGAGTCACATGTGACACATGTGAGTCACATGTGACACATGTGAGTCACATGTGACACATGTGAGTCACATGTGGTCACGTGTGAGTAACGTACATGTTGTCACATGTGAGTAACATGTTATGTTATTTATCACATGTGGCTCACATGTGAGCAAATACGAAAAATATTTTGACATCAAAATGTTTCAGGTTCACAAAAAGATTAGTTAATAATATCAATGTTTACTGAAAAATAACCTTATTAGTCTATAAATACAAATCTACAAAATATTTTACAAAGTAAGTAATTACTAATATCATTTGTCTACCCAATTCATATTTACAACTTAATACACGCTGCACCTTAGCTAAACACAGAGAAATATATAACAATTAAATTTTACCCCAATATCTCATATATTATAATACACAAAGTTAGCCCCTGAACAATGCGTATTTTATACGTTAACTCATTCCTGTCAGAGGGTCATCCTCGTTCCCAGGGTCTTATCTCTGCTACCTGGCGGGGGTAGCAGAGATAAGAACCTGGGAATGAACCTGGGTTCTATTGTATCAGTAGTGTTTTCATTATTCAGGTCATTGAGTTCTTTAGAATATTCCTAAATCGTGCATGTATGTATAGGATAAAGCCCGAGAACGAGGGATTTATGCGAAAATAAAGCCCTCGGAAGAACAAAGAAAACCGACTCAATAATTATTTAAGTATATATAAACAACCTGTAAACGACTATAAGGACCTTAAAATCAAGCAAGTTCAAATGCTTTTGGAAGTACTGTGCTAGGGACAAATGAGAATCTTTATGTGCTCTCGAAGTAGACTGACTCTTGCTGAATGCATGGCGAGTCGGGCACTTCGCGTCGCCCGTAACGTTGTTGGTCAAATTGGCCAATTTCTAGCACCTGCTTATAAAGATTACTATGGCTAACACTATAAATAGTGGCGCTTTTAGGGCAAAAATAAGACGAGCCAAGCAAATGTTTTTTAGTTATAGCTATTGCTTAGCCCATGCTGAAGTCAGATAGAGTTGGGCAACGAAGAAATTCATCACCGTTTAAGCAAAATTTGAATTATTATGTGCTCTCCTTATTATTTACTGTTGAAAATCGCCACTATAATGGTCGTTAATGCGCACGCGTGCCACCATCTTGTCCCAAATTTCTGGTAATGCTTTCACAATAACAAACTTTCTTAAGAATAACACACTTTTTGAGTAACACATCTTTATGAAGAATATACCTTTTGAAAAAGACACTTTTTTGAATAGCACATCTTTTAAAATAAATCACTTTTCAAATAGAATACTTTCGGTAATAACAACAAACGCTTTGGAATAACACATCTTTTAAACTAAAATAAAACATAGTCATTCCTTTAGCTTAAATACTCCTACTTTAAAACTTTATATCTATGACATAAATATGCATGCATGAAGTAACTGCGAATCAATATGTGTGCAGTAGACTAATAGTGAAATAAAATAGGATATCAGAATTCAGAAAGAAAGGCTGCAGGTAATAAAACTTCTAGCTAAACAGCGCCGTCACCAGTGCTGCAGTGCAGAGGCGCCGCAATCATATCTCATTCCCAGAGCCAAATTGCCCGCGCCCAGAGCCCGCGATCCTTTTGTCTGGAGCTAGCGAGTGCGCATTGATACTTGGGATAGCGTCATCTCATCGCGCCACGTTTTGAAAACGATGGTTTCAAGCATATATTTATATAAAGACCGGGTCCTCAAGCTATAGAAACTCTTGGTAATAAAGTACTTCTTGTTTGCAAAGAGATCAGGCAGACAATCTTCACCAAAGTAACATGTTTTTCTTACGGAGTGATTTAACTAAAAGCCATCAAAATCCAGTTGAACCGGCAAGAGCAAGGTAAACATCATCAGAGATTTAGTATTTATCGTTTGTTTTCTATTGTCCTACTGCAACTTATTGTAATGTGAAATTTTCTCTGCCTCTCGTTGTCAAATTTCCTGTTTGATTGTCCAATACAAACCATTTTATGCTGAAGTTAGTGTAGTTGAAGTCAATGTTTATTAAGTCATCATCTTTTGCCATCAATGTTGTGGCTGGAATCTCTTCTCATTTCTGTCATTGTGGTTCCTAACAAACTCTCAAATCATTCTTTCTTCTTTGCCATTCTTTAGTCACCGTTGCTTTCATGATAAGGGTTATCTTATGTAAAACTAAAGCATTCAAATATTGAGGTAAAAGTTACTAATTGTGATTAATAGTGTGTTTTCACTAGCAGAATTCATCATTCTGAAATATAAAGTGTTGGTGACAGACTAACAGTATTTTTTGTGTGTGTTTGTTTGTTTGCTTATTCATTTATTTTATTTTCTAGTGCATAGGGGAGAGTTGCCTTGTTCATTTGTGTTCAGCCGTTCAACTTGCTATTATTTGTAAGTAAAATCCTTAAATAAGCTTAATAAATCATATACTAGTAATTTTGCATTGACTAAATGACATAGTGATCTATCCCATAAAGGTGGTCAATGTCTCAAAATACTAATAGCAGGTCATATATTGGTCTGACTGTATGTGTTTTTGAAAGTTACAATGATGCCGTATACTGAGATTTTTTATACATAAGGATTTTCTAATGTACATTACCAGGCTTTTTGGTATATATCATATATATAATATTAGCAGTATCATTGATGATATGCTAAGAAATGCAGTTGCAGATCACACTTATTGGATATTTTAGAAAGTTGACTGGTGTGATAAATAAGATTCAAAATGGTATAAATTTAGTAGTATGCATATTCTGTATACATTACTGAATATCCCTATTCTAATACATGTATTTGTCTTCAAAATTACAACAATTTTGCTATTTCGAATTTTCTGTTCAAATTGTTTGTTCGGTAACAGCAATCTTGTAGTTAGGAGGAATGCATAAATATGTGACCTTTTGGAGGGAACCTTACTCTTGACCCTGGGAAGCTAGTCAGCTACAGTAGTAGGTTATTACTGAGGGCCTATCTGTGATACAGTATATGATGGAAGATAGTCCTAAATATACTTTGTATATAAAGTTTAATATTGACATTAAATTACACTCCAGATGATTTTACTCTCTAAAGGGGAGGTAGCAATGGTATTGGGTCAAGTGATGTTAGCCATTCCTGCTTGAGCCAGCCAAAAATGCCCCCTTTATTATTTTACTCTGTTTATCAGCAGATGATTCTTCAGACACCCTATTGTACTAAGGCATCAGTGGGTTAAATGTTATGGACTGGTAATGACCATTTACACAAACAAAAATCACAACAAAATCAAAATTTTATGATGTTCTGATTAATAAATTAAAACACATACAGGTAATTAAAGTAACCAGAACATTTCCTTTTGTATAACAATGTATTACTAATTCTGGAAAAAACACAAATTTTATATCATTATCATCCCCCATCTAATGTTTTAATACTGTACCCAATTACCGTAACTTGGGGGTTAGTGATATCACAAGCTGGGTGCAAATACAGTATTATAAATTTACATAAATTCACTGATTGTAATTCAATGATGTGAAAACAATATTCACTAAAAGTAATCTTCAGTTGTACCCTGGTCCCAGCTTGTAACAGATGCATATGAAAAAATTAATATCCTCTATAGCAGTGGTTCCCAAACTGGGTTGTTTGCACCCCCTGGGGGTGTGAGACATGAGTCTTGGGGGTGTGAGCAACCACATAAAGACCAAGAAAAAAATATTTTTTATAAACAGTTTATATTATGGTATATACTTTACACTTTATAGTTTATAGTATACTTTATACTTCATAGTTTATAGTACTGAGTTAGTGATTAGTATTAGTAATTAGTTGATTAGTGACAAATGTTGGAATAAAAAATGTTTACTTTAAAGTTTAAAGTTTAACCAAAATACACGTAAATATTTATTTTTTTTGGGGGGTGGGGGGTGGGGTGTGAAGCGATGAGATTATTGCAGCAGGGGTGTGATGGTGGAGAAAGTTTGGGAACCACTGCTCTATAGATACCAGAATTATTCAAGAAGTGTTTTATCTGGTGTTATGTATATATTATTATTATAACTAATAATTTATATTTCCAATTTCAGGATATTCTTAGTCAATCTCAACTGAGTGAAATACAGCGTTCACCAAGCGACAAAAAAATGACAGCCAGTTTATTGTTGGCTGTTTTTGGTAAGAAGCATCTGTCTGAGTCATCAGTGACGGGCAGGAAACAAGGAGCCATGGAATGTTGTCCTGCTCTAGACAGTGTCAAGGTCAAACTAATTATAGGTCAGTATCACACTATTCTCCCTCCCAGCGGCTCTTTGTGTCGTCATACCTATAACGACACAAAGAGCGGCTGCGAGGGAGACTAGTATCACACTCATGGGTGTACATAGTAGTAAATGTTTAAAATAGATTTTTTGAACAGGCTGAATTTTTACATCCTTGGCAAGTCCATTCCTTGCAAGTCTGAAGAGCAACATATAAGTAAAAAAAATATTTTGCAATTGCAATAATTTTGTTGAATATAAACAGACCCACTTTTTACTTTGATGGTGGCCAGGTCTTTTATTCCTTTTTACTTTTTAGAACTTTTCCTGAACATATTTGTTCAATTACAGTATTTGTCCAATTATTTCATTTAATGCTTGGAGACCATCTATCCACGGGCCGTCCAAACCCTGCTACAGCTGGGAAGACAACGGACGTTAAAATGCCTACTACTTTACATTGCAATACATTTATTTTATGCTTTTAAATCAAATTGCTTTGCTATATATCATAAGACAATTCTACTATCTGCTCTTGTCGCATGTGAACGATGAAGTGCCTCATCTTTCATGAGCTCATATCTGACTTAAGCTCATACTTTAATTGTTAAATTCATCATACCTGTATGTAAATAAATTATTCTCTACATGTATATCACTCTTACTTGTTTTTGAGATATTGTCTATTTTATTTTTAGATCATGTCCTGAAGCACTTTCCAAAACTTGCAACAGAGTTTACCATTAAAGCCACAATGGCACAGGAATGTAAAGATGAAAGACGTCTGATGGAGGCAAGGAGGTTCAAGGCAGAAGAAAAATAGAAACTTAGACGGTTTTACCCAATGCGGGTCTTGACTCCCTGTTTGACTGCTATATCATTTATGTGTGAATAATATAAAGTTAACGTATTGTCTGCTTTCGAGGGAAATATTTAGCTTTTCCTTCCTGAGATTCTCATTTGTCGAATGTGAGAAACATCAAAACTCAAGGGAAAACTAAATGTTTGTCGAGTCCGAAACGGACAGTGTATGTTTTGTCATGCACAACTGAAGTTTCGCCATATTTTATGTTATGAAGATATAAGGAAAGATTAACAACAGGCAAAATACTTTATAAAACATTTTGCATCAATCTGTTATTCTCTAGTATAATTATTATCAATGTATTTAACCTTTTATAAATAAATTTGCCATGCTTAGTTGAAATAGCATTTTAAAATAAATTTAAATTGATCTCACATGTGAACTCGCCACATGTGAGTCGCATGTGACTCACATGTGGACTCACATGTGACTCACATGTGGACTCACATGTGGACTCACATGTGGACTCACATGTGACTCACATGTGGACTCACATGTGACAACTCACACGTGACAACTCACATGTGACGGTTCCAATTTCACATGTGACTCACATGTGACTCACATGTGGACTCACATGTGACTCACATGTGGACTCACATGTGACTCACATGTGGACTCACATGTGACAACTCACACGTGACAACTCACATGTGACGGTTCCAATTTCACATGTGAAGTCTCACATGTGAGATTGACATGTGTTATTTTCGTAAGGGGATCTCCGCACCAATCGGGAGTAGTTGGTAGCAGTTTACTAACTGTTACTACTCAGTAGCAGTATGGCAATGTTTACTCAAGCTGGAAAGCCAAAGTAAAGCAAACATTACGTTATTTATGAATGTCGCGAAAGCCAAAATTCCTGCTATTTTGAGGAAGGTTGTATATACAAACTTGAAATTTATCTAGAGGAAAATTGAAGACTTTTTTAACTTTTCACCACGGGTGCCATGTTCTATTAGCGCAGTGCTTTTCACCGCTCCGGGAAAACTTTAACTTGGTTGGATTTGATATTCAACTTAAAATTAGAATTGTCTTACCTCCCAGAGAATGCAATCCACTTTGTTTACGCCAGTGGTTTGGAGAATACATCTGCATGTCTTGCAACGAATCTCCATCCTTATCCATCATTGATATACGATCTTTTTCTTTGCGTAAGTGTTTCCTTAAATTTGGAAGATGTACAAGACGTTTGGAGTTAGGAACACGAACATAAGAACACAGACGGACGGACAGACAGACAGACAGACAGACAGACAGACAGACGGACGGACGGACGGACGGACGGACGGACGGACGGACGAACGGACGGGCGGACGGACGGACGGACGGACAAACAAACAAACAAACAAACAAACAAAGAAGCTACTGTCGTTCTTACCTGTTAGCGCACAAACAAAGTGACCACATCATTCCCGCTAAGCTTATCACCATGGCAATTGAGCCCACTAATATATAAATCATGCTGTAATCTGCAGCGGAGAAAAGAACACCGGTCATCTAGTTGCGCACGAACACGATCTATTTTACACAATGTAAATTCACGAATATAATGGATTATCAAATACAACAGCAGAACCACCAATAACAATGACAGCGACGGCAGAAGCAACAACGACAACAGCACCATTAACAACAATGACAGCCACAGCAGAAACAACAACAAGAACAGCACCACCAACACCAACACCAACAACAATGACATCCACAGCAGAAGCAACACCAACAACAATGACAGCCATAGCAGAAGCAACAACAGCAACACTAACACCAACACCAACAACAATGACAGCCACAGCAGAAGCAGCAACAACAATAACAACAGCATCAACAACAATGACAGCCACAGCAGAAGCAGCAACAACAACATCACCACTAACACCAACACCAACAACAATGACATCCACAGCAGAAGCAACAACAACAACAGCACCAACAACAATGACAGCCACAGCAGAAGCAACAACAACAACAATGACAGCCACAGCAGAAGCAACAACAGCACCACCAACACCAACGACAATGACATCCACAGCAGAAGCAACAATAACAACAGCAGCACCAACAACAATGACAGCCACAGCAGAAGCAACAATAACAACAGCAGCACCAAGAACAATGACAGCCACAGCAGAAGCAAGAACAACAACACTACCAACAACAATGAAAGCCACAGCAGAAGCAACAACAACAGCACCAACAACGACATCCACAGCAGAAGCAACAACAACAACAGCACCACCAACACCAACAACAACAATGACATCCACAGCAGAAGCAGCAGCAACAACACCACCACCACCACCACCACCACCACCACCACCACCAATGACAGCTTCATTGAACCCTTACAGACTTAGTTCAAATGTACTATACAAAGGCACAGCTAAAAATGTTATAGAAAAAGCTTGAAAGGCTAACATTGCCAAGTAGCCATATTGCTGAAGCTGAGATAATAGAAGGCTAGGATTGGCATGGACTGTTCACAGGAGCCAAAAATGTGAATTGTGGATTTTATTTACCTTTTGTAAGATCGTTTTCCGTTGCTTTCCGAGGATTCGCGATGAACGCGATTTGCGACGAGTGGCTAGAACCGGAGTTGACGGGTACTGGGGCACAGAGTTCGGGGTTTGCGCAATCACCAATGTAACACACCTCTCCCAACATTAAGGCAAGATCACAGTTCTTTTCATTGCAGCAAATAGCTGCGCAGTTTTCAATACTGTCGACTTGGGAAATCACAGAGAAGTTGCCTGCACGGAGGCCTCCTTTCAGGGTGTGGTTATGCAGAATATGACTTCTAGAACATCGAGGGTATTGCTTGTATTCTGATTGGTCTAGAGTCAGGTCTGAAAGTAAAAAGAAATAATTAGATAGTTAACAGAGTGACTGTGAGGCAATGGCAATGTTGGAGCATGGTTTTATAACACACAGTGTTAATGCGCATTGTCCTTAGATCTGCATGCTTCCTCTATCTGTAAATTATATATAGTTAGTTATACTTAGTAATTATATAGCTTTATCACATATTAATTCTATATCTCGGGCCGGCTGTAATTGGCTAATCGCTGTTGCCGATCCCCTGCCATCGTTATTAACATTTAGTTTGTTTTAAAACTAAATAACTTTTGTACGTTGCTTATCTGTACATATACATATTTTTTGAGGTTATTACGTAGAAGTGTAGAACAAAAGAATTTTATGGACCTAGTGAACAATGATTTAGGTAAGAATGTTGAAGACATTTTTTTTAAATATCATCAACAATTAGTTAAAATATACTTTTGACAAATTCGTTAGTACCTGGAAAGTCAAGGTAAGAAGGACACTATTTATGAAGATTGCGAAAGCCAAAATTCCCGATATTCTCAAGTTTTTATCGCGCAACCTGTTAATTGAGGTTTCATTTCTTATATTCAGATGGTGGTCAGGCAAAATAGCAGGGTTTCTTTTAGGGGGGCGAAGGAGGGGTCCCCCCCTTGAAAAATATTTGCCCCCTATTGTAAATTTGAAACCCTGATTTTAAAACAGTAAGAATCAAGATTATAGAGACCTGCCCCCTCACATAGTACGTGTTGCCAGTGGCGTAACGCTCATTAGGTAGGGTTAGGGCGAGAACTAAGGGCCCTCGACAGTTGGGGGCCCCGAGGTCCCCCCCCCCCCCCCCCCCAGCCCGACGCAGTCCCGCCCCCGCCAAAATTAGAATACAGTATTATAACGACTAAACATAAAAAAATTCAGGTTAACATTTAACAGCAAGATTAAATTTATTGAGAGCTAAACAATTTGGCTTCCATGACTCCATCGAGGATGGCAGCTGAGTTCTTTAGCTCAGCAAAAACAAAAGCCCTGGGTGCGAGCCTGTTGGCTTCTTATTACATGAAGTTCTTTACCTTTCAAGTGATGAATGCCAAACGAAATAGTTTAATTTGGTTTCTTGATATATATATATATATTATATAAAGTAAAAAGACTATATAAGTAATAAATCTTCTCTTCGTCTAAAAACACATGTATCAAGTAATACATCTTTCAAACCATGTCAGTCAAATCATGACAACAGGGCCCCCCACACCAAATATGCCTAAGGGCCCCGTCCTCCTCCATTACGCCACTGCGTGTTGCCTATTTTTCCCCCCTGTTAAATATTCTGAAAGATCCCGAAAATAGTATTAGATCGATTTGTACAACCTAGTGAAACTTAGCACAACGCAAGTGTACGACATTTTCTAACACCAACGTAAACAACTCTGAGTAACAATATCATGTAATTATTTTGAAGTGATAATTACTTAGTCATTTGCCCTTGACCACTATCTGAACCACTGATCTGAACAGATAAAACGGAATTGACCGTACCGAAAAAGATGGCGACCTGTACATTTAACCACAATCCTTTGTCCATAGTAAATATCGTCGCTTGTAGAATTATCGGAAGATAGGTCTTTGAAAAGATCAACTTTGGTAGAGATGAAGTTCTTGCTTACTTAATCCATGTTAAAATGATGAACAATGTTTAGCTGTTCTTTCATCTGATTTGAGGTTGCAAATCATTGTGGTTAAATGTACCGCCGCCATCTTTTTCGGTCCCGTCAATTGACGTCACGTGAAAGTAAAGAATTTGAAGAAGGTTGTGAAAACCTGAAATTCTGTTTGGAGGAAGGTTTAAAAGATTTTTCAACTCTGATAACTTAAAGTGTATATGACGCGAAAATTAAGTTTGTCTTATTTGAACTCTTGAAATAATGGGGAATATCAATTTACAGCTTTTTCATATTTTACTTAGTTCTTGAGATATTTAGACTTATGTGATATTCAAATGAGATAACTTATGGTTCGTTTTTTCACCAATTAACATATTCGCAAATCGCGAATATTTTTAAGATTATTGAACAAAATCACTTGAAACTTTGCATAATGCTGCAGTTCATGCAACTAAACATGAAAGACAAGTTACAAGTGATTTTGATCAATAACCTTAAAAATATTCACGATTTTCGAATATGTTAATTAGAAAAAAACGAACCATAAGTTATCTCATTTGAATATCACATAAGTTTAAATGTCTCAAGAACTAAGTAAAATATGAAAAAGCTGTAAATTGATATTCCCCATTATTTTAAGAGTTCTTTCTAATAAGACAAACTTAATTTTCGTTTCATATACACTTTAAAATCTCCCAACCGATCTCACCTGTCTCGTTAATAGTCGATCCCCATTTGAGATAGGCGACACGTGAGAAAAACCTTGACGGTTGCGCAGGCGCTGTTTGGCATACCCGTTCGTTGACACACTTTACTGTGTAGCAATTCTTCTCCAACATCAGCACAAGATCTCCTTGACCGTAATCGCATGATAATCCTATACATTCTTGCATATTACTGGCCTTCCCCAGTGACGTAATGTTTGCTGCTTTCATTCCACCAATCAGGGTGACGTTGTGGAAGATTTTCTCGGCCGAGCAAGTACTGGTTTTGAGTATTGTTGTGTGTGGGAGTCTATAACTGATGATTTTATGCGTATTTGGTGCTGTTATGACATGTTTCTCTACAAGAAGAACACATTTGAGATATTTTCTTGTTTTCTCACTTTATTCTCTTTCCCTATCATCTTCGTTATTTTATCGTTATGCTTTCCTTCCTTCCTTCCTTCCTTCCTTCCTTCCTTCCTTCCTTCCTTCCTTCCTTCCTTCCTTCCTTCCTTCCTTCCTTCCTTCCTTCCTTCCTTCCTTCCTTCCTTCCTTCCTTCCTTCCTTCCTTCCTTCCTTCCTTCCTTCCTTCCTTCCTTTCCTTCCTTTCCTTCCCTCCTTCCTTCCTTCCTTCCTTCCTTCCTTCCTTCCTTCCTTCCTTCCTTCCTTCCTTCCTTCCTTCCTTCCTTCCTTCCTTCCCTTCCCTCCCTCCCTCCCTCCCTCCCTCCCTCCCTCCCTCCCTCCCTCCCTCCCTTCCCTCCCTCCCTCCCTCCCTCCCTCCCTCCCTCCCTCCCTCCCTCCCTCCCTCCCTCCCTCCCTTCCTTTCATCTATCCTTCCTTTCCTCCTTCTTTCCTCCTTTCCTCCTTCTTTCCTACCTACCCATTTCTTTGTCCTTTCTTTCACCCCTTTCTTTCCTTGCAACATATGTTTTTCCCCCTTCTTTTATGTCTTTACATTCAATATCTTTAGTATATACATTCACTGCAGTTCATGATCTTAACTACTTCGATCATCGCTCGATTATAAGTGCTGCTAGCTAAATCTCACCTTCTTTTGTCAATTCTTCAAGACTAAGTTTAAACCCAAGATGAGAAACGAAATTAGCTCTACTTGGTACACGTATTGTCTTGCACGCGTTTTTATTCAGACAATTTCCAACAAGACACACTCCATTTAGTAACATAGCCATTTCACAGCTCTTTTCTCTGCAGCACAACACCGTGCAGTTCTCAATACTATCGATCCCAGAAATTTCCGTAAAATTCCCAGCACGCAGACCACCTTTGAGAGTATGATTTTCGAGAATTCGTTTCCCAGAGCAGAGCGTGCGTCTCATTTGCATGGCTGTCTTGTGATCAATTCCTAACAGAACAAAGACAAATAGTATGAAGACAGATTAATTTTAATTGGAGATAAATTTAGGGGTAAAGGGGCGGATACATGATTTTTGCAAGGGGGGTGACTATAAGGGGGTCAGTGTTCTTTCAGAATATTTAACAAGGGCGCGCGGGGGGGGGGGGGGGGGGTAAAACAGGCAATACTTACCACGTTGGGGCAGGGTAGCGCCGAAGGTGCGACAAATTAAACTTCTAGGGGGGTCCGGGGCATGCCCGCCCGGAAAATTTTGAATTTTAGAGTCTCTGAAATAGCATGCATTTTGAGGGGGATTTGAAAGAGTTTTGAAGGATATAAATTACCAAACAAAATACCAAAATATATGAACACACCATACCATACAAGGCATACATCATGTAGGAGGACATGTCTTCATTGTCGTGGACTTACGGGGATATGTTTTATAAGTTTTATGTTCCATCTTCCAAAATTACTATGTATATTCAGATTTCAGATTGAGATTGTATATTAAATACTAACCACACTATACCAGTATATTGTATACAATACGTCTATATAATCTTGATTCTTACTGCTTTAAAATTGGGGTTTAAAATTTACCAGATATTAGCGTATCATGATGTCCAATCTTATTGCAAAGGAGAGGCCACAGCTACGGCGCGCCCCAAACCCCCGAAGTCCCTGGGAACGAGGTTGACGGCCTGTATTAATAAACATTGTTATACAATATAATTTATGCACGTTTTATAGACGAGTGACTTGTGATTTGTATAATTTATAAAACAGCTAGTGTATCTCTGTATAATCCTGTATTGGTTGGGACAGGGAAGGGGGATGACTAGTAACCCCAGTCACACCCGGGGTTGTCCTTTTATTTCATTTCGAATCTGAATTTCTTATGTGTGAAATGAGATTTTGTTTGTGTAAAATATTTTTAAGTTTGATGTCTAAACTTCTCAACTCAATAATTCATGACTACTATAATTGACGATTGAGAAGCTATTTCATAAACTCGTGTATCGTGTTTTACCAGGGGTTGCAAATACTCGAGAACAACAAAAATCACTCGGCCTATTACCTCGTAATTTTCAATGTTCTCTCGTGTTTGTAAAACATTCGAAAATAATAAAAATCGCTCGGCTTGCAGCCTCGTGAATTTCATTATTTAATGTTTCATGTTTCATTATTTAATGTCTCATGTTTTATAGACACTCGAGAACAATGAAAATTACTCGGTTAACGGCCTCGTGATTTTCATTGTCATCTCGTGTTTGTAACTCCTGGTAAAACACTCCCACTCGTTTATGAAATATTACTTAAAATATTTTACAAAAAGAAAATCTCATTGCAATTACAGAATCTCTTACCGTTGTAATCAAGATGTGAACGTGGTTTTTGAAGATAAACCATTTCGGACGACGCCCCGTTAGTCTTTAGTGGTATTGTATCACACAGTTTTCCTGTGGGACACTGTACAACGTAACATCGTTTTCTCAACAAGAAAGCCGTGTTTCCACCGATATTATTGCAAGACATTGCAATGCAATTTTCCATAGAACTCACTTCACCAAGGAGTTGAGAATTTTCCCCATCTAGTCCATGACGTAATGTGATATTCGGAATTATGTTAGTCACTGTACAGCTGGTCCCATTAGTGGCGTAGGTTATGTGTGGAGGAGATGCTGGTTTAGAATGAGTTCGGAGGTGTTGAGTAGTAACCGGAAGAGACGAATGAGTTGAAGCGATTTTTGCTACAGATAATGAAAAGGAGCATGATTATTATTATTATCATCATCATCATCATAATCATCATTATTATCATCACCTAAACCACCCACCACCACCATTATTATCATCATCACTACCACTACTATCATCACCATTACCACCACTACCACACCTGTACCATCGCCACCACTACCATGCACGAGTTCCACCATACTACCATCACCATCATCACCTTCACTACCAACCATCACCACTACCACTATCATCAGCACCACCACTATCATCATTGCCACCACTACTATCATCGTTGCCACCACCACAGACTACCACCGTCATCACCACTAGCATCACCACCACTGTCATCATCACCACCACTACTATCATCATCATTACCACCACTACCACCATCATCATCACCACCACTAACACCACCATTATCATCATTATCACCACCATCATCAACACCACCACTATCATTGCCTCCACCACCGACTACCACCATCATCACCACTATCATCACCACCACCACTATCATTATTACCACCGCTATCACCATCATCATCATCATCATCGCCACCATTAACATCACCACCACTATCATCATCACCACCACCATCATCATCATTACCATCACCACCACCATCATTACCACCGCCACCACCATCATCATCACCACCACAATCATGCATGACCACCACCAACAACCTCATCACCATCATCATCTTCACCATCTTTTTTTTGTTATAAGTAAACACTATACCTTTCTTAACATTTTGATTAATTTCCCGTCGTCTGATATAAGATATTTTTGGATTATATCCTGTAGGTTTTGCTCGCACAGTTTGGCACATCTCTTCACTCGTACACTCCACCGCGACGCACGTTTCACCAATCATAAACGCCAAATCACACGTGGACTTGGCACAACACAGTGCCGTACACATATGCATGGACTCTACTTCACCCAAGTTGGAGAAATTTCCTGCCTTGACCCCACCTCGGAGAGTGACATTTCTCGAGATTGGACTGTGAGTGCAGAGTAATTCGTCGTTATTTGATTTCGTCCTCACCATTAAGATGTCTAAAGATGTTGAAAGGTAAGAATTTATTAAATTTACGAAACTAAATCAGTTGCATGTATTCTATGTAATTGGTGTTTTCAGCTTGAAGTTGGTAAAGTTTTTTCGTGTGTTTCTGTTGTACAAGCTGTCGTAAGTTAAACTCAGAGAAAAACTCTGAGCTCCAGACGGGACTTGAATCCACAATCTTCCGAATTTCAAAACTGACACAATGCATGGGACATGTAGCTCAAGTACTTGTGATACACATACGGTTTGACTAGTTCCCAGGTATAAATATCGAAAAAACAACCTCGGTCTACCATCTGAGTTCCAGTGACTCAATGGTGAGAGTGTCTGGCTGGCATTCGGAAGGTTGTGGGTTCGAGTCCTACCTGGAGCTCAGAGTTTTTCTCTGAGTTTAGCTTACGCCAGCTTGTACAGCAAAAACATATAAAAAAAAACTTAAACCAGTTACGTTTAAGCATGCTATGTATGCGCGTTACAATGTTTTCTTAAAATGCCCTTGCAACGAAAATATTTCTGAGCCCCGGACAGGGATCGAATTTGCAGCCTTCTACATGTAAATACCGGTTAGACTGTCTAACCATTGAGATACTGTGTAGCAGTGTTTGGTGGACATTCGTCAATTACGCTTAAATACTCAGAAAATGTTTGATCAAGCCTGCAGCCATGTCGTGGGTTCAATTCCTGCCGGAAGGCCTGTGTAGTTACATTTTGCGCAACTGGTCCCGGTTTGGTCTTAAAATGTATATATTCTACGCTCGAATTTTCCTTCACCTAAAATCCCTAGAACATGCTATGTAATCGAGTGAAATGCCCAATATTACTTATAATGACCAATTAGACGCTTTGATCAGTTATAGCGACTGTGATGGAGAGCTAAGCGGCAACGTTTGCGTACGCGATGTACCGTTAAAGAGTGGTACGTATACATGTACATAGTACATGGCATAGCTTTTTGAGTGGGCAATTTGGGAATGTTGACTAGTCACGTGATACATATCTAAGTTTTTGAGTCGAAAATTTGGGATCGTCGACTGGTCGCGTGACAATTTAGGATCGCCAACTAGTCACGTGGTACATATCTAGTTTTTTTGAGTGGACAATTTGTGGTCGTTGACTGGTCACGTGGTACATATCTAGTGTTTTTGAGTGGACAATTTGGGGTCGTCGACTGGTCACGTGGTACATATCTAGTGTTTTTGAGTGGACAATTTGGAATTGTTGGCTAGTCACGTGGTACATTTCTAATTTTTTGAGTGGACAATTTGGGATCGTCGACTAGTCACGTGGTACATTTCTAGCTTTTTGAGTGGACAATTTGTGATCGTCGACTGGACACGTGGTACATAGCTAGCCTTTTGACTGGACAATTTATTATTATAAATCGAAGGTATACTACTCACCAGCATTGTCCACATCGTTAAAACTTGGTTCTTTATGGTGTCTTGTAATTTTGACAAGTTTGGTATCCATCCTGTGCCTTCCTTTCGATTGAACCACCTCGCACTTCTTGGGATTCCTGCACCGTATTCTGTAGCAATGATTGGCCAACATAAAGGCCATATCACATTCCCTCGACTCACAGCAGTAACGCACGCATGCTCCGATATCCTCCACTGTCCCTAAATGCTCAGCGTAGTCCTTAGAGAATCCTCCCTTCGTTAGAACTCCTCGTTGGATCTTGCTGTACGAGCAAACGGACTGAGGTTTATTGTCTTGCAAAAGCGGTACCGGAGAAGCTAGGAACAAGAAAATATCTTTAGGTGTACATCAGAGAAATCGTCTAGAATTTGTGAGAATTTTTCACAAACATCTTTCAAGATTAAAGAAAATATATATATATATATATATATATATATATATATATATATATATATATATATATATATATATATATATATATATATATATATATATATATATATATATATATATATATATATATATATATATATATATATATATATATATGTATTATATATATATATATATATATATATATATATATATATATATATATATATATATATATATATATATATATATATATATATATATATATATATATATATATATATATATATATATATATATATATATATATATATATATATATATATATATATATATATATATATATGATAGGTTGTTCTCCGAGTGAATGAAGCCATAACCGGGAAAACAGAAAAGTTGTTTGACCACGGCTGGATTCGAACCCGCGACCTTCGGTTTACCAGTCCGACGCTCTACCAACTGAGCTACCCGTTCAACGCTGGAGAAAATCGAGGGAATGGGATTTAAATACTGAATTTCGAAACTATCTCGTTTCATCAAGTCAGCATCGAACTATACTCAGTTCACTTGGAGAACACACCACAAGCTCCATAAGATTTTTAACAGAAACACAGTCAAAGTAAGTTACAGCTGCATGAACAATGTTAAGTCAATAATCACTAAACACAATGCACACATATCTAGGAATAACATGCCACATGATAAGGACACTAGCAGTTGCAATTGTAGGAAAAACATGAATTGTCCACTTAGAAAACAATGCATGACTAGGGACATAGTATACAAAGCAACAGTCACAGTAAACAACACAAACACGATCAAGAATTACATTGGCATGACTTCAACCACATTCAAAGAGCGATTGGCCAACCACACTAAATCTTTTCAGCATAAAAAGCATGCAAACGACACCGAACTTTCGAAATATATTTGGGCATTGAAAGAAAACAATAAGGATTTTAGTATTAATTGGCAAATTTTGAAACATTCTATTTCGTACACGGGAGGTTCAAAACGATGTAATTTATGTTTAGAAGAAAAATTTTATATTTTGAAAGATAAAAACAAGAATTGTTTACTCAACAAAAGAGCAGAAATTATCAGTCAATGTCGTCATCGAAATAAATTCCGCGCAAACAGCGCAACAAAAGCCATGAATGCATGTATTGTTTCGCCCCCACACTCCCACGTTCCGACAAGAAGGATATAAGCACCCCCTGTTTTCGAAAATTGTCATCTGCCTGAAGATTCTTTTTTAGATGAAACAGCCTGTGGCAGACTTTTGAGGTAAGCGAAAATCTATATTTGCTCTAACTATATGTTATCGAGCACTCTTTGCGTTTCGTAGACCAAAACCCACACGTATATATATATATATATATATATATTTGACTTCTTCACATGCACTGCAGTTGATAAACTTGAAAATGTTAAGAGGATTTCGTCGCTAGAAACGTCAGGCCTCTTTCATGAGTATTTCTGCAGTATATACACCAAACTTTTAATATTTTCGACTTCTCTTACACTGCTGATACGTATAGCACTCCACTACTTTTTTATATCGCTATATACAAATAATAAAGGTCGTTTATATGCATGAGGCGGGTTGACCCGGTTAACTGCATAGAGTGGCTCGTCTGATTAGGATTGTACTGTGGTTTTAAACTCACATAAACTAAATTTGCAAAGAAGAATTGGCTTAGTTTAGATGTAAACAAATCCTAACGATGAGTCAAGTATCTTTTTGCGACCGAGGAAAGATTTTCGTGACACAAACTATAGCTCGGTTAGCCGAGACAGCCCGGACTCATAGCTCCCAAAAATCTAATGGTTTGTACGATATAATTACAATAGCCAGTTAGCCACCCAAAACCTGCACTATAGCTTTCATTGTATGAGTGTCCTCCAACGTATAGTTTCCTTGTTAAACAAAAGATAAAGATCTTTTCTTTTGCACTTCAAATTTTGTTTATTCCTTTCTTCTTGAAGCTCGTGTGTCAGCTGAGCTTTTTTAAAATTGAAAGTATATAGTCAACATGCAACTTTCGATTATGAATTGTCTGACCTTATTGTAGCAGCTCTTGATATTGTTGGCAACTTTTGACATAGCCGCAAAGGTTCGCGATGAATTGTGCTTGTTCGACAAATAACCGACTTACATCAGCCAAAAGGTAAAACTTCTCAGTATATTCATCGAAGTTAACCACTTATTCACATCATATATAGCAGCCCTTGATGTTGTTGGCAAATTTTGACATAGCTGCAAGTGTCTGCGACGAGTTTCCTTATTCGACAAATAACTGACTGATCAGCCAAAAGGTAAAACATCTCGTTTTTATCGAGGTTAGCCACTTCATTTCATAATATAACTCCATATACCACTACAATAACAATTATATTTACCTTGAATTACACAACCGTGAACGATAACCATTAACAACAAAACTTTCAAGCAGTCCAACCCTTGTTCCCAACAAGCTCTTTTATCCATTCTATAGATTTCTCTCCCAACGTTAAACGGTCGTTTATAATCCTCAACTAAATCCCTCTTGACCGCACAGATGTTCTTTTCCTGCGTTTTGTGTTTTTTAATCACTTATGCGACACGTTTTCGTTTACACTTTCAGTTTTATTTTTTTATCTACGCCTATGAAAAGGCGTCCAACAGAAGCATGTGTCCTGACGGAATAAACCAATCAGAAGACGAGCTCATGTACACAATAAGACCGGTTGCACACGCAGGCCTCCACCCGCTCAAGAGCAGGTTGACCGTCGCAAATAATAATTCTTCTGAAGGCATTGTGTATATATTCGTTGTTTTTCTAGTAAACCACTTCACCCGTTCCGCGCACGTTGTATATAAGCAATAACATTCCTTATATACATTGCTCACAACGTTCGTATTACAATCCAATGATTTAAAACATTGTAATCAACCAAAACATATGTACGCTACTGGGTTAAGCCTCTTTTTTAGAAACTGGTTCGCAGTTCGTTGCGAGTACTTACATGTAAAGTTAAAATAATGTAGAGTGAAAGAACAAGCACTGTATTGAGTTTATTTAGTATTAGATGCAAGTTCTCACAGCGAGGCAGTTTCTGCCTGACTGGAAAAGAGGCTTTAGGATAGCATCGTTAGGTTGTGAATCCGTTAGTGGGTTGGGTTGGTGTATAAGCTACAGACAAACTTGCATGGTTACTGTCTATAGGGTTAGGTTTTTTTTGTTTGGGTCACCAATTCTTTACGATGTGATAAATTATTTGTATTGTAATAACGTTGTAAGCAATATTATTTGTTTGACGTTTGTCTTGGCTCACTATACTTTCACTGCATGAAGCAAGCATTTTGCTCTAAGTTTTTATGAATATGGCTTTCTGTTGGACCGCCTGTATATATTTGACAGGCTCTTTATGCTACGTATTCTATGTATCTCTCTTGCACCACACAGATACAACTGGCCAGAATTGCCAAACAATTTATGTACATATTCAGCACATGCATGTGGGGAGGCATGACTGCATGGCATTAGCGCGCTGCCTCTCGCTACTGAAGTTAAGCTCGGTCGAATGGGGTTAGTAGTCGGATGGGTGACCAACTTAGCTTCATGTGAGTAGAGTTGTTGGTTCTCTCTTGTGCCTCGAGGGTTTTCTACCGAGTTTTCAGGTTTATCTTCCTTTGCAAAATCACAGCATAATTTCTCCAGTTACTTTTACGAACGAGTTCTATGATGCGGACTATGGTTCTATCAACTGATCAAGGAGTGAGGACCAAGGTTATCAGCATCTAAATAGTAAATCAGACAAGCAACACTAACAAAATGTAGCATTTCTTTATCCAAAAAACAAAACCTATGAAACTGTATTGGAATGGACTTTCCAATTACATAACAGTTATAAACTTTTTCCTATATTTGACTTTTTTCTATATTATCTTTCAAGAATGCGCATATAAATGTAATTGCTGCCACAAAGTGCACATGCAGAGTTGCCTGTGGAGTAGGCTAAAGGTTGTCCTATTTGAGGCAGCGTTTCACTTGCGATAGTAACTTCTAGTATAAAAAATAAATGTTTAATATCTTCAGGAC
>OZ036010.1:5642426-5682426 GCA_964035015.1 Corallium rubrum
CATGAATGACATAAAATGGCGTATATAGAATGGATTCAGCTGGCCGGAAAAACCCGCCAAATTCCTAAACTACCTCACTTTTAGTTTGATTTTTCCTCTTCTTATTTTATAAAACAAATAAAACATACCGCTCCTGTGCATATGTACTCTTATAAAGGTTCGTTTGTCGTGATTTGAACACGAAAGAAGTGTATAACCGGCTAACCGGGTTGAAATTGTTTCGCGATTACATAGGAGGGAAATTTCAGCCCGGGCTGAAATCATATTTTCGTTAGCCGAGCTAAAATATTCTCATGACGTAATGAAGAATTTCAGCCCGGGCTGAAATGAAAAAGACTCGTAAAATGGCTATTCCGATTCTTTAAACAATTTGAAACGCTGATCATGTCGACTTTTGACTTTTATGAGACTGTGGTTATATATAAAGATGAAATAAACAAAAGCAAAAGTATTTTCAAGATTGTTTTTTCAGCCTGGGATGAAATTTCTTGTCGATTACATGACAATTTTCAGCTCGGTTAACCGGGGTGAAAATTTCAGCCCAGGTGGCTCAAACCGGGCTGAAATTTCAGCCTGGGCTGAAATTTTTGTCATGTAATTGCAAACTCCGTTTTTCAAGGATTTTATCGGAAGCCCGGGCTGAAATTTCAACCCGGTTAGCCGGGCTGAAAATCTCCATGTAATCGGCCCCCTAACCCGGTGTGGTTCGTCACTCGGAGTGGCACCTAATATGCAATTATTCATCCTTTATGCAAATTATGTGTCGTGCCACCATGCAGTTGTCCAAGTACTTTCAAAATTCTTTGTTTTACTTTTTGTTTCGTGAATTAAGGAAACAAAGCAATGAATTTCTCTTACACTAATTCTACAATGCAATATGTTTTTCTTTTTGTTGTTAATGTCTATCAATCGATTTAAATTTACTGAGTTCTGGTTATTAGTCTAGCAGTAGAAGTGCTTAGATTATTCATTATTCATATATTTACCTGTCTAACGTGCTTGTATCGCAGATATGCCAAGGCAATGAACTGTTTTTCAATAAATTAAGAAAGTTATGGAGTTGGTGATGGGGTATATAAAGTATATATGCGATGCTAATACGACTGTGTAGTTGTCAATCTTCGTCTGGGCTATATGTTTTTTTGGTGAAATAAGTTACTCTCAGAAAAAATTGACTTACATTTTCCAAATTAGGGATTCCACGTGCACAATTATTTGCACAATCATTTTCGCATATATGAATATTTAATTTAATACCTGAAAATGAAGTCTCGTATAGACTCCTTTGTCATTTCTCTCGTTTCATATATCACGAATTGAAAATTCTGAGTTTGGCTTATACGAGAACAACCAATACAAAATGCGAAAAATACTTTAAACATGCATATAAGCCAGCCAGGTAAAATACTAAAGAGCATCTGTCTGAGTTAAACTGTAGAGGTTATAATTTTATTCTCGTCAGGAGGAACAGAAAACCATCTACACGCGTAAAAATCTCGCAAGTTGTTACAGCATTGTTGCCTGAACAATGCTGTAACAACTTGTTGACATATGTGAACAACATTGATAAATGAACAACATTGTTCATCATTGTTTCAACAAGTTGTTACAGCTTGATGAAACAACAACCGTTGTTCACGCATGTTGTAACAACCGAAGAACGTGTTGATACATCAACCATGTTCACCATTGTTGTAACATTGTTGTTCATCGTTGTTATTTCGTCATGCTGTTACAACATGTTGTATCATGTGCGAACAACGTTGTCGGCTATAAAAATGTGCTGCTGGCACAACTTGTTCATGACTGTTGATTTATCCGTGAACAAGTTGTTCGAACCATAAGTGAACAACTTGTTGACAACTTGTTCACGGCGAGCAGCACAACATTGTTCACGCCTGTTGACAACCGTGAACAAGTTGTGCGTTTTTACGCGTGTAGTATTATAAATATGAAAGATGAAAGAATTAAAACATAAGTCACTTAAGTTAAACATAAAGCAACTTAAGTTCATCATCATTAATTCTTTGAATGTTTGCATGCATGGTGACAAATTGAAACAGAAGCGAGAATTTGTGGTAACACCACGTTTATTATTTCTTTCTCATCATTGTTTATTATTTAAGCGATAAATAACTTTATTATATGGCACGGATTACTTCCGGTAAAATCACGCGCTGTGATTGGTTGCTGACGGGGCGAGATTTCTCCGTAATGCCCGCGGGCATTATGAAAATTGTTAATGCACTACGATTGGAGACAAACAAAAAATCCTAATAAGAAACTTTTATTGCCGAAAAACGGCGAAAATAGATGAAATAGACGACGATGAACATAAAAGTAAATTCTAGTATCCAGACGAGAAAGAAACAACAGAAAATAACGCTAGTTTGGTGTTTTGACGAAGTTAAAGGAAGCGTAGACCAAGAAATACAAGATTGATTTTGAAATAAAAAGTGTCATAACTACTTGATAACCTCGACCGTTCTGTCTTTACGGTAAAATATTAAACCTCGGTCTTGAGCGTATTAACCTCGCTATCGCTCGGTCAATACAGCAAGACCTCGGTTTAATATTTTACCGTAAAGACCTCACTCTCGGTTACTAAGTAGTTAATAAACGTAGTGTTACCACAAATTCTCGCTTCTATTTTGAATAACTTCAGTTTTGGAGTTACCATGCAACTAGATCCATTTATACTGTAAAATATAACAAAATTTACACCATTCGTCACAGATAAAAATACTTTTAATCATTTAGTGCATATACAAAAATAAACTTTATACTAAATAAACCATACAGTTGTTTTGTATTTAAGGAAATCACTAGCCTTTACCAATTTCAACACGTGACGAAGAGTTATTAGGTGAAATCACGTTCTTTGTTATGTTAAGAGGTTGGAAAAATTTATTTGGAAAGTATGACCCGCCTCCAAGAGACTTTCTGTCTTTTTTAACTTTACTTAATTTTGTACCAGTTTTATAAACAGACATTTCATGTCCTATTGAGTTCGTTTTGTTATTTTCTATGTTTAATTGAAATCCTTTCTTGTCAGATTGTTGTGTCCTAAAACTCTCTGGTGAGTGAGCTGTGAAAGATGGATCCTTAGGTTGAAGCTCTACTTCAGAAGTATTGATAGATTTGACATCTTGCTCAGAAAAAGCGTCCAAAAGCATTAAATCTGTCGTCGTAACTTGTTCAACTGGAGGACTCGTTAAAGACGTATTATTTTTTGAAATATACTTTCTTTTAGAGTTATATTTCGACGATAAGCCATTAGACTCTTTGCTTAACCTCTGAGCAAACTGATATTCAGGCGTTGCCGGATTTTTATCTGTACTATTGTTGAGATATCGAGGAGCCATAATTTGACTCTCAATGGTTTTGTATTTGTTGTTATCACTAAACAAAGTCTTTATATCTGAATCTTTCTTCAAAGACGAATCCATAGTCTTGCTTACCATTTCTTGAAGAGTCACTTGAGGCGTTTCATTCTTCTTATTTCCAAGAATAGGTGAACCCACTTTTGGCAGAACGTGATTTACAGACGTTTGATTAACACTATCTGATTTACTGTTCTTAGAGCTATTCCTATTCCTTTCTACTGGGCCGTGTCTTGAAAATGAATCCCTTACCACATCCCAAAAAGACACATTTTGATATCCAGGTGTTTTTAACACTGTCATATTTCTTGTAAAATCTTTAAAGTTTGTGCCTCGGCCATAGGAAAGTAACTTATCCGCAATGGGTCTCATTTGAAAAGCCTTTTCCCGAGAAATAGAAAGATTCTGAACCATTTTCTTTGAAGTTGTATTATCTTTTCTCTGCAAGAAGACCTTCGTGACTTCTTCGTCCTTTTTCGCAAATTTTTCTTTTTTGGGGAATTTTTCTTTTTTCGAGAATTTTCCTTTCTTCCTAGAAAAAAATTCTTCTTTTTCTTTTGTCGAAACATCTTCCCCTATCGTAGAAAGAAGTCCTTTCTTTTTCGCAGAAAACAATTTCTTATTTGTCGCGTTTGCTTTCGGAGAAATGACTTGATTTAGTATTCCCTTTGAAATACCAGGGCTGATAATTCGTTCTGGGATATCTGTGTTATTTTTATAAAATTCTACCAGAGGAGTCATATTCTTGGAATTTTTGTGGACGCTCTTTTCATCAGATGCTTGTAAAAGAATAGTATTCGTAAGATTTTGTGGAGTTGGAAGACTCTTTTTTCTCGTCTTACTGTGCAGTTTGAGTTTTTTTAAGGATAATTTCTTAAGTAGCAACATGTCTTTCGTGTAACTCGATCTCGAGTTATTCCGATGGCTTTTAGTAACAGTCTTATTAATTTTCTTATGCTTTTTATGTCTCTCGGAAACTTTAGAAACCAAAGAATCTTTTACGTATTTTGATGGCGCATTTTTACGTAAAAATGTTTTACGGCTTTTAGTACGAGAATGACCCCTCTGATTTGTGGATGATTTCTTGGGTACGAACTTCCAGTCGGCGGTTTTTGATCTCGCGTAGATGTAAGCCACCCTTGGGTTGTATGTCGTCGACCGCGCAGTAACAACTTCGCAAAGGGGCTGGTTCTTACACGATACCGAGAAACAGTGGTTACCAAGCATGAAGGCCAGGTCACAAGATTTAGCAATGCAACAAATACGTAGGCATTCTTGCATGTTGGGTAGAACCCCCCTGTCACGGAACTTTCCGGCGGTGATACCTCCCCGGAGTGTGACGTTGTACATGATCTCGCTGTTGGTGCAGTAGTGATCGTTGTCCAGGCTTGGAAGGTTGGGGGATGGGATATGTGGGACATCAGGGGACGTTTCGTTGTTCTTTGAAAGTTTGTGAACACCTGGAAGAAAAGAATGTAATTTTTTAACCACTGACCTATAGTATATATGTAACTGGCATGGACTGCGGGTCTCGTTCAAAAAGTGACCGAACAACATTCCACTGACCGTATTGACTGTTGACTCAGCCGCGCCCACAGACCGATCAATTCAGTTAAATTTATATATGAGAAAAAGGTCAGCGGTTACTACTGTGGGAGAAAAGACCAGTGAGCTCTATTTATAACTGGAGTGATATCTGCTGGTCATTGACCAGGCAAAGATTGAAGTCAAACATGGCGGACATGTAGGCCTGGAGTACGTATAGTTCCAGTCTTCTACGCGGTCTTTTGACCAGATCAGACTTGACCAGACCGCGTAGAAGACTGGAACTATACGTACTTCAGGCCTACATAAGATATCACTCCAGTTATACATAGAGCTCACTGGAAAGGAACCATAAACCGCCATCTTGGATTAGTCACCCATTTCTTCTTTCTGGTCATTGATATAGAGCACCTGCAGTCCAGTTATATATAGATCATTGGAGAAGAGTAGCACTATACCGATTAACGAGAGATGGCCCTTTGTGGATCTCTAAGAACAACTGTTTAGATATGGCTGGTATCCAGTATGAATAATAAGTATTGTTTAGTTTAGTGCAAAATGGGCCAAAACATTACCTTTCACTTTCGTATGCTTACTCGCATGTCGATTCATATGGGCTCTGTGGTGGTGCCACTTGTGGTGTTTGGTTGGTTTCTCCCTCACAACGTAAGATAACATCGGTTTAAACCTGGATCCCGGCGCGTGGACCTCTTCACATGCCTCGTCGCTGTAACATCTCACAGTGAAACAAACACCGCTGATCATAAATGCCACATCGCAGTGGTTTTGCACGCAACAAATACGGATACACTCTCCCATGTCTTCCACTTCACCATAAGTCTTATACTTCCCAGCGCGCCTTCCACCACGTAACGTGACGTCATAAGAGATGACGTTGGATTTGCATATTTCACTGTGTTTTCGCAGTATCACAGAGTTGACTAAAATAAAAACAATAGGATTGATTTAAACTTAGACTTAGGCCAAGACCTTAACATAATCTCCAGCTCTACCTCTATTTCCACCTGTATGTCCATTTCCATCTCCACCTCCACCTCTACTTTCATCTCGACCTGATCTATCTCCATCTCCACCTCTACCTCTACCTCCACCTCTACCTCTACTTTCATCTCGACCTCTACCTCCATCTTCACCTCTACCTCCATCTTCACCTCTACCTCTATCTCTACCTCTACCTCTATCTCTACCTCTACCTCTACCTCTACCTCTACCTCTACCTCTACCTCTACCTCTACCTCTACCTCTACCTCTACCTCTACCTCTACCTCTACCTCTACCTCTACCTCTACCTCTACCTCTACCTCTACCTCTACTTTCATCTCGACTCGACCTCCACCTCTACCTCTACTTCCATCTCCACCTCTACCTCTATTTCCATCTCCACCTCTGCCTTTACTTCCATCTCCACCTCTACCTCCATCTCCACCTCTACCTCCATCTCGACCTCTACCTCTACTTTTATCTCCACCTCCACCTCTACTTCCATCTCGACCTCTACCTCCATCTCCACCTTTACCTCTACTTCCATTTCGACCTCTACTTCCATCTCCACCTCTACCTCCATTTCCATCTCCACCTCTACCTCCATCTCCACCTCTATCTCTACCTCCATCTCCACCTCTATCTCTACTTCCATCTCCACCTCTACCTCCATCTCCATCTCCACCTCTACCTCCATCTCCATCTCCACCTCTACCTCCATCTCCACCTCTACCTCCATCTCCACCTCTATCTCTACTTCCATCTCCACCTCTACCTCCATCTCCACCTCTACATCATCTCCACCTCTACCTCTACTTCCGTCTCGACCTCTACCTCCATCTCCACCTCCACCTCTACCTCTACTTTTATCTCCACCTCTACTTTCATCTCGACCTGTATCTCCACCTCCATCTCCACCTCTACTTCCATCTCCATCTCCACCTTTACCTCCATCTCCACCTCCACCTCTACCTCTAACCTCCATCTCTGCCTCCACATCCATCTCCATTTCTGCGGCCACCTTCATCTCTATCTCCACTTCTACCTCCATCCCCATCTCTATTTCCACCTCCATCTCCATCTTTACCTCCATCTTTATCTCAATCTTAACACTGACCTTCTTTATTTCTGCTCGTAATATACGATATCTTAGGATTGAGATGACTCAGCATGACTGAATTCTTAGCTGGGATTGCGCGACAAAGTTGCAAGGTCTGACAAACTACGCCGTAACATTTATTCTCTATCATCAATGCCACATCACAAGTCTTTTCTCCACAACACAATCGAATACAGACAGACATGTTCGTTGAGTGTGCCAACAGTTTAAATTTTCCCGCGTCGTAGCCTCCGAGTAGCGTCTGGTTGTATTGTATAGCTCCATTCTTACACATCAATGTCGACGTCTTACCTGGTATTGAACTAAGAGCGTGAACTGAAAAAAATAATGAACAATTAGACAACGAATTGCACCTATGAGAAAACAGTCAACGGAGCGCAGCCGAATTGACTATTACTCGTAGACAACGAAGGTGAGTTGTCAAATTGTTTTAGTATAAATCAACTAGTCGGGAAAAATATCAAGAAACTGCCACCTTGGCAAAACACTAGTTTTCTGTTATTTGGGATTGGAAAATAGTGCTCATATAATGCATCTATCAGTCACTAATAGACACCAATAGACAACCGACGCCAATAGTCCACAAAAGTTAGTTTATGATTGACTCTTTGTCGACGTGCTTATTCCGAACTACGACTAACGAGAATTTACAATATAAAAACGAGAGTTATTTCTTCTTCCTTGTACTAATTATTTTTTTAAAAAGTAGACAACATTTTCCTTGTTTCAAACTGAGGTATGGGAATTATGTGAAAGTTTAGAACTTGGAACCAGAGTTGGAATCACTCGAGTCACGTTGTTTCGGCACTCGACTCCACCAAATAGCTAGCGTACGAATTTACAGGGAATTAAAGTGCTTATGAAATGAAATTTTCGCTAATTTCTTTATTTAATAATATAAAAATATAGAAATCACTGATATTGCTACATATGCTCACTTTGTTTTTACGTGTTTAGAAAGCGCTTTATTTTTATATTTAAACTTGCCAAACCGTAGCATTTCTTAAGTCGAAATGTCAGCAAGGACTGAGACGAGTAACAATACCTGTGACGTCACAAGGTGGATCAAAACCAAACAAATTTATGATAATGACCCACCGTGTGACGTGAAATATAGTTGTTGTGGCCGCGTTGTTGTGTTAACGTTTCACGGCCCTTCAACACTGCAGTGGGTTGCATATACACACTGTGCAAGAGTGTTCCTATCCAGGGTTGCAAGATTAGCTATCAACTTTGAACTGAAAAATGTGTTTTCCGAAGACGTAAATATTAAATGAGCATATGTATGAATATCAGAATTTGCTATGTTTTTATACTATCAAATAATATAAAAAAACAAAATTTTATTTCATAAGCACTTTAACAATGGCAACTAGGGTATCCGTACCCTGCGAGTCAGAGCCCCTTTCCGACCTACGCAGGCTTCGGGGGAAAGTGGGCTCTGCCAACAAACTCGGTATTTCTTTTTGAGCGTGCGTGAACGGTTGCCAAGATACTATTTTGGGCCCAGGCTCTAACGCGTTACTTGCTATTTTCCTGCTAAAGTGTGTTCATAAACTAGACCAGTTTGACCAGTTTAAAACCTGACTGACTCGCCCCAAACTTGGGGCGAAGATCGAGTTTGTTAGCAGAGTCCACTTTCTCCCGAAGCCTGCGTAGGTCGGAAAGGGGCTCTGACTCGCAGGGTAGGGTATCCGCAGCGCCGTTAGCTAATAGGCGAGTTTCAGGGTGTTGCGCGCGCGTCGTTTTGGAAAGGAATTGGCGGCTCTTGGCGGGCTCTCTACAAAATAAGCAATGGCAAACAGACTTGCTAGCGAGTCAACATGCAGCAGCAGAATAACAGTGTTAAATATCCAGAAACTGTATCTATACTTTGTTTATTTTAAATAGTACGTTACTTTGAGGGGAGCTTGCCAGTTTTTTTGAAAAATAATGCGCGCGCAACACCCTGAAACTCGCCTATTATTGCGGGCGCAAATTCAAAATCTTTACCCGTTTGTTGTTCTTTGGCGATTTCTTTCGTTCTATTGACTCTTGCAATGTAAGTGCGGAAGGTTACATTTCTGACTGGGATGCTTTTACATTGTTCCACATTCTGACATCTCACCAAAAAACAATGATCATTCACCAACAATGCTAAGTCGCAATTATCCCTTACGCAGCATAATTTTGCGCATGCGTCGATAGTTTCAGTATGGCCGACCGCTGTAAACTTGCCGGCTGTTAATCCACCGTTCAACGTAACGTTTCTTTCGACCAGTGTTTGAAAACATTTCAGTTTCTCTGGCATGAACTTCTGGAGATAAACTACAATTAAAAGAATGCATTAGCATAATTTATGTCGCATAAGATCGTAATTATTAGATCGTACATTACGTGAATGAAAATTATGGTGATGAACTTGATAGCCCTGCAAAAGCCTTTATGAGGGCGAGCTAGAAAAATCCCAAACAATACCTCCAACTAAAATTCAACTTCAACTAAAAATTTAAATAAGCATTGAGCGTGGTACGTGAATATGATACATGTGCGAAATTGGTGAAATGTACGCGAATGTTTCTGAGTCCTAGACAGGGGCAATTTTTCTTTGGTAATTTTCAACTTCACACGTTTTATTTGCCCGTGTGTATGAGGAAACATGGCAAGTTTTACCTTGACAAGTCTCCTTTTTGAAAAGCTAGCATGCCAGCTTTTCAACAAGGAGACTTGTCAAGGAAAAACTTGTCAAGGAAAAATTGCTCGTTGAGCAAGTTGCTCGTTGAGCTCGTTGACAAGTTTCTTTGGCAAGAAACTTGTCAAGGAAAAAGTGTTCGTGTAAACTACAATCATTGACATAATTCTTGAAACAAAGCTAACATGAAATGGTTTCATGTCCCCCCTTCCCCCCACTTCAATGTGGTGGAACTCAAAACGTTTGCAATTTGCACTCAGTCACCTGCCATTACATTACATTACATTACATGGGATAGCAATTCATGCAAAAAAAGAGGCTTAGCAATTAACATGGCATGATTCACTCGAGTCGTTTCAACTAATTTTGTCAATGATTGTAGGCTTAAAGCCTAGTTCACACGAGCGAGTTTTCCTTGACAAGTTTCAGTTTGACAAGTTTTATTCGCCCGTGTGTACGAGGAAATGTAACAAGTTTTTCCTTGATAAAAAATTGTTGACCGTTCACACTGGCAAAGAAAACTTGTCAAGGGCGATTTGTCAAAGGAAAATTGTTGGCCCGTAAGTTTACACGGGCAATTTTTCTTTGGCAATTTTCAACTTGACAAGTTTTATTTGCCCGTGTGTATGAGGAAACATGGCAAGTTTTTCCTTGACAAGTCTCCCTTTTGAAAAACTGGCATGCCAGCTTTTCAACAAGGAGACTTGTCAAGGAAAAACTTGTCAAGGAAAAATTGCTCGTTGAGCAAGTTGCTCGTTGAGCTCGTTGACAAGTTTCTTTGGCAAGAAACTTGTCAAGGAAAACGTGCTAGTGTAAACTATATATAGGTTTAACTCTTTCTTGTCCGAATTGGTCTTTAGTATTTTATTCTGGCTAACGCCAGACGATTTTATTCACCTCTGGGGAAGCCCCCGGACAGGAATGAGTTATAAACTATCTCTTTAACTCTTTCTTGTCCGAATTGGTCTTTAGTATTTTATTCTGGCTAACGCCAGACGATTTTATTCACCTCTGGGGAAGCCCCCGGACAGGAATGAGTTAACCTTCTAATGATCAGACAGTTAGACGCTCTAACCATTGAGTCATACTGAGGCTTAAGCCCCGCAAAGACGACCAAGCTTTCCTTGACAAGTTCCTTGGTAGCTTTCCTTGCGTGCTCGTGTGTACGATGAACAATTTTTTCTCAAACATTTTCCTTGACAAATTATAATTGCTCGTGTGTACGGTTGGACAAGTTTTCCTTAACGGCAATGGTCGTGTAATATAAGCTTCGGAGATGATCTTGTCAAGTTTTCCTTGACGACTATACACGAACAATTTTCCTTGTTCAAAAGCTGGCATGACCAGCTTTTCAACAAGGCTCCTTGTCAAGGAAAAACTTGTCAATTTGTGGCGTACACACGAACAAATAAAACTTGTCAAGGAAAAACTTATCAAGGAAAACTTTGTCGTCTGTGCGGCGCTTTATGGAGAGCTAAAGTTGCAAATTTATATACAGATGTGTGCTCTTAATCGGTAGCGTTGGCAGTTGCGACGATATTACAAGTTGTACGTTTGTATGTAGTGCATGTGGTGCTTTTGCAAGCTTGGTGTGATGTGACAGACGTTTCGTATAGACGTTTGCCAAGCTCAAGTGCTTAGAAAATGTTTCTGACCACCAGACAGGGTTCGAACCTCCAACCTTCTAATGATCAATTAGACGATCGAACATTCTCATCATTGAGCTATACTGAGGCTTAGATGGAGAGCTAAGGTTGCAAATTCATAGTCAGATGTGTGCTCTTAATCGGTTGCGTTTGCATATGAGATATAGTTGAGATGATATACGATAAGTTGCACTACGTAGTACGTATACATGTAGTGCATGTGGTATGTTTGTAAGCTTGGTGTAATGTAACAGACGTTTGGTAGACGTTCGTCAAGCTCAATTACTCAGAAAAGATTTCTAAGCCCCATATACATGGTTCGAACATGTAACCTTCCAATGATGAGTTAGACGCTCTAACCATTGATCTACTAAGGCTCCGCCTTGGATGGAGAGCTATATAAGATTGCGAATTCAGTCACGGTAACGTTTGTATATGAGGTGTAGTTGAAGTGACGTTTGGAGTAGTACATTTGCGGGCTTGGTGTAATGTAAAAGATGTTTGGAAGACGTTTGTCAGTGTAGAATATACTTCGAAATTTGAACCCCACACAAAGATTGAACTTCCTAATGGTGGACACGTGCGAAAAACATGATCTATTCTGGTTTCCTCAATCACTTTCATCTTCGTGTTGGGAAATTGCAAGAACACTCACAAATTCTTACCTTCTCCTCTGAAGTCAACCTTTGATATCATCAAGGCTCTTGGTGCATTTTTCGCCGGCACAACGTGACAAAGTTTTTCACTAAAACACTTAACCCCATAACAGTTCTTTCCTATCATAAAAGCAACATCGCATCCTTTCTCTTCGCAGCATAGCTGTACGCACAACTCCATGGCAACATACTGAGCCAATTTATGAAAGTATCCCGCCTTGATTCCGCCGCGTAGTGTAACATTTTGACGAACAGCACTCGTTTCGCACGATTCACTGCCAATTGGCTTGTAGGATTTTGTATGACGGTGTCTTAAAACTGAGAAATAAGAAAAGAAGTTAACCATCCACGCAAGCATGGAAAATAGAGTCATGCATTGTTGTACATTAAAGTGCAAATGAAATGAAAATTAAGTCTGCCTTATTTGAAAGAACACTTAAAATGATAGAGTAACATCTTTTACAGTTTTTCGTTTCCTTGTTTCGTTTTAAAGATATTTCAGTTTGTTCGATATGCAAATTAAACATTTTGAAGTCATGACGTGCATAATGACTTATCGAAAAAGTTATATAGCTTTGCCATTATCAAACCAAATTAATTCAAAGGAAGCCCATGTGGGTGTGCTTCTCCCAGAACACTAAACATGTAGATTTTCAGGTAATTAAATTTGACAATATCAAAGATATATAACTTTTGTCGATAACTCATTATGTACGTCATGACGTCAAAATGTTTAATTTGCATGTCAGACAAACTGAAATATCTCAAGAACGAAGCAAGGAAACGAAAAACTGAAAACGATGTTACTCTGTCATTTTAAGTGTTCTTTCAAATAAGGCAAACTTAATTTTCGCTTCATTTGCACTTTAACTATAGCCAACCATGTTTCAGTACCACAAACACTCCTACTCTGAGGGCCTGTTCACATGAAGCGAGATGAAGCGAGTTATCTCGGGGGGAGGAGGAGGAGGGGGGGGGGGGGGTTATCCCTCTCCCCCGAGATATCTCGATGTTAGTTCATTTCCATTTTAAAAAAGTAAACCGTTCACATGAGACCGAGATAACTCTATCGCTCAGACCGAGTTTTCCCTATCCCACGGGTAACCTAGGGCCAGAGTTAACCCTACCTCCATGTGAACGCTTTCGCCCGAGTTATCTCGGGGAATAGGGTTAATTTTTGTATAATTACATATGTGCACATCAACGTAGCTCTATTGTTACCCGACATAACTCGGGGTGAAACGTTCACATGAAGCTATAGAGCTATCTCGGTGGCCAGGGATAACTCGATAGTTGCGTTTTATCGTGAAACAGGATCAACTTTGACCCTAGCCTCCGAGTTATCCCTAGACCCTAACTCTACTCCACTTTTGTTCTCTTCTGTTAATTTCCGTTTCTTTCCTTTCCCTACCCGTCTCTCCCATCCTTATCCTTCTTTCCTTTCCTTTCCTTTCCTTTCCTTTCCTTCTCTTCGCTATCCTTCGCTTTTCTTCCTTTTTCTTCCCTATACCCTTTCCTTTTCTACCTTTTCCTTTTCTTTCCTTTAATATTAGCAAAACATAATACGTGTAAAAGTAACATAAAAAGGTACAGTGCGTAGGCAGTGTATTGTAATACATTAAAAAACAAGCATTGAAACTATTCAGAAACGGAAAATAATGAAACGGTGACTGACCAGGAAAATTCTGCCATGCTTCGAAGTTTGTACAACGAACTACGCGAAACTTGTAAACAGAAGTGTACAAGTCGCCACAAGTTAGCTTTCTGATCACCCGTGGTGTATTTCCTTTGATTTAGAGTCAAAGTTCAATCCTAACTTCTTGTGACTGCCATGCATATTATATAAAACAGTGTTCAAAAGTGAAAAAGTGGTAAACTGCGAAGATTAGTTTAGATATATAGCGGAATACTGACGTTTCGAGCAGAGGCCTTCATTAGAGTTTCACATTTTACTCTGATGAAATTAAGGATATTAAGGCTCCGCTTGAAGCGTCAGTATTTCGTTATCAAAATTAATCTCATCAGTTTACCAACTTTTCACTTTGTTCTGAACACTGCCTACGCAGCGCTCTAGTTTTTTAGTGTTCAAACTATCCGTCCATCGGAGTAAGTATAGGGACCTTAAAGTGTATATGAAACTAAAATTAAGTTTGTCTTATTTGAAAGAACTCGTAAAATAATGGGGAATATCAATTTACAGCTTTTTCATATTTTACTTAGTTCTTGAGATATTTAGACTTATGTTATATTCAAATGAGATACCTTATGGTTCGTTTTTTTCTAATTAACATATTCGAAAATCGTGAATATTTTTAAGATTTAAGAAACTTTACATATTGCTACAGTTCATGCAACTAAACACGAAAGACAAGTTTCAAGTGATTTTGATCAATAATCTTAAATATTCACGATTTTTGAATATGTTAATTAGAAAAAAACGAACCATAAGTTATCTCATTTGAATATCACATAAGTCTAAATATCTCAAGAACTAAGTAAAATATGAAAAAGCTGTAAATTGATATTCCCCATTATTTTAAGAGTTCTTTCAAATAAGACAAACTTAATTTTCGTTTCATATACACTTTAAGATTTACGACGTCAACCTAAAAGACGACGTCCTTGAAATAAAATAATTATTTTTGCAAAACAAAGAGAATGAATAATTTGTAGTTCCCAGAGTAATCTCAACACCGCCCTCGTTATTTATACAACGCCACTTAGGGCATTTACACGTCTTCAAGACGACGTCAACGGCCAAAAGATGAGAACTGTTGCTGAAGATTGACTTCAATACAGACACCACAAGCACTTTAGCAACACTGGGGCGTTTTGGAAGTCGTTAAACTAGCTTCAGTCAGTTAACCGTGACTTCTTTAAATTGTAAGGTTTATCTTGCTTTTTAACCGTCGTCGTCGTCCTAGCATCTTAAGGTCCCTATAATGTGCTACTACGACGACGGCGCTTAAAAAATCAACATCAATTCTATAAGGCCTGCGCTAAACGTCGCACAATAGACAAATTTAATTCAGACGAATTTAATTCGAATTAACTTCGTTGGTAATGCGACGTCGAGTTAAACGACGAATTTCAGTCGAATTTAATACGTCGCAGTTTCGTCGAATAAAATTCAAACAATTGAATTCGTCTGAATTAAATTCGTCAATTGCGCGACGTTTAGCACAGGCCTTACTGAAAAAAGTCACGGTTAACTGACCATTATATTTGAATTTTGAAGTTAGTTTAATGACTTTTGAAACGTCCTAGTACTGCTAAAATGATTGTAGTGTTTGTATTGGGGTCAATGTCAAGGGACAGTTCTCATCTTTTGGTGAGTTGACGTCCTGAAGACGTGAAAAATTTCATTCAGACGAATTTAATTGTTTGAATTTTATTCGACGAAACTGCGACGTATAACTCGATTAATTAAATTCGACATACGAGTTAAATCCGTCTAATGCTACGTAGCCTGAGTATCAGGCCTTAAATGCTACGATAATGCATGTTCGGGTTACACGACGAATTATTGTCGCGTCGAATTAAATGTTTCTCTTCTGTCTGTGACAATTCGGCGCCATGTTTTCGAGAAGTCGTTTTCAGGCTCAACGCGTCCAAGTAAAAACAATTAAATTCGACTGAAATTCAACGTTTAACTCGACATCGCATTTACGTCGCATTACCGACGAAGTTAATTCGAATTAAATTCGTCTGAATTAAATTCGTCTATTGTACAACGCCACTTAGGCCTGCGCTGAACGTCGTACAAAGAACGAGGACGGTGTTGGGATTACAAATTATTCATTCTCTTTGTTTCACGACTACAATGCTTTTATTTGGAAGCTAGACACCGTCGTTGAAGTTGCCGTCGTAGCAGTTTAAGGTCCCTAGTACCTACCTTTTGACGCTGAGCCGTAATAAACACAGGATATAAACAATATTCCAGCTACAAAGTACCAAGATCCTCTGGTCATAGTTCATTTTGAAACAACACAAAAACAAAAAAGAATAGTCCCATGAGACTGGACGTTTTCCCAACCACTTTTATACGTCTTCAGTAATCCTTTTAATAATCATTTTTATAACGTGTATCACTTATTTTAAACTTTCCATAGTGCTGTTATAATATTTTCTAACACTTATATCTAATACTTGACACAGCGGCTGTAAAAACGGGTTACCCTTTTATTCTAGGTCACATCGCGACAGGTATATATAGATGTCAAGGAGGGTAAACAAAAACAGGTCCAATACCCGAAACTCCCGCACTTTTTTTCGCGATATTTTGCATTACGCGCTTAATGGTCGTACAGACTACTCGTGGTCAGCGCAATTAGGGTTATGTTATAGCAGTTTCATGTGATTCGCGACCACCGGATGTAAAAGTTCTTGGCGCGCCGATAGTTGTTTTTGACACAAAGGAGTGATTACCAAATCGCGCGTTTCAACGTTATTTAGTATATATTATCCGATTGAACAGCCTATTCCCATTCAGATCTCACTAATATTGGTTTAAAACGGCCTCGATCTTCTTTCGGACATCGGTGGACCGGTGTCGATGGTTTTTCTAATCATTCCTTTATGTCAAAAACAACTATCGGCGCCAAGAACTTTTACATCCAGTGGTCGCGAATCACATGAAACCTGCTATAATGGTACAATCTTCGACTGTTTCCGAAAATGTTCGTTAAAGGGTAAATGGGGAACAACAATATTTTTGTGAAAAGTTAGCCCGTGGAATAAAAATACAATTTGGTGTGTCATTTAGTTGCTAAGTGTTGAAATAAAACAAATTGCACTATTTAAGAAATAAAAAACGTGCATGTCGCGTGCTCAGCGACTAAGTTTTTTATTTCTTTTATAAAATAATGACTTTAAATTGTCAATAAACCCTAGAAAAGTAAGCAAAAAAAACAGATTACCTGTCTCAGGACGAGATCTTTAGCGCCACGCGTGGCCTCGCACAACACGTCGGCGATTTTAGTGATGAAAATGCACTTAAATTGCACTGAAAACATTGTGCTGTGTTAATTACGTGATTAGAGATATATCCAAGTAATTTTTGACTTTCGTTGATGATTAAATCCACATAAAATTAATAAAAAATGACAAAATCGTCGCGAAGTATCTCGTGTGCCGTGCCCTTATGGAGTTATAATGGCACGCTTGTTTGACTCAATAGCCAATCAGAGTACGTGTTGTCGTTCATTTACTTCCGGTAATTTTATAATTAAGTTTTAAAGTTACTTAATGTAACGGACGGTAAACGGAAAGGTAAACGTTCGTCACGCTCAAATAAACATATGACTGTGAATTTGCAATTTAGCTGTCCATCCGAACCTCAGTATTCTGACCGTCCACACGTATACGAATTTTTTTACGCAAACTTTTTTGTTGCGGATTGGCCTTCCGTCCACACGTAAACGATGAAGCAGTTATCGAAAACGGAATTTTTCGAAGACGGTCTCCAAAGTGGAAGTTTTTGACGCCGTTTTCCTGTTCTCGTGTGGACGCGGATTTTTTTGAAAACGGAGAAAAAAAGTTGCGTTTTCAAACGAAAACGGATATGTGTGGGGAGCATAAGGCTTCGGTAGTTCAATGGTTAGAGCGTCTAACCAGGCTCAGACTACGTTTACACTAGAGCAAAAGTTTCCGGATTCGGAAGGATTCACTTCGTACCGAGTATTCGGATTCGTTAGGCGTTTACACTACAACAGTATTCGCTGTACAAGCTGTGTCAGTTGGTAATACTCAGAAAAACTCTGAGCTCTAAGCGGGACTCGAAACCACAACCTTCTGAATGCTAGCCAGACGCTCTAACCATTAGAACTGTTAGACCGCTAGAACTGCAAACAACTGACAATTATTACGGACATCAAGCTGCAACTTCTTAAAAACTAACATCCTTTAATTCAGTTAATATGTTGACCATGTTGGTTCCACTGCAACCTCACGACTACGAGCAGAAGAACATCCGAATTCATCGGAATAACCGTTCACGCTACGTATTGTCTCGGATTCAAAAGTATTCGGTACGAAGTTTTTACATTTTTTTCCGGATTCGAAATCTCCGGATACGTGATCAAACCGGGAAGTTTCTATTCCGGGTTCATTCTTTTGTGTGTAAATGTCACGAATCCGAAAACTTTTGCTCTAGTGTAAACGGGGTCTTAAACTCGACTTTTGTGAATCAAAATAAAAGTCAAAAATTTGTAGTTTTTATAAATTATTACAACTGAACCAAATTTCTACGAAATGTTTTTTTTAAACTTCTATAAAACAACGATAAATTATTTTTCTATTTTCAAATTTAAATATAACGTTAACTATTAGCATCATTTTTAAAAAAAAATTAAAATGTTATAAGTTTTAACTATTTGTTCATGTTTATTTTCCTTCTTTCTCATAATCCTGTATCTAGGCGAATCTGGAAGACTGTTGGCTAGATGGCTGGGATAACATTAAATCAACGTGATAACATTAAATCAACGTAAGTTTTATGTCAATTACCTATTGCTTAAAGCTACAGCATACTGTCGGGAGTGTCTCCAGTCTACATCCGCATTAAGCCGCTTTTCCACTAGGCGGAATTTTGCACGCGGAGCGGAATTTTTCTTTGTCTTTTCTAATTAGTTCCACCCGAGAAATCACAAGACAAAGAAAATTTCCGCGCCGCGCGCAAAATTCCGCCTCGTGGGAAACAGGCTTTAGAGCAACGTGAGAAGGTGGTAAACTGCCGAGATTAGTTTTAACGAATTATTATATGGCACGGATTACTTCTGGTAAAATCACGCGCTGTGATTGGTTGCTGACGGGGCGAGATTTCTACGTAATGCCCGCCGGCATGAAAATTGTTAATGCCCTGTGATTGGAAACAAACAAAAAAATCCTAATAAGAAACTTTTATTGCCGAAAAACGGCGAAAATAGATGAAATAGACGACGATGAACATTATACTGTAAAAGTAAATTCTAGTAACCAGACGAGAAAGAAACAGAAGAAAATAACGCTAGTTCGGTGTTTTGACGAAGTTAAAGGAAGCGAAGCCCAAGAACTACAAGATTGATTTTGAAATAAAAAGTGCCATATAATAAACTACTTAATAACCTCGACCGTTCGGTCTTTACGGTAAAATATTAAACCTCGGTCTTGAGCGTATTAACCTCGCTATCGCTCGGTCAATACAGCAAGACCTCGGTTTAATATTTAATTTTGCCCTAAAGATCTCACTCTCGGTTATTAAGTAGTTAATACTGACGTTTCGAGTGGAGCCCTTCATCGAAAATGCTCGTTTTCGTTCAGACAGACAGACAGACAGACAGACAGACAGACAGACAGACAAACAGACAGACAGACAGACAGACAGACAGACAGACAGACAGACAGACAGTTTACTCTAATGAATGGCTATGCTAAAAACGTCAGTATTCCGACAGAGACAGACAGACAGACAGACAGACAGACAGACAGACAGACAGACAGACAGACAGACAGACAGACAGACAGACAGACAGACAGACAGACAGACAGACAGACAGACAGACAGACAGACAGTATGAATGGCTATGTTCAAAACGTCAGTATTTCGTTATCAAAACTATTCTCGGCAGTCTACCACCTTCTCACATTTTCTACTTCGTTCCTGACGTTCCACATGGGAACTTAAAACAAAAGAAAAAAGGTTGACATTTTAGTTGGTGTTCATTTCTAACCATATTGCCCAATGGTCGCTGGCAAATCTTCCACAGCTCTTCAAACGTTCTTTCCCCACAAGTGTAAAGGAGCTAACTGCAAGCGCTTTTGAACTCGACGCTGGTCTGAAAAAAATACGATCGAACCTGAACTTACTTCCACCAGGTATTTGCAGGTTATCATTCACGCTCGTGTCCCACGTGTACTTTGTGGTCAGCTGACTTCCGCAACTTGTCCATGCGTCCTGGATAGCGTCTGGAAGTCCACCAATAGCCGTCACTTCGCTATCTTGTGCATTTGTGTCACCGCCAAAGAGAACATTGAAGCCAGGATTTTGTCTTTTCATATAGTCAAGAACTTCCTTTAATTGTTTCTTGCGCTCAGCTGCATTTTTCTCAAGGCTTTCCAAATGTGATGTCATCAAGATGATCTTTGCGCCGGCGAATTTGATTGGTTGGATAAGATAGTGACGTCCCATCTTACTGGTCGGAAACTCCACAAATTGTAGCGCTGATTCTTTTGTTTTGACCGAACTTTTTCTTATTACAAACGCGTTGAAGTATCGTACAGTGATGTCACCAAACAATACCATGTACCTAGTTGATAAAAACATAAATTTAATACAAAAATACATTTTTCAACTCTGGTTCACTGACTAATATATCACTGCACTGTGCGTCCTTTTCCTCATGGTAGCAACCGCTGACTTTTTTTATTGTTTATTTAACTGTGGGCTCAGATGCATCAACAGTCCAATTTATCAAACATCTTGATATATGCTTATATTTTTGTGAAAGGAAAGGAGGGAGGGAGGGAGGGAAGGGAGGGAAGGGAGGGAAGGAAGGAAGGAAGGAAGGAAGGAAGGAAGGAAGGAAGGGAGGGAAGGAAGGGAGGGAAGGAAGGAAGGGAGGGAAGGAAGTGAGGGAGCAAAGGAAGAGAGGGAGGGTAGGAAATGAGGAACGGAACTAGGGAAGGAAGTGGGGAAGGAGCGAGGGAGGGAGCAAGGAAGGATGGATGGATGGAATTGGGTGTCTGCATGGAGGTTAACTCATTCCTGTCCGGGGGCTTCCCCAGAGGTGAATAAAATCGTCTGGCGTTAGCCAGAATAAAATACTAAAGACCAATTCGGACAAGAAAGAGTTAATCATCATTAGTTTATCATGCATAAATTATTTTTGATGTGCCGCGGTTAATATATAGGTTATTGACCTTGCATATTAAATGACCTACTACACTATATCGCTTTAAAACTACATCTAGAATACCATTTTTTTGTTACATAACAACAAATATCATCTGTGTCATGAATAAACTACGTTGGTTTGTAACCTTAATCTCAGTCACTACACTGGTTATTACCCTCGGGTCTGTGGCCCTTGGGGTTAATAACCAGTGTAGTGACCTCGGTTTCAGTCACTAACCTATATATACTTATTACTATTAAGTACAGTATTAATAATTATTATATTTCAATTAAATTATTAATTGTATTAATAATTGATTATAATTATTAATAATAATCATTTCTCACCCTTCACAAAAATCTTGAAACACTTTCAAAGAATAAGGAACAACTTCTTGAAGAAAAACTACATCAGGTTTCTTCAAAAGGATTGTGTTGAGAACAGCAGCTGTTCTTTCTTCAAGATCTTTTTTATCCAAACCATCAAGGTTCCAGCAGAGAAGATTAAGTTTTGAAGCACCATCACCTCCTGAGTTTTTATTCCCCATTCTCCAAAATTTCCACTTGTGTTCCTATATAAGGTGTATCTATTTGTTATCAGCCATGTCTGTTGTGTCAGCATTAACCTGAGTATCAGTCTCTCTTTGAAAGAGAGCCTGACACACATTGATTCTTCTCCTCCGCCCCCTATTCATGTGACGCACCATAGCCAATAAAAGTCACTTCCTGTTTTGTATTGCGTGTGTCTATAAAAAGCTTCACCGAACAAATTAACATCTAACCAAATCGAACGTCAACAAATTCATTGCTTGTGCATAAACATCTTCAAACACACGTTTATTCAGTTTTCAAGTAATTTTTCGAAGTGGCAATGCCGAAGTAAAATCTAGTACTGCATACTACAATGAACCAGCAAATATTTGCAACTAGGGAAATTATTTAACGATCGGGTTCGGGACCACCAAATATTTTAATACTTGATTACAATAATTCTCAAATATTGTTGAATATAAACAAATGATCACGTGAACATAACTGTAATTTATGTCATATAATATATCCTGTAAAAATAATTAAGAAAATAATAAATGAGAGACACATGCTTCTTTCCCAAACAAGTTGTTATGTTCGTATTCTATATTAAAGTTTAATCTGAAACAATCCTCTGTCAGAATAAGTTATGGCGACTCCAACAGGTTATGGGCCCAAATATTCTAATTAAATGCACAACGGCAATTCCGATTTTCCGAATAGCCACGACATGTTAAATGTTTTCACCAAACGTTTTGATGTTTCACCCCATTTCAACAACTGCTTTAGCTTGGCGACGAGATAATAATTTCGGTCTCACGCGTTTCAGTTCAGATTCAGGCATTCAGTCAAGCAAAGGCTGCAAAGCGGCCTTGATATGGTTTGTATTCAGACTTTATACCTACAGTACTATAAGTATATATGGAACTCGCGATCAAGCTCTCGGCAACGGCCTCCGTGGCTCAGTGGTCAGAGCATTGCACTAGAATCGCAAGGTCGTGGGTTCAATTCCTGCCGGAGGGCCTGTGTAGTTGCATTTTTCGCAACTGCTCCCGGTTTGGTCTTAAAAATGTATATATTCTACACTCGAATTTTCCTTCACCCCAAATCCTTAGAACATGCCATGTAATCGAGTGAAATGCCCAATATCATTTATAAGTATATAAGTTCCAGTAGACTATAAATTACGGACACTGCGTCTATTTGTTGATGCTTGTGTTTTTCTGAGTTCCGAGTCGATTTTCAACTATATTTCGACGATATGTTCACTCACGGTTAAATATAACCTCCTTATACTAAAAATAAGGAAAGGCTGGCAACTACTTTCAATAGAGAATATTTAAGACGACTCTCATTTACATGTAAAGCTCCATAAAATACACAAAAACCGCTCGATCTAGCGAAAATTGCCGTAGCATACTCGTGAAGAACTCAGCTTGACTGAAACATAAAAGCTCTTACCTGGTCCCAGAGGTTTTTCTTGTAATCAAAGCAAATGAAATCGAAAAGTAACACAAAAGGAACACAACAGGAGGTATACGTTGGGTAGTGGGCAAAAATTACCAAATTTGGCAAAAAATTACTACATCATAACCACACACCCGTCCCTCCCCCCTAAATGATGAACATTTTTTACAAAATTAAAAATTCCAAAATTTACAGCATAAGTTATTACAACATTAACAGAAATAGGAAATTAAGAAAACAAAATAACAAATGCACGCACATAACTTCTTTCCATAGCGAGTTCTATGTGTGAAAATACTCATAATTTCTCCAACAAAATAGAACAATTCTGACAGACAAACAGCGTGATACGATACCTCTCTCTTGATCGTTACCGTTTCAGATTTTGATTGACCTATTCGTTACTTGCAGTAGTTATGAGTGAAAATGATAAAAATTATCGGAATCCGACATTGCTTTGGAGGCAAAATCTACGCTTTCGATTAGCACTTTGGAATTGATCTAACTTTCTTTGAAAATTGTGCAGTCTGGTTCGGAAACTTTTCAACATGCACTGGAAATTTGGTTTCTGAAATCGTGTTTCGGAAAATTTCTCTGGTCTGGTGTATGCCGGGCTTAATGTAACAGACGCATAGGCGTACCAACGTTTTAAAAATGAAAATTTCGGGCACTTTTTGAAAGAAATTTCGGGTAAATTCGGGGAATATTGCTGTTAAATGTTTATGAAAAATTATATTTTGAACTATTTTAATATATTTTCGAATATTAATTTTTTGGGCAAAAATGTCCCCCCCCCCCCCCCCCCCAACGTAACTGGTCAGGTACGCCTATGAACAGACACTTGCATGGTGAACGTTCGTCAAGCTCAAACAAACATATGACTGTGAATTTGCAACTTTAGCTGTCCATCCGAACCTCAGTACTCAGTAGTTCAATAGTTAGAACGTCTAACCTAACTAATTGCCTTTTACTGCTCTGTGGTGAGATCAATCCTTGAATATGGCAACATTTTGTGGCATGGAGGCCTAACACAATCTCAAGGCTTAGACATAGAAAGAATTCAAAAACGAGCCTTGAGATTAATTGAACCCAACCTAAATTATGAACAAGCGCTGGAACATTTAAATTTAGAAACTCTGTCGGAAAGGCGTGAAAAACACTGTATCGAGCTTGTTAAGCGAATGTCTTCACCGTCACATAAACTTCATCAGTTACTCCCAGATAGGGTAAATGACGTTAGACAAAGAACAAGAAGATACGACGGCAACAAGTTTTATAATTTTAAATATCGAACTGATCGATTTAAAAACAGTCCTTTGGTTTATGCTATTAATAGCTATAATAGCAATGCATAGTACTCATATTTTTAATCAACTTTCAAATTATTGTATATATTCTCTCGACATTCAACTATTTTATTATTATTAATAGTTACAAATATTTAGTTACATTTTATGATAGTAATAAGGTAGTGTAGTGTAGTGTAGTGTAGTGTAGTGTAGTGTAGTGTAGTGTAGTGTAGTGTAGTGTAGTGTAGTGTAGTGTAGTGTAGTGTAGTGTAGTGTAGTGTAGTGTAGTGTAGTGTAGTGTAGTGTAGTGTAGTGTAGTGTAGTGTAGTGTAGTGTAGTGTAGTGTAGTGTAGTGTAGTGTAGTGTAGTGTAGTGTAGTGTTAATATTTTTAATCCCAAATTTGTAAATGTACGGCAATTAAGGTTAATTCCTTTCATCGTGCATATTTAATAAAACCCAGTATTATTATTATTATAACCAGAAAGTTGCAGGTTCGATCCCTGTCTGATCTTTGTTTCAGAAACAAATGACTGAAACAGGTTTCGGAAACTTGTTTTGGAAACTTGTTTCAGTGTATGCCGGGCTTTAAAGCTGTTAACCTGAATCATATCCGCCATCTGAGATCTCGGATTTGTGTGTGACGTGATAATTAAAGCGGAACCTTTAGACCCTTTAGTTAGCAATACTTAGCGTCTCACTCTGTAAGTCTAATAAAACTCGACTTTTGGGAATCAAAAAGTCAAAAAGTTGTGGTTGTCTTTTTATAAATTATTACAACTGAAGCAAATTTCTAGGAAATGTTTTTTTAACAACGATAAATTATTTTTCTATTTTCAAATTAAAATATAACGTTAACGTTAACTATTTTCATCATTTAAAAAAAAAATTAAAATGTTATAAGTTTTAACAATTTGTTCATGTTTTTTTCCCTTCTTTCTCATAATCCTGTATCTAGGCGAATCTGGAAGACTGTTGGCTAGATGGCTGGGATAACATTAAATCAACGTGATAACATTAAATCAACGTAACTTTTATGTCAATTACCTATTACATAAAGCTACAGCATACTGTCGGGAGTGTCTCCAGTCTACATCCGCATTAAGCCGGTTTTCCACTAGGCGGAATTTTGCGCGCGGAGCGGAATTTTTCTTTGTCTTTTCCAGGACGCTTATATATAGGGCGGTGAAACGGCAATGAGAAAGCTGATCGATGTGTGATGCGGGGCCTGGTAACGAATAATTGATATTCACCGGTCAGCGGTTCCTACAATGGTCGATAACATGAACCTCCTTTTCCTTAGCGCCCTGGTCTTGGTCTTTTCTAATTAGTTCCACCCAAGAAATCACAAGACAAAGAAAATTTCCATGCCGCGCGCAAAATTCCGCCTCGTGGAAAACAGGCTTTAGAGCAACGTGAGAAGGTGGTAAACTGCCGAGATTAGTTTTAACGAATTATTATATGGCACGGATTACTTCCGGTAAAATCACGCGCTGTGATTGGTTGCTGACGAGGCGAGATTTCTCCGTAATGCCCGCGGGCATTATGAAAATTGTTAATGCCCTGTGATTGGAAACAAATTGGAAACAAACGAAAAATCCTAATAAGAAACTTTTATTGCCGAAAAACGGCGAAAATAGATGAAATAGACGACGATGAACATTATAAAAGTAAATTCTAGTAACCAGACGAGAAAGAAACAGAAGAAAATAACGCTAGTTCGGTGTTTTGACGAAGTTAAAGGAAGCGAAGACCAAGAAATACAAGATTGATTTTGAAATAAAAAGTGCCATGTAATAAATTAATATTTTGCCCTAAAGACCTCACTCCCGGTTATTAAATAGTTAATACTGACGTTTCGAGTGGAGCCCTTCATCGAAAATGCTCGTTTTCGTTCCGACAGACAGACAGACAGACAGACAGACAGACAGACAGACAGACAGACAGACAGACAGACAGACAGTTTACTCTAATGAATGGCTATGCTAAAAACGTCAGTATTCAGACAGACAGACAGACAGACAGACAGACACACACACAGACAGACACACAGACAGACAGACAGACAGACACACAGACAGACAGACAGACAGACAGACAGACAGACAGTTAGTTTACTCTAATGAATGGCTATGCTAAAAACGTCAGTATTCCGACAGACAGACAGACAGACAGACAGACAGACAGACAGACAGACAGACAGACAGACAGACAGACAGACAGACAGACAGACAGACAGACAGTATGAATGGCTATGTTCAAAACGTCAGTATTTCGTTATCAAAACTATTCTCGGCAGTCTGCCACTTTTTCACATTTTCTACTTCGTTCCTGACGTTCCACATGGGAACTTAAAACAAAAGAAACAAAAGGTCCGCTATGCGTACATGTATCTGCGCCATACCCACCACTGTGAGAATCACTTGTCAAGATCTTGTGCGATCTTGGAAAATCTTGTAAGATCTTAAGAAAAATCTTATAAGATTTTTACACGTAGATCTTATAAGATTTTATCGAGATCTTATAAGATAATTAAAGATCAGAAAAAGTACACGTTCAATTCTCTGACCAAAATAATTTATCATGACTCACAAAAATTGTGGTAGATCGCAGTCAAAAGTTTACTATAAGTCACGTTAAAAATACTTACCAGTTTTATCAGCAATATCCCCTATCTGCGAAATGTTTTAGTGCAAAGCTTTGTCGGAAATATAGAATTTAATGGCTAACTGAAGATATATCCCAATACAGCTGTTGAGCCGGACACCGCGGGTCTAAAGTATACCCCTGAATCGCCTGTAGGTAAGGTTTGTGCCATTTTGGAAACTTATACCGTTAGATGGAGCGTTAATTCTGTACAACAAATGTGAATTTAAAAAATCGTAGAATAGCAACGGAGAAAAATCTATTTGAACTGAGATGAGCGCCAAATATCAAATGTCAATTATCGGGTCAAACGCAATCATATTTAAAGTATCCCTGAATCGTCTGTAGGTTTGTGCCATTCACGAAACTGTCTTCTACATTTAGTCAAAAACTTTGTCGGAAATATAGAATTTAACGGCTAACAGCCGTATTGGGATATATCTTCATTGCAGTTGAGCCGCCCGCGGATACCGCGTTTTTAAAGTATACCCCTGAATCGTCTGTAGGTTTGTGCCATTTACGAACTCAACAGTTATATAGAGCGTTACATTCTGTACAACATATGTGAATTAGAAAACATGGTATAGAATAGCAACGGAGAAAAGGCTATTTGAACTGACGTGAGCGCAAATATCAAATATCAAATTGCATTATTACGCTATTTACTTGACATACGGTCAAACCACGTCATATTTAAAGTAAATCCCTGAATCGTTTGTAGATTTGTGCCATTTGGGAAACTTGCACGGTTAGATAGAGCGTAAAATTCTGTACAACGTATGTGAATTAGAAAAAATCGTATAGAATAGCAACGGAGAAAAATCTATTTGAACTGAGATGAGCGCAAATATCAAATTGCATTATTATGCTAACATTTGGCGTACGGTCAGACGCAATCATTTTAAAGTATTCCCGAATCGTCTGTAGGTTTGTACCATTCACGAAATTCGTACAGTTAGATAGAACGCTAAATTATGTACAAGATATGTGAATTTGAAAAAATCGTATAGCATAGAACCCTGAAAATCGTAGTATTTTAATCCAAAACTTTGTCGCTTCGAAGGACTTCGTGATATGGCGGACGAAATATTGTTACAGCACAGCACACACTACAGGTCAGTGGTTACCCCAAAAAGCTAACATACATAACATACATACATACATACATACATACATACATACATACATACATACATACACACACACACACACACACACACACACACACACACACACATACATACATACATACATACATACATACATACATACATACATACATACATACATACATACATACATACATACATACATACATACATACATACATACACACACACACACAACACGATAGCAATATATCTGCTGCGCAGATACAAAAAGGTTGACATTTTAGTTGATGTTCATTTCTAACCATATTGCCCAATGATCGCTGGCAAATCTTCCACAACTCTTCAACCGTTCTTTCCCCACAAGTGTAAACGAGCTAACTGCAAGCGCTTTTGAACTCGACGCTGGTCTGAGAAAAATACGATCGAACCTCAACTTGGGCTTATATCCACCAGGCATTTGCAGGTTATCATTCGCGCTCATGTCCCACGTGTACTCTGTGGTCAGCTGACGTCCGCAACTTCTCCATGCGTCCTGGATATCGTCTGGAAGTCCACCAATAGCCGTCACTTCCCTGTCTCGTAAATTTGTGTCACCGCCAAAGAGAACATTGAAGCTAGGATTCTGTCTTTTCATATAGTCAAGAACTTGCCTTAATTGTTTCTTGCGCTCAGCTGCGTTCTCTCTCTTGCTTTCGAAATGTGACGTCATCAAGATGATCTTTGCGTCGGCGAATTTGATTGGTTGGATAAGATAGTGACGTTCCATCTGACTGGTCGGAAACTCCACAAATTGTAGCGCTGATTCTTTTGTTTGGACCGAACTTTTTCTTATTAGAAACGCGTTGAAGTACGTGTGTGGTATATTGAAGTCAGCAAACAACACCATGTATCTAGTTGACAGAAATTAAATTACATTATTAGTTAAATTTAATATAAAAATAAATATTTTAGAGTCTGGTTCATTGACCAATATATAACTCAAGAAAAAGTCACCAGACAAAGATGACGGAAATATGATCCTTTTTCAATGGTAGCAACTGCTGAACCTATATTTTATTTAACTGTGGGTTCAGATGCATCCACAGTCCAATTTCCCTGGTCCCAGAGGTCGTAGGACCTCTGGGACCAGGGTACAGTCCAATCTATCAAGACTATCAATCCATCAAATTAATTTAGAAAAGTGTCAATGGAGAAGATAGCTATGGGTTAATACTATAATTATTTATCAAACATTTTGGGTTCCATGTTCCATCACTTAAGGAAAAATGGGAAGGAAGGCAGCTAGGTGAGGGGAGGGGAGGGGGGAGCAAGGGGGGGGGGGGGGGGAGAGAAAGAAGGGAAGGAAGAAAGGAAATTAAATTAGATGTCTGCATGCAAGCTAATCACTAATACCATTATTACTAAAACTGGCAAACCGAGGCCACTTACAAAGTTAATACATTATTACATTTCTAAATTTGAACTGACCAGTTATTAGACTTGCAGCAAATTCAGAGCAGCAAAAGGTAAAAAAGGTATACAGGATCGGTTAATTTTTTCATTTTTTGTTAAAAGTGTGAGATAAATTGGAAATGCTGATTCAGTTTGTAATCAAGCATGGTCTTGGTTTACCTGTTCAAGCAGTAAGTATTAAACGTCCATTAGATTACACCAAGCTCGCAAACGTACCACATGCAGTACACTACATGTATACGTACAACTTATCATATATCACTATTTTAGTACTACTAACAGTAAATTATAGATAGATAAATAATAGTATATTTCAATTAAATTATTAAAAGTATTAATAATTATTGATTATAATTATTATTATTGAAATCATTTCTCACCCTTCACAAGAATCTCGAAATACTTTCACAGAATCAAAAACAACTTCTTGAAGAAAAACTACATCAGGTTTTCTCAAAAGGATTGTGTTGAGAACAGCAGCTGTTCTTACTTCAAGATCTTCTTCATCCAAACCATCAAGGTTCCAGCAGAGAAGATTAAGTTTTGAAGCACCATCACCTCCTGGGTTGTTATTTCCTGGCTTGTTATTTCCCAGCTGATCACTAATGATGGTCAAAATGGGCCATTAGTAAAAGGGATGACTCAAAGGATGACCCTACCAGTCTGTGTTTTTTTCATCAAATTTTGTTGTCATCAAGCTTCAGTGAGTCGCAAGATTTTAGCTGAATCTTCTGGATAATCTAACCATCATAAAAACTCTAACCTTAGTCAGAAATCTGGTTTACTGCTTAAAAGATTTTTGAAAAAACACTAAATTGTCAAGGGAGCTGTGGAGTGGGTGGGGCATGCACTCATCAAAGGACACTATTATATAATCAGATACCTTTCACTCTGACTTCCATGACTTGTTTCTCCTTCACTTTGTGCATATGACGGTGGCTTAATTTTAAAAAAAGTTTTAAATACAGTGGAACATCATATTTAATACAACCACTGTCAGGCAAAAAAAATGTGGTGTAATAACAGGGTGTGTATTAATGGGGGAGTATTATACTGTACTTCTATAATACAAATGTATTCTGGCCAGAAAAAAAGTGGTTGTAATAATGAGGTGGTCATATTAATGGGGTGGTTGTATGGTGGGGTTCCACTGTACTATAATCTATTCATTAACCCATTGCTGTCTAGGATATTGGAGGGTTCTCCCTTTGATGAGTAAAATAATTGTGTCACATGTACACACGTAAAAATCTCACAGCTTGTCAACAGGATGTGTTCGCAACAGGCTTGTAGCAAGGCTGTTAACAGGTTGTAACAATGCTGTTCATTCAAGAAGCTGCTACAACCTTGTTAGCATCAACCTGTCAACAACTTGTTAAGTGCAGAGTGGCAACAGGTTGTTGGAACAACTTGTCATCAGTCTGTTGGAGTTATCAGCCTTGTTACAAGTTGTCAACAACCTGTTACAGACATGTTAACAGACTGGGACAGCCAGTGCGAACACATCACGGTGACAGCTTGTGGAACAGCCTTTTAACAACCTGCTTGCAGGTCTGTAACAGCTCGTGCGTTTTTTCGTGTGTAGATGAGTAAAAAAATAAAGGGGACATTTTTGGCCAGCTTGATGTCACATGTCATTGAAGGGTCTTTAATAAAAGAGAGGCTCAAGTTCCCACTACAATTCCTCATTCTCCCAAATTTCCATTTGTGTTCCTATATATAAATGTGTACCTATTTGTTAACTAACAAACCTTGGTCATGAAAGTGTCACTATCAGCCATGTCTGTTGTGTCAGCATAAAATTCATTAACAGCACCCTTAAGAATATAAAATGATGAATGATTATTGTGGGACAGTGAACTCGGGTGGAGAATAGTATTATAGTAATAAGGTGTTACTCTGACTGAATTACCATAGGCTGGGATTCGAACTGGTGACCTTCGGTTTACTAGTCCAATGCTCTCAACCAACTGAGCTACAGGTCAAGTTGCGAGCTGAAGGTCGAATGATAAGAAGGTCAAGAAGGTCTGTGAAGGAGACTACTTGGATTTTTTCACGCGGCCGAACCACTAATTTACTTTCCAGGGGCTGCGTATGTTGGCCGTTGGCACAAATTCAAATGGAATATCACTATAAGCTACAATCTTGGACAATAATGTTGTAACACCCCCTCCCCCCGATTCAATGTTGACCGAAGTGAAACAATGTTGGAATGGAGTTTCATATAACAACATTGAATCGGGGGGAGGGGTTGACTGTTACAACTATTATTGTCCAAGATTGTCTAAGACCCAATTTTCCTAATTTTGATAAAACAACTAGTTTTTTTATGTTACGGTAGTGATACAGCATTAAAAGATTAGTTTGCATCAAATTTTCAATATCGAGTATTAAATACCCTCCGTAGTTTGGACATCAAAATTATAAATAACATAATCTCTTCCATGGGCAAAAGAATAACAAATATTAGGGAAAGGAAAGGCCAGAGATTGAAGTATTGACATGTAGAGTAGCACTAAGACGATTGGACATTAAACTATATCTTAAAATTATGTCGGTATTCATTGTGTTTTTATAATTTATATAATAAATAGTTATCTGAACCATTCACCAACGGTCTACCACGGTCTACCACGGTCTACCACTACAATATAACAAAATTAATATACATGTAAATCCCTTTGAAACCCATGGTAGACCGTGGTAGACCGTGGTAGACCGTTGCATAAGGCGGTATATAGTTGCGCAGGGGAAATTAAACCAACTACTTATGAATAAATGTGGCTTTACAAGCATTCTATAAAAGAGGCTTAAGCTTTACACTTATTTATTGAATGATTTCAACCTCTTCCAGATTTCGCTTCGTCTAAACCGCGTGCGGCAATAGGATAATTTCTCAAATTTCAACGACAAGGTAGCGGCGGTCTTCTTAGTTTTTGAAGCTTATTAATCTTAATATAAAAATAGTTATATTCCCATTAACAATTCACTGATAGTATTAGCTGGGGAAATAATATTTAAACTTAAATAAAACGTTCTATTATGAAATGTCTATGAAATACACCGTACGTGCTTAGTTTTCCCCAATCATCACAATGTCAGATATAGATTCAGTAAAGCGGGCTCGGATATCAATCACCCAACGGCTGAAATATGAGCGTCATATCTACACAATAGTAATATTATTAATACATCTCTCTTTCAACAGTTATCCTATCCAAGTTACCAACTCTCACACTTTCTCTCGCAATACTAGTGACGCAGATATTATTGAGTGACAAAAAAAGGGCTTCAGGCAGAGAAATATGGCGGAGAAGCGTGTGTAGTAGAGCGCAATCTATACATTTTTAAATGCAAATATCTCTCTACTAATTGCACGAAACAGTCTCAAACTTCACCATTGTTTATTGACTTTAATTTACAAATAGAAATCATATTTTAGCTGTATTTTATACAATATTAAGAAAAATCAGTCAAGGACAATCTTGGACAATAATGTTGTAACACCCCCTCCCCCCGATTCAATGTTGACCGAAGTGAAACAATGTTGGAATGGAGTTTCATATAACAACATTGAATCGGGGGGAGGGGTTGACTGTTACAACTATTATTGTCCAAGATTGTCTAAGACCCAATTTTCCTAATTTTGATAAAACAACTAGTTTTTTTATGTTACGGTAGTGATACAGCATTAAAAGATTAGTTTGCATCAAATTTTCAATATCGAGTATTAAATACCCTCCGTAGTTTGGACATCAAAATTATAAATAACATAATCTCTTCCATGGGCAAAAGAATAACAAATATTAGGGAAAGGAAAGGCCAGAGATTGAAGTATTGACATGTAGAGTAGCACTAAGACGATTGGACATTAAACTATATCTTAAAATTATGTCGGTATTCATTGTGTTTTTATAATTTATATAATAAATAGTTATCTGAACCATTCACCAACGGTCTACCACGGTCTACCACGGTCTACCACTACAATATAACAAAATTAATATACATGTAAATCCCTTTGAAACCCATGGTAGACCGTGGTAGACCGTGGTAGACCGTTGCATAAGGCGGTATATAGTTGCGCAGGGGAAATTAAACCAACTACTTATGACTAAATGTGGCTTTACAAGCATTCTATAAAAGAGGCTTAAGCTTTACACTTATTTATTGAATGATTTCAACCTCTTCCAGATTTCGCTTCGTCTAAACCGCGTGCGGCAATAGGATAATTTCTCAAATTTCAACGACAAGGTAGCGGCGGTCTTCTTAGTTTTTGAAGCTTATTAATCTTAATATAAAAATAGTTATATTCCCATTAACAATTCACTGATAGTATTAGCTGGGGAAATAATATTTAAACTTAAATAAAACGTTCTATTATGAAATGTCTATGAAATACACCGTACGTGCTTAGTTTTCCCCAATCATCACAATGTCAGATATAGATTCAGTAAAGCGGGCTCGGATATCAATCACCCAACGGCTGAAATATGAGCGTCATATCTACACAATAGTAATATTATTAATACATCTCTCTTTCAACAGTTATCCTATCCAAGTTACCAACTCTCACACTTTCTCTCGCAATACTAGTGACGCAGATATTATTGAGTGACAAAAAAAGGGCTTCAGGCAGAGAAATATGGCGGAGAAGCGTGTGTAGTAGAGCGCAATCTATACATTTTTAAATGCAAATATCTCTCTACTAATTGCACGAAACAGTCTCAAACTTCACCATTGTTTATTGACTTTAATTTACAAATAGAAATCATATTTTAGCTGTATTTTATACAATATTAAGAAAAATCAGTCAAGGACAGTCTAAGACCCAATTTTCCTAATTTTGATAAAACAACTAGTTTTTTTATGTTACGGTAGTGATACAGCATTAAAAGATTAGTTTGCATCAAATTTTCAATATCGAGTATTAAATACCCTCCGTAGTTTGGACATCAAAATTATAAATAACATAATCTCTTCCATGGGCAAAAGAATAACAAATATTAGGGAAAGGAAAGGCCAGAGATTGAAGTATTGACATGTAGAGTAGCACTAAGACGATTGGACATTAAACTATATCTTAAAATTATGTCGGTATTCATTGTGTTTTTATAATTTATATAATAAATAGTTATCTGAACCATTCACCAACGGTCTACCACGGTCTACCACGGTCTACCACTACAATATAACAAAATTAATATACATGTAAATCCCTTTGAAACCCATGGTAGACCGTGGTAGACCGTGGTAGACCGTTGCATAAGGCGGTATATAGTTGCGCAGGGGAAATTAAACCAACTACTTATGAATAAATGTGGCTTTACAAGCATTCTATAAAAGAGGCTTAAGCTTTACACTTATTTATTGAATGATTTCAACCTCTTCCAGATTTCGCTTCGTCTAAACCGCGTGCGGCAATAGGATAATTTCTCAAATTTCAACGACAAGGTAGCGGCGGTCTTCTTAGTTTTTGAAGCTTATTAATCTTAATATAAAAATAGTTATATTCCCATTAACAATTCACTGATAGTATTAGCTGGGGAAATAATATTTAAACTTAAATAAAACGTTCTATTATGAAATGTCTATGAAATACACCGTACGTGCTTAGTTTTCCCCAATCATCACAATGTCAGATATAGATTCAGTAAAGCGGGCTCGGATATCAATCACCCAACGGCTGAAATATGAGCGTCATATCTACACAATAGTAATATTATTAATACATCTCTCTTTCAACAGTTATCCTATCCAAGTTACCAACTCTCACACTTTCTCTCGCAATACTAGTGACGCAGATATTATTGAGTGACAAAAAAAGGGCTTCAGGCAGAGAAATATGGCGGAGAAGCGTGTGTAGTAGAGCGCAATCTATACATTTTTAAATGCAAATATCTCTCTACTAATTGCACGAAACAGTCTCAAACTTCACCATTGTTTATTGACTTTAATTTACAAATAGAAATCATATTTTAGCTGTATTTTATACAATATTAAGAAAAATCAGTCAAGGACAATCTTGGACAATAATGTTGTAACACCCCCTCCCCCCGATTCAATGTTGACCGAAGTGAAACAATGTTGGAATGGAGTTTCATATAACAACATTGAATCGGGGGGAGGGGTTGACTGTTACAACTATTATTGTCCAAGATTGTAGCTTCCACTCAGGAAAATCTTCCGCAGGACCGGATTTGTCTTGTTGAGCTCTCGGTCGGAACTACTGACTTTAACACAAAAGAAACTTCCTGTCCGTTCCTATCCTGCAGAAAATTTTCCTGAGTGAAAACTAGCCTTATAAAATGCATGAAATATATACCAAGCCCATAGAAATCTGACATAAATGTTCTTAACTTGCTTCTGCTTAATTTCTATTTGTTGATGCTTGTGTTTTTCTGACTTCCGAGTCGATTTTCAACTATATTTCGACGATATGTTCACTCACGGTTAAATAGAACTTCTTTATACTAAAAATAAGGAAAGATTGCCGTAGTATACTCGTGAAGAACTCGGCTTTCGGTTCATCGCTCTTCATCTTCTATGCAGCTTGACTGAAACATAAAAGCTCTTACCTTGGTCCCAGTGGTTTTTCTTGTAATCAAAGCAAATAAATCGAAAAGTAAACACAAAAGGAACACAACAGAGGTATACGTTTGGGCAGTGTGTACATTACGTGGCAAAAATTACCAAATTTGGCAAAAAATTACTAACTTCTTATTAACCGAACGCGAGGTCTTTACTGAGAAATATCGGACCGAGGTCTTACTGCCATTTGCAAGCCACCGTTAGGCGAGCGATTTTTTTCATGTTTGTTTATGTTTGAAAGTTGCACGTTTCACACGAAAACATTGAACGTTTAAAAACAAATCAATCAACTTGTGGCGTCATTTTGACAGGTTTCTTTGAACTGACGCCGAAACTTGATTTATTTGTTTTAAAACGTTCAACGTTTTCGTGTGAAACGTGCAACTTTCAAACGTAAACAAACAAACATGAAAAAAATCGCTCGCCTAACGGTGGCTTGCAAATGGCAGTAAGACCGAGGTCTGATATTTCTCTGTAAAGACCGAGCAAGCGAGGTTAATAAAAAGTTTATTATATGGCATTTTTAAACAACAAACCTTACATTTATACCTTGTCATGATACGTACTTTAGTCAGTTTAGTGTGACCTCGAGCGTGTGACATAAACTCATCGTTTTCAATGTTGTTGCTTTTGTTGTCGTCGCTTTCAATCTCGTCCCCAGAGCCAAATCCCTCGCACGCGAGGGGAAAAAAGGCTCTGGGACAATCGATTTGAAACTTGACTCTGATTGGCTAAACGTTCGACGCCTACTGCGCTGCGCAGATAATTTCACACCCATGCTCCCAGCGCGGTCTTCATCTGATGGCTGTTAATTTTCGTGAGGAGCGAAGTAGAGTACATGTTTATTTGGGACTAAAATCTGACAAAATGTGCGACAAGAGACAAGAAATACTTTTTTGCCTTTGTAATATGTTTGGAATTCCGAATTTGAGTTTCCATCCGAGAAAAGAACGTTTGCGTATGACAGATATGGCACCGATTTCATCATTGTCGATTGCTCGTGGCGAAATATACAGATTTCACAGTCCCGTGCTTGTATGTACAAAAATAAATATCATTGGGAGTGATTTCAATAAAGTTTGTTGGAATATTGTCATGACTATTTGAATGATAACTTTAATAGATCAATTCATATAATTATCTGAGTTTACCGGTTTAAAGGTACATGTATATGACTTTATGTTATGTATCTTTTGATTTTAACAAAAATATATTTTACCAATGACACTAGCTATTTATAGCTTTTTTATGTGTAAAATTACCTTAATTGGCAGTATTGCCTGGCAGAAGGCATTGCTTTTTTAAAATTATAATGTAGTAATCTATATAGTGGTCTAAAGTTAATTTATAGAGAAGTGCATTATTTAATTAATTTTACATGGTTATATAATGTATCCAAATGGGTTAAGCATTAGTTGCCAAATTACACCGTCCTGTTTTAGACTGGTGCTATACTGACAAAAACTACTATTGCCCAGGGGTTGCAGAAGATGTTTTTGAGTGTGGAGGCAATATGCTGTTTGTGGTGGCCTCTTTAGGAGGTATGCGGGTATGCTTCCCCAGAAAATTTTGAATTTTTAGACTTCCTGGAAGCCATTTTCAGGCTCACTGCACTAATAAAGCACCTAGATAAACCTTTTGTGTCCTATTAAAACAATATTAAGTGAACAAACATATACTCACATCAGTTCAAAGTTTTGTCAGACTGTTTGAGCCTTTTTAATTGAATATGTCCAATAGGTATACAGCTGTATATCATGCATATACCTGCATTGTAGTTTGTTAGAAGCTTTCATTTCAATCCCATTGTTATAATATATTAGTTAAAAATTTTGTGGGGGTGAAAACTGTCTCACTCCCACATGTAAAAACGTGTGGGCCCACTTCCACAACCCCTGTTCATGCCATTTAATAATGATACTGACAGACCGTATAACTGTAAGGCAATCATTCATTCATGAAGTGAACAATCAGTAATGGTTACAAATCAAATTATAGTAAAGTTTGAGTAGTGTACTGCCAAAAATATCGCTCGAAACATTAGAAAACTACGTTCAATAATTTCGGCAGTACTCAAACCTTAGTATAATTATTTCGATTTGTATTTCAACACTGCCTACGCAGTACACTACTTTTATTTCAGTGATGGTTATAGGTCAGTTTTTTCTTTGTTTTTTTTTTATGGCATCTGGTGGCATAACAGACAGTAATCAGAGAGTTAGAGGCCCCCAACTCCTAAGGGCCCCTAACTTCAAAGCCCCCCATCCAATCTATGATCTCATAATTGTGACAATTGAATTAATTAGTGGAAATGTATCCCATGAAAATAAATGTCTTTTCAGGATTGTGAGTTACTGTGTTCTTACCATTTTTAAAATTACCAATGCCTGTAATTATAATAAACACTAAATGACTTAAAAAAGCTAGTGGTGTGATGGCATAGTACTGTTACTGTTTGAGTCATTAATATTTCATGGTCCAATTTCTCATCAGCAGTCTTTACCACCAAACTAGTAGGTACTTTACAGTATGACTTCATGTTAGAACCACATTCGGAAGGTATTTGTACTGTGTAGCAAAATTGGGAAAAAATATTTTTTTTATGATTTTAAATACAGTATGTTATGGAAATTGATATCATGTGAATTGTGTTGATAAAATTTTGATTTTCAGGCTCTAACCTAATGCATCTGATGTACTGGTTAGAGTCTGACAATCAATATTCAAAGTCTTGAAATACATCTCAAGACTAATAAGCAAAGGTCGGTGAACTGCAGTGTGAACCCAAAGGACTCGCTCTGTCCATTGTAGAAACATTGTAGATCCATCTTAAAGAAATTTTATTTTGTTTACATCCTAGAAGCTCAAAATTCTAAATTTCTTGTTATGCTAGGAATAACTCAGTCTTGCAGACGCTTCGCGCATCGCGCTATTATAGTCTAACAATCATAGGCGTAGAGTGTGTGTGTGTGTGTGTGGGGGGGGGGGGGGGGGGGGGGGCTTTAGCCCCCGGAGAGATCTCAATGGGGGGCTGAGCCCCCCCCCCTCCGAAATTTTGCTCATCAATCACCATTCACAAATTATAGGTTACTCGTTAGGCTAAAGTAACTGTTACAGCATCATTCCTGTCAGCCAAAAGCACCCATATACAGTGATAAGTCAACCCAGTAAACACAAAATCGAAAAATTGTTGAAATGTGTTGTATTTTAACTAGTTTTTATGACATTTCATGACCTTCAGTGTTCTTAAAAATCAGCCCTCAGAATGCAGGAAATGGCATTTCCAAGACTCTAAATTTCAAAAATTTCTGGGGGGCATCCCTCCGGACCCCCCTCGAAGAGTCCCTTTTTGTAAACGCCCCCCACGGGAAAATTCTTAGAAAGGCCCTGTTCAGCACTTCAGCCCTAGACAAAAACAAACCTCTACGCCTATGCTAATAATAATATACTGTTAGACGGTGTCGCGCGTCAAATGTCATCATCGACCTGGTCCAAGTATACACCATACAGTAGCCTATGCATATAGACGGCCTAAAATCTGTACGCATGCTAGCTACCTGCGTAACGCTCCTATTTAATTGTCACCATGTAATTGTCGTTGATACCCGCATTGGTTGGGTGAAATCTTTAGAGTTTTAAAGCCGATCGCGCATTAATTAAGTAGTTCTCCATTTTGCTGCGATTCTGCATGGGGTTTTTATTATTTTCGGATACTTAACTTTATGACATACATTCTCATTGCATGGCATTATAATGCTTTTTTTTATTACTGGTATTTACTTATATGATTCGTCGGTGTATTTGATAGACTGACTGGCGGCTTTTATGTCCCTTTTCTCCAAAAGCAAGTAGAGTAGACTTCACACTTGTGCTATTTTTCCACTGCTTTCAATACGCCGGGGCCGGTAAACGATTATGAGCACAAAAGAGCTTGTTTATAGAAAGTTTATAAGAAGTAAAACAAACAAAAACAGCAACACATTTTTGCGCCGAAGGTTTCTATACTCTCTTTCACTATT
>OZ036010.1:5687426-5882426 GCA_964035015.1 Corallium rubrum
TTTCATTATTTCCAAGTTCCCGCACGCAAGAGGGTATGTAGGATTTTACGCCACCGGACGAGGGAAAAAGCTAACGTGAATTAAGCAGCACCAACTGCATATAGAGATCAGACGACCACAATGTCCATGCCCTGATCTCGTGTACTGCGGCGTGCTTCTTCGGAAAGTTTTGAAACTCTAAGGTATTTTAGACCGTTTTGGATCAAACGACTACGAAGAATTCGGAAATTCGCAGACACTGTTGTATCAAAACAACCGACTAGGCACTCGCAAAAAGGGTACTGTTACAAATAGACAAGTTGGGGTTGCGACCCTCCAACTCCCTCTTCTATTTGCGCTCCTGTTTTATACCAGCAATCAATAACGAACGTGAAATTCGTTATTCTTATATTAAGGTTTATGAAACTGAAAGTACCAGTAGTGGAAGCACGACTGATTCACGACAAGATGCAAAACACACCGATGCCATACTTAAAGACGTCAAAGTTCCACTTGGTGGAGATCTGCTTGGTCGTGAGAGAATTACTGGTGCGCGAAAGACAAGATTAGGATGCAATCTTTCATCCGAAAGATTTGAGTCAATTGTGGAGAATGTCGCGTTGTGGCACTGCAAGCAGTCATTCTTGGAAGTAAGTGGAAGTTCTGGATAAAGTAAATTAATTTTCTTCGTCGCAATAAAATTCAAAAACCAGAATTTAGTACTTTACTGTTACTATTTTATTACAATTACACACATTTGACGTTTTATTATTTAATCACACAATTGTCGATAGATTCGTTTGTTTCTATTTCTTAAAGTATTCCGACCATTTTGTTTCTGAAATTTTAGTATGTATGGGAAAAGTTGTATCAAGCCTCTCCAATTTCTGGACGACAGATCGGCACTCTATACTATTTTCGTCAATTATTTCAAATGGTCAATGTGACAAAGAAGGTAAACATACAACACTTAAATAGTTATGACGGCGTTGAAAGTAGCAGGAGAACATTATTATAGTAATTTTCTTTTGCTGTAATAATAACCAAACTCAATAAACAGGTATCTTTGTAATAACAATACAAGTAAAGCATACCGATAAGAAGGTAAATGTATAATAAAGCGGCTATACAATCTCACTTATGAGTTGTATTCACAACCTGTGGCGTATTATAAAAGGAAATGTAAGGGAACGAGTTTTACGATACATCACAATAGGTGAATCAAAAGCATTTACCATTAAGTTATTCAGTTGTATTAACTTATTTGTATTTACCATTAACTTATATATACATGTAGGCCTATATATATATATATATATATATATATATATATATACGTTGGGTTTGCGACACGAAAGCCGTACAGTGCTCAATACAGTACTGTAGAGCGTTCATATAAGTGCTAAGACGGTTAAAAAAATTAAATTTTTTTAACCGTCTTAGCACTTATATATATATATATATATATATATATATATATATGAGTTTTGGTTCACGAAATGTTAGAGAGTGCTCAATACCATATAGGTAGGGCAAAATATAAAGCATGAAGTATAGTTACCTTAAAGTCTTCGCTACCAGAGGTTTCACCCTAAACGGGATCATCAGGCGACTCAGAGTGCTAGTGAAGACTTTAAGGTAACTATACTTCATATATATATATATATATATATATATATATATATATATATATATATATATATATATTTAACAAATAAAACATAAAGCTCCGTGCATATGTACTCTTATAAAGGCACGTTTGACGTCATTTGAACACGAAAGAAGTTGAGTAGAGGCACGAGGCGATAGCCGAGTGCCTTTACACTTCTTTCGTGTTCAAATCACGTCAAATGTACCTCTATAAGAGTACATATGCACAGGAGCGATATATTTTATTTGTTTTATAAAATAAGAAGTGAAAAATTCAAACTAAAAGTGAGGTAGTTTAGGAATTTGGCGGGCCTTTCCGGCCAGCTGACGCCATTTTACGTCATTCATGATCTATGTTCTCTTATAAATGCACGGAGCCCCAGCCAATCAGAGCGTGCGTAGAGGGCACCTTATTTTATATATATATATATATATATATATATATATATATATATATATATATATATATATATATATATATATATATATATATATATATATATATATATATATATATATATATATATATATATATATATATATATATATATATATATATATATATATATATATATATATATATATACGGATATGGCAATGTCTGATTATTAACAAATGTTGGCTCTGACAAACACTTGACAGCACGCTACTTCGAATAAGTGCTCTTTGTTCTTGTAACCAACATTTTAAATAAGCACACGGGCACTAATTCGCGCAAGTTGTTGTCATTTTAGAGAAACGCGTGATGGGATGTTGCTGAGTCAACTTTAGGACAGGAAACCGCAGGCCAATAAAACGGAAAACTGCTAATCAACGAGGAAGCGCTTCGGTGTCTTCCACGGATGGAAAAAGTCGTATAATCAACCAAAATTCACTTTTTCTATTATTTTTTTTTTTTCTATAAAAAGTATCATATGGCCAACGAGAGTTTGGTGCCTTTGAAACGTACGAGGTTTATTTGTCTTGTACAGTAATCTCAGTACTTATTTATATGACAGAATTTGATAAGTCATACTCTTACTTATCATTCTCATAGGTAAAGAAGAACTATGCAAGTTGTGAGTCACTACTGCTGTCGACAACCAATGCATATATGTGCACAGCTTTTATGGATTGGGCAGGCCTTGAAACCTTGGAAGACTTGCCGAAGTTAATCAACATTCCCGATTCATCAAGTTCGACAGAAGACAGAAAACGATTTGCTGACCAAGTTTTAATGAAGTTTGTTGAAGAATACATTTTAACCGAGTTTGATATGGAGAAGATATGGAGAATGGAAGAAAAGGCGAAAGCTGTCTCAAGGGGCCAAGAAACGCAAAGTGCGGGAAACACTATAAACGAGGAATCAGGAGCGTCAGAGCAACCAAGTACAACTGAGATAGATAAAATTAAGTCAGGTAAGAACCATCCATGCGAATTCATGTTGAAGAATTGTAAATCTGATCTATCATGCACGAAAGGCGAACGTGTAAATTTTATACAGCTACATTTATCTTTTTCAAAAATTGCTTACAAAAATTGCATCATGATGTTAAAAGGAACATTTATAACCGCAGAAGCGTACGCCAATTAATGCGGGTCCACAATACATATACTGTATATGTGTGTGTGTGTGTGTGTGTGTGTGTGTGTGTGTGTGTGTGTGTGTGTGTGTGTGTGTGTGTGCATGTGTGCATGGTAACGTTTCCGAGCGTTTTTGTATTGTCTCAAGTAATGAGCTGATTGTTCTCGACTCCGTTGTATGAGAACAGTAAACAATACAAAAACGCTCGAAAACGTTATCGTGTGTACATAGTCTAAGTAAAAAACATGGTCTTGAAAGCTCGTACTGCCTGGAAAGAGTCAAAATTTTACAAGTTCAATTTAAATATTATTGGAATTGTTGCCATCGAGTTACTTTATTGAAAAGGTTAGACCTCTACTAAATCCTTTTCAAACTCGGGAGTTATAAGTCTGAAATAGTTAATTTACCCAATTTGACACTGCTCCTATTGGAAATACATATTATAAAGCTATATTACGACAATTATAAACCCACATTTCTAGGAGATATTGTGGCATTAATCGATGAAAGGAGATGTGTTGCTGCTGTGGGAAACGCTACAAATGTGCGCTGTAAAGTACAAAGCAAGAATACCCAAGCTTATGAAGAACACATTGGTGTTATAATAGGGCATGTTGAACCTTCAGGAGTTACCCAAAACATCAAGGTGAACACTTGCCAAGTTTGGCCAGCAACAAGGCTAGAAAAGATAAACTTCCAAGACACGTGTCCACAACCAAGCGCTACACCATCTGAGCAGGTACAAGAAGACCAACCAATCCCTTGTCCTCAATCCAACTTGGCAGCATCAGATTTAGAAGACAGGGTAATGAATTATGGCCTTCAAGTTCTTCAGTTGGGTGTGCTCTTAATGCAGCTTAATGACACGGAGAGGGAAGGAGATGGAGAACGGGCTCTGCGAAACTGGAAACTGTTGCTCCTACATTTTAGATCTCGTTCCCATGCTAAAAAGTATGCGTATGAGGCCATGAGATTGATAACTTACACTAGAGCTCTGTACACAGAGAAAATGGCAACAAGGATTCTTCATGGTCAATTCATTAATATTAAAGGTGGCGCAGGAAACAACGTAGCAAACGACCTAAAAATGGAGCATCTAATAAAATACAATAAAGTCGTACTACACGACCTTTGTGGCAACAAAACTTTGAAGGCAATTCAAAGAGGCACAAAGGCTACCCATGGTCTACAGTCAGTGATTAATGCATTTGACAACCAGTGTAATATTGCCCCAGATTCAACAAAGCACACGCATAAGTCAAAGTCAGAAGATGAAGCGTTGATGATAAACAAGCTGAAAAACATCCAACCGTTTAAACATCAACCAGGGAGACAGTCAAATGCATTCCCAACAATTTCAAAGTGTCCATTGGATATGGTGAATGTTGTTCTTTTAGACAACTGGTTGAAGAAACATAAGTCACGGCTTGCTGAAAGCGCATATGCAGAGTACGATTCAGATGATGAAGAATAGAAGAAGATGAAAGTGATCAAGAGGAAATGTATGAATATGAACTAACAGAAGACAATGAGATATAAGTATTCAATTGTTACTGTACATACTGTATGTAATACTAGAAATACATGAATGCAACAATTACATTACATTACATGCAATTGCATTACATTACATGTACAGTATATGCAATTTTTAATTTTCCAAACAGAATAATTATCTGTAAATAAATAAATAAATAAATAAATACAGTTCAGATTCAGTTATTAAATGTTCACCAGTGTCATATGCAACTACAGTATGCAAGGCTAAAATGTGATTGTTGGAGTATTCAAATAATTTTGAGGCCAAGAGACACTGACTTGAACTTTATACTGACTCAATGTGAATTTACCTCTAACTCATTACTACCTGATTAAAGTGGTAGCTTGCTACAGATCATCCTTTGATGAGTAAATTAATCTTGTATTAGACTGAGAGTAAAATTATATGGAGAAAATAAGTTTTGGGTTCAAGGTGTTAAAAAATTTAAGTCTAGAAGCACAACATTTTATAGTTTGGTGAGTTCTAAATAAGTACCAAAAGCAATAAATTAAGAAACATTCCTCGATTAAAACATGTCCTTTACATTACTTTTCGTTTAAATTGACTAAGAGAAACATGTCTTTGGACAATCACAAATAGGCTTGAATGCTTCAACAGTCACTGCCTCATCTCATCATCGCATTAAGATTGTATAGTTCATGTACATTTAGTATAAAAATATACAGTTTAAGTACAGTATGTCATATTATCATTACATTACTGTGGAATGCGGTTGAGTGTTTGATGATGTCATGACACAGAGATAATTGCAATGGTTGATAGAACATGTTGTCAAGTGAAATTCGGAACATTGCTATGTGATCTAAGGGTAGATGCAACCTTGCCTTGTTTATAAGCCATGTTTTGCAAGGTAGATCTTTCCTGTGCAATGTGAGTAATTTTCGTACTGCCATTTGCAAGCCACTATTAGGCTTGCGATTATTTTTACATTTGTTTGTTTGAAAGTTGCAAGTTTCACCAGAAAGTATTGAACATTTCAAACTTGCAGTGTGATTTCAAACCTGTCAAAATCAATGTTTTCTGGTGAAATTGCAACTTTCAAATGTAAACAAACATGAAAATAATTGCAAGCCTAATGATGAAATAATTACTCACATTGCACAGGAAAGATTTACCTTCAGTTTGCAATTATCTCTGTGTCATAATGCCATTAAACACTCAACTGCATTTTGCAGTAAATAACCTTTACTTCAACCCAATGGCTGTTTAAACTACGAGCATGTGGGGTTGTGCATAACAAAATAACTACTAAATTACACTACAGTACCACCTGTAAGTTTTGTAACACTGCATGTGGGTTTTTTTTTTTGCATGTTACACAGTCTACACTTGTGTAGTTAGTGTGCTAACTATGCATGTCCATGTAGTTTTACAGACTTGAGACAGCTCATTACAAGCTTCAGTGATTTTACACGAAGCTTGCATGCTAAAAGGTTTCTAAATTGCCAATACAATACCCGTTGAAGCAATTGTGTAATAGTAACGAAAATGGAATCCAAGGAATTTGCAAATTTTGGACAAGAATGACAAAAGTATATTAACCATCTCAATATTAAAACTGAGTTGTTAAATTTCAAGCAAACTAGAAAAACGAGAGAATAGAACATCCACGTTTATGGAAATAAAATCAGTCAAGGCTAATTGCACTTGTCTTACTAGACAGTGATTTTCTTACCAACTCATTGATGGTTGACTTGGGTGTTAATGAAGATACATGTAGACATGAAAAATATGAACTGCTACAGTACATGCAGGTTCATGTACAGTAATGTGCAATCACATGTATTGGAGTACTATAGCAATCTCATGTAGTCATTTGTTTTTATATATATATATATATATATATATATATATATATATATATATATATATATATATATATATATATATATATATATATATATATATATATATATATATATATATATATATATATATATATATATATATATATATATATATATATGTATATATATGTATATATATGTATATATATGTATATATATATATATATATATATATATATATATATATATATATTTTTCGCTACCTCAAAAGTCTGCTACAGGCTGTTTCATCTACAGGCATTTTCATCTTTTTTAGATGAAACAGCCTGTAGCAGACTTTTGAGGTAAGCGAAAATCTATATTTGCTCTAACTATATGTTATCGAGCACTCTTTGCGTTTCGTAGACCAAAACCCACACGTATATATATATATATATATATATATATATATATATATATATATATATATATATATACTGTATATATATATATTTCTATATTTGACTATTTGTAATTATTTATTCCTCATTCCTTCTCTGAAGAATAAATGAGTAAGTAGAACTTATTAAAATACTTTTAAACTCATGGCTTTGCTTCGTGTACATGTATTATGCTGGACATTGATATTAATACTAAGACTAAGATACCCGCCTGGATCATCAGTTGTACATATTATCATCTATACTTACAGATTATTTTGAATATCGCTTCTGCATTTTCCCTGCTGTAAACTGGTAGTTTTTCTGTTATGTCATTGACAGAATGAAGTTCATCAAAAAGTTTTAGTACACCATCAATGAGTTCATGGCTAAAACCAGTGGATAATGAAGTTGATCCAATACAAGTTCTTCCAAAATTTAAGCTATAGCGATGCGCCATAAGTTCATCATAAAGTGCTGCTGAGGTGTCAGCTGATAATGTTTTTGCATTTTCCAAAGATTCACTTCCATCTGTTGAAAGATTTAAGTTCCGGATATCTGGAAAAGAATCTTCATCCATGCATGCCCCGATATCACAACTACTACAGTTGCATTGATGCTTATGTACATCGCAACAGGTATGATCCATCTGTTCCTGTGTGGAGTGACCAAAATACTCTAATATGACCTTGCGACGACATTCTTCTGAAGTTACAAGTCTTCGCATTATATCTTGCATATTCTTTTTGGATTTGCTGATGTCATAGGAATTGTAGTATATCATTGCTTCAGCTTCTTTTCCATCTCTGCCCGCCCGCCCTGCTTCCTGAAAATATTCCTCCATGGTTCGTGGAGGACCAATGTGGACAACCCTGCGGATATCAGGACAGTCAATTCCCATCCCAAAAGCCACTGTAACAAACAGAAAACGAATAACACTGTTGCTCTTAACAACCTCTTTGAGGATTCTTTCCTGTTCATACGGAGGATATTGAGCATGATATTGAGAAAATAATCTATTCTCTGCACAAACATTAGCTCCAGCTGGATAATATTGCTCAGAACCAAGCTCTTTGCTAAAAAAGCTGTAACATTCTGCAATAACATCCATTGTACCATAGACTAATATCTTTGGTGTATTTATGTTCTTCTCTCTAAGTTCATTAGCAAGTGGGGTTAGGATCTGGTGCAGCTTGTCTTCTCCTGTGTTTGGCCGACTTGACACAGCAAAATATATATTTCGCCGATCTGGATTTACTTCAATAATCTTCACATTAGTAAGCCCTAAAGACTCACATATCTCTTTTTTTCTGGTTTGGGTTGCTGTAGCAGTTAAAGCCAATATAGAAGAATAAGGAAATATTGTCGTAAGCAAATCCAGTTTCCCGTAAGCAGGGCGAAAATCTTTCCTAAAAGACCAAATATAAAAACACATCAAACCTAATGAGTTTAAATAAACAAATATATATTATACCTATTATTATATAAATATATGTATATAAGCATACATATATTTTGGCTTGGTTTTAATTTATATTATTTTAAAAAACCAATAAATTTTAATTCTATGTCAGTAAGGATAAACTATTTTATCATGCACGGTATACACCTGCACAGTCAGTAATGTATTTGCTTATTTTTGGTATCCCACACTGGAAATACTATGAGCTGGACTTTGGACCAGATTTAAAATACACTGATTGGGTCTGGTTAGCAATTGCATGTATAAGAAGCCATTTGATCACAAGCATCCACCCTACTGAAGACGGTTGACATTTTTGTTTTTTTGAAAACCAAAAAAATACCACTTTTTGTATATTTCACAATCTAGTCCAAAGTACAGTCCATTGTTTTAAATACTATAATTATTAATACTGGATTAAACTTACCATTCTGAGATCAAATGAGCTTCATCAACTACAATTAACTTCACTTTCTTCTGAAATACTTCATCACGTGCAAGCTTGGTCAAGATCTAAGTTAAATATAAAAACACCAGTGAGTAAAAGGGAACTACATAAAAACATACCGTATTTGACACTTGTTTATATAATATGATTAGTACTGCTGCACTGCTGCTATGTATTTTGGACTTATGAATTATTCAACATACCATACTACCAGTAATTCAAAAACAAGCATTTATGAGAAAAGCATACCTTCTTATTGTCGATAAATACTTCCGGATGAGCAAAAATTAGTTGGGCCTTCAACAGCAAATCGTACGAAGTGGTATCAACATCTGCATTTACTTGAAGTACGCCAATGGTCAAAAAACTTTTCAGTTTCTCAATTTGATCTCTTATCAAGCCGTTAATTGGCGAAATAACAATAACGGTAGATGTTAAAGTCTCTCCGTTCAAAAAATCGTATACGAAAGGCAACAGTTGGAAAATTAAAGATTTACCAAAGCCAGTTGGCAGTACAGCAAGCACATCTCGGGAGTTTATTGCCAGTTCACGAATAGCGTCCCTTTGTTGAGGCTTCACTTTTAGGCCGCTTTTCCCAATTTTTTCCAAAGAGAAATCAATTGCAGCATCTAGGGAGCAATTATCGTCTCCTCCACCGTCTGTCATAATTATAAATTAAAGTAATTTTCGACAGTATTCTGAAAACCAAACCAAGAAAATATAGACCAAAAGAGAGCTGAGCGTGAGCTGCAATCAATTTTCGACCGCGTATATAGGTTCTAGAAGAGGCTAGGTACGAAATAGCTACTGCGCAGGTCACGGGACACCCAAAAATTGGGTGTCTCAAATCGATTTGCCCAGAGCCATTCAACTTGCCCGCGCGGCCGGGCATATTTGGCTCTGGGAACGAGATTGCGTCGCTTTCGGACTCCTAAACTCGCTTCCAGATTGCTCTCGTCCCAATCATACATAATTTAGTCCTCAGGTTGTTGAATTCACAAAATTCTTGCGGTTTTCGAGAACACACGATTTCAACGGAAGTAACTTGTGCCATATAATAATACATCATAACCCCCCCCCCCCCCCCCCACCCCCCACCCCCTAAATGACGAAAATAAAGTCATTACAAATTATTTCATTACATGAACATTTTTTACAAAATTAAAAATTCCAAAATTTACAGCATAAAGGCCTGTTTAAACGGATCCAACATGTTGGTCCAACATCATCCAACAATGTTGGATGCAACATGTTGGATTCGTTTGAACACCATGTTGGATAATGTTGCATGATGTTGGACATTGTTGGATCAAGTTTGATTCCGTTCAAACTTTTCCATCCAACATCGTCCAACATTTGACGGAAAACGAGTTCATCGACATCGTTTCCATGGAGATTTGAGTCATTTGACGAGGTAAAAACATTCAGGATGTGACGAGAATTTGTTCGAGAGTTTCACGCAGGAACGTGAGGAACCCCTCGCTAAAACTCCTCTGAATAATAAGAATGAAAATGTCGAGAATTCCGAGATAGCAAAAGCTACTTCAAGTAAAAAAATAAAAAGACTAATCAAAGGCAATTAAGTCAAGGAAGTGAACTGACGCGAAAATAGACGAGCTTCTTGAAATGCTTCAGGAGCGGGTTTGCTTATGGGATGTGTATTGTTAATTATTGATTAATAGCACTTGTGTTGGATGTTGTTGCATCCGTTTGGACATGTTGGCCAACATTGTCCAACAATGGTCCAACATTGTTGGACCAACAATGTTGGACAATGTTGGATCCGTTTAAACAGGCCTTAAGTTATTACAACATTAACAGAAATAGGAAATTAAGAAAACAAGATAACAAATGCACAGAACTCGCTATGCAAAGAAGTTATGTGCGTGTGTGAAAATACTCATAATTTCTCCAACAAAATAGAACAATTGACAGACAAACAGCGAGATACGATACCTCTCTCTTGATCGTTACCGTTTCAAATTTTGATTGATCTGTTCGTCACTTGTAGTAGTTATGAGTGAAAATGATCAAAATTATCGGAATCCAACATTGCTTTGGAGGCAAAATCTACGCTTTCGATTAGGACTTTGGGAGGAATAACTATACATTGATCTAACTTTCTTTGAAAATTGTGCAGCCTGGTTCGGAAACTTTTCAACATACACTGGAAACTTTTGTTTCTGAAATCGTGTTTCGGAAAATTTCTCTGGTCTGGTGTATGCCGGCTTAATGTAACAGACGCATAGGCGTACCAACGTTTTAAAAATGAAAATTTCGGGCACTTTTTGAAAGAAATTTCGGGTAAATTCGGGGAATATTGCTGTTAAATGTTTATGAAAAATTATATTTTGAACTATTTTAATATATTTTCGACTCTTTGGGCAAAAATGTCCCCCCCCCCCCCCCTCCCCCCCCCAACGTAACTGGTCAGGTACGCCTATGAACAGACACTTGCATGGTGAACGTTCGTCAAGCTCAAACAAACATATGACTGTGAATTAGCAACTTTAGCTGTCCATCCGAACCTCAGTACTCAGTAGTTCAATAGTTAGAACGTCTAACCAGAAAGTTGCAGGTTCGATCCCTGTCTGATCTTTGTTTCAGAAACAAATGACTGAAACAAGTTTCGGAAACTTGTTTCAGTGTATGCCGGGCTTTAAAGCTGTTAACCTGAATCATATCCGCCATCTGAGATCTCGGATTTGTGTATGACGTGATAATTAAAGCGGAACCTTTAGACCCTTTAGTTAGCAATACTTAGCGTCTCACTCTGTAAGTCTAATAAAACTCGACTTTTGGGAATCAAAAAGTCAAAAATTTGTGGTTGTCTTTTTATAAATTATTACAACTTAAGCAAATTTCTAGGAAATGTTTTTTTAACAACGATAAATTATTTTTCTATTTTCAAATTAAAATACAACGTTAACTATTTTCATCATTTAAAAAAAAAATTGAAATGTTATAAGTTTTAACTATTTGTTCATGTTTTTTTTCCTTCTTTCTCATAATCCTGTATCTAGGCGAATCTGGAAGACTGTTGGCTAGATGGCCGGGATAACATTAAATCAACGTAAGTTTTATGTCAATTACCTATTACTTAAAGCTACAGTATACTGTCGGGAGTGTCTCCAGTCTACATCCGGGTAAACTGCCGAGATTACTTTTAACAAGACGCCGGGTCAGGTGTTCACTCGGGCTACTGCAAACTCGCAGCTGCAATCACATCACATGCAGTGCTAATATCTATAAAAGTCTTAACATCATTGGTCACAGAAAACAGTCAAAACACCATCTAATTCTCCGATAGAAAACACAATTCGCACTACACAAAACACGATTGCCTGTAGTTAACGTATTTCCACACAGTGTTCATATGTCGAGTTCCTTCGGGTGTTAAGTATATAAGATCAAGATACCTGCCAGCGACAATGCGACATTAACTGAACAATAACTGAACACACTGAACACGTCCAAGAAAGAACACTTGACTTCAAAGCAGCAAAGCTGCATCAGCAGGATTCAGGAAAGCGAAGAAAGAAAGCATGAAGATTAGCATTCAGCACGCATCAACACTCTTCCGAGTGTATGATATAGCTTCTCAAACAAATCAGTATTTTAAGAGAAAATCGAGGCGAAAGTTGGCTTAATTTATGTAATTTCTTCCTCCCATATCAAAACCTCCGTCTCGATAACTGATTTCTTTTGTTTTCGGTTCATGAATTATTAATGAATTGAAGACAGACAGACAGACAGACAGACAGACAGACAGACAGACAGACAGACAGACAGACAGACAGACAGACAGACAGACAGACAGACAGACAGACAGACAGACAGACAGACAGACAGACAGACAGACAGACAGACAGACAGACAGACAGACAGACACACACACACACACACACACACACACACAGACAGACAGACAGACAGACAGACAGACAGACAGACAGACAGACAGACAGACAGACAGACAGACAGACAGACAGACAGACAGACAGACAGACAGACAGACAGACAGACAGACAGACAGACAGAAAAAATTTATTTAAGCTCGGAATTTCTTCAGTGCAACGCACTGCTTTACAAGAAAGCCGAAGTATTTAAAAAAGAATATATATATTTACATTTAAAGAAGTACGCGAGCTAAGGAAGCAATGATTGCTTGCCGATGCACCTAATACTTTCTGGTAATTCATTCCAAATTTTTGCTCCAGAAAACGCAAAGCTTCTTCTTAAAAACTCAGTTCTAGGCTTAGGTAGAACACACGTCATTTTTCGCCCTCGAAGTGAATAATTGTTGTTTTGATAGGTCTCAAAATGGTCTCGCAAATAGGAAGGAGCCAAATTATTTAACAACTTAAATACCATAATTAACATGTGATCTTTCCGTTGATCTGACAGTGTTTTCCAATTTATTTGGTTTCTGATATCCACTGATCTTGTATCATAACCTTGTTTTGTTATCACTCGTGCAGCACGATTTTGCAGCTTTTGTAATCGTGTTGAACCAGTGATAGACATATTGTCAAGGACAATGTCACAATATTCAAACAAAGGTTTTATTAGCGAATTAAAGATAACAATAGCTGTTTGCTGGGGAACGTATTCCCTAATTCTGCGCAGACCACCAATTGCCTGGCTTATTACTCGGGCTACCTATGGTAGACCGAGTCTAGGTTTCGGCTCCGTTCTTCATTTTGTCTATGTTTCGAAATGGCAAACATTACGTCATCCCGTCAGGCTTTGCGAAACTGAGGCGTGCTAAAATGCTAATCTTCTCATGAGTTCTTTCTTGGCTTTCCTGATGTGCTTGGAGCTGTTCACTGAAATATACTTAATTCTTGATCAGCAATGTCACTGGCAAGTATCCTGATCTTATTTATATACGCTCACAATTCTTACAATTGCACACACCGTAGACATACACTAGGTACCCGGACTACCCCGCTTTGCCGAGATCGTGCGTTTGTTACTATTTAATTTCTTGTTAATTTTCATCTTGCGTTTATATGAGAACCGAGGCAGTCCGCCAGCAGCCTAGCCGAGATGTCACTTTGTGCACTTACCCAGGCTGGAACGTCAGAGCTCCATATACGCGACAATGTTTGTCTACACAAGTTCTTTCTGGACAACGTTGTATTTCACAAGTTCTCTTTGCTCGTGTGTAAATTACAGTTATGGCTTATGAAAGAGATTCACACTAGCGGACAGAAGGCCCTGCGGAATCGACGCTTTTATACCAGAACCGAAGCTGGAGCAGAAAAACCTGAGTTCTAATACACACCTTTAGACAGCCTTTACAAGTCATCTGTTGACTGTTGTCATCTTATTATAATATCTCTCCTGATTCGGGTTTATCTTTCCTAAACTCATTATTGTAGGCTTCGAAAAACAGCAAAGCAGCTGGTGTATAATCGCTGCCTGTAATTTACAAATACGACATTGCCTGTTGAAAGCCATATTGCCCATTGCTTTGTTTACAATTTACATGCATTTCTCCACGGGGGGTGGGGGGAGTTACGGGGGGGGGGGGGGGGGGGGGAATTGCAGCTTGTTTGGCAATATAGAAGACCTCGCTCGGTTTGTCAAAAATTTTGCACTGTTTCGCACGGCAGGTCTTCTATATGTGCAAGGGGGCTACGCCAAGGTTGCAGAAATCAGTAGCCCGAGTGAACGCCTAAGCAGGCGTCTTGTTTTTTTAGAAACATGGGTGATATGCTCATCCCAGGACAGCTTTTCATCAATTATTATACCTAATGATTCAGTTTTTCTTACTCTTTTAATTTGTTTTCCATTTAAAAAGATCAGTGGAACATCTCTTACTTTTTTAAGACTACTGTCAGATCCAATAAACATGAACTCAGTCTTGGTAGTATTCAGGCTCAATTTATTTGCTTTGAGCCATTCAGAAATATTTGCAAGGTCATTATTAGCTAAGTTCACAATCTCTTCTAATGATGTTCCAGTAACAGTTATATTTGTATCATCAGCATACATTCTGGCTTTTGAATGCCGAAGACACTTAGGAAGATCATTTATAAATAATAGAAACATTAAGGGACCAAGACAGACAGACAGACAGACAATTTACTCTAATGAATGGCTATGCGCAAAACGTCAGTATGTCGTTATCAAAACTATTTTACCACCTTGAAAACAAATGAAAAAAGGTTGACATTCTGTAAACGAGCTAACTGTAAACACTATTGAACTCGACGCTGGTCTGAGAAAAATATGATCGGAACTCAACTTGGACTTACTTCCACCAGGCATTTGCAGGTTATCATTCGCGCTGATGTCCCATGTGTACTCTGTGGACAGCTGACTTTCGCAACTTGCCGATGCGTCCTGGATATCGTCTGGAAGTCCACCAATAGCCGTCACTTCCCTGTCTCGTAAATTTGTGTCACCGCCAAAAAAGAGAACATTGAAACTAGGATTCTGTCTTCTCATATAGTCAAGAACTTCCTTTAATTGTTTCTGGCGCTCAGCTGCGTTCTCTCTCTTGCTTTCGAAATGTGACGTCATCAAGGTGATCTTTGCGTCGGCGAATTTGACTTGTTGGATAAGATAGTGACGTCCCATCTGACTTGTCGGAAACTCCACAAATTGTAGCGCTGATTCTGTTTGGACCGAACTTTTTCTTATTAAAAACGCGTTGAAGTACATGTGTGGTTTATTGAAGTCAGCAAACAACACCATGTATCTAGTTGACAGAAATTAAATTACATTATTAGTTAAATTTAATATAAAAATAAATATTTTATTAGAGTCTGGTTCATTGACCAATATATAACTCAAGAAAAAGTCACCAGACAAAGATGGTGGAAATATGATCCTTTTTCAATGGTAGCAACTGCTGAACCTATATTTTATTTAACTGTGGGCTCAGATGCATCCACAGACCAATCTATCAGTCCAACCTATCAAGACTATCAATCCATCAAATTAATTTAGAAAAATGTCAATGGAGAAGATAGCTATGGGTTAATCCCCGAGCCGGGCGTAGGGCCGAAGGCCTGGAGCCCGGTGAGGGTGCTAATCTCGACATGCGTGGAGTCCCTTTTACACGCGTGGAGAAAAAGCGAGGGAGACGTAATCACGGAAATAGTGTATTTATATATATATATATATATATATATATATATATATATATATATATATATATATATATATATATGTTTGGTACGGTGTCACGCGGTAAGAATAGTTGAACACTGGTGACTAGCGATGCAGAAAACTGAATCTGTCAGTATTATTTTGCTTTCGTTTAACGAGAATATGGAGCCTGCTCTACTTAAATTAAAAGAGAACAACGAAGAAAAGGATACAAACAGCCGATTTAATATATCTTGAAGCGAAACCAGAGAACATGAAGAAACCAAACGCCGTATGGTAAACAAAAAGTCGATCTGAATTGCAGTGTTTGTGGCTCAGTGGTCTCAACTCTCAATTAACGGTAGGGGATTTGTATTTTGTCCTTATGTCCCATAAAACAATATACAGCTTCACGTTTTCGTATGGCGTTTTTTTACGGACAAAAATACGAAACTACATTCATCGTTGTCCAAGCACATTCATCGTTATTCAAAGCTATCCATCAATGTTCAAACACATTGATCGTTATCCAAACCACATCCATTGATGTTCAAACACATCCATCGAAGTTCATACCCATCCATCGAAGTTCATAAAACGCGTCCATCGATGTTCAAAAACAATGCATACATCGATGTTCAAGATCCATCCATCGATGTTGAAAAACAACGCCACAATATCGATTTTATGTTCCCGCCAAATTAAGCGCCAGCCGCCAAAATTAATCGTCTGCCGCCAAATTGGAAATTTGCCGCCAAAAAAACGATAAGGCAAAATGGCTGCGAGCATTTGGCTTCCAAATATCGAAGAGTTTTTTGTTTCACTAATGAATTTAATAGTGGATGGTGGTGAACAGCGTGATACAGTTTCCCGCGATTCTGCTGACTTTTTTGCTCGTCGTTTGGATGAACATGAAAGAACGCTTGCAGTTTTGACGCTACGAATAGAGGAATCGTTTCCCAACCGTAGTTGTATAATCAACGATTTGAGGCAATTGCTGTCTATTTTACACGAGTTAAAACTACAATTTGAGAGAATTTCAGCAGAAAATGTTCATCAACCAAATGAGTTTCAAGAATGCGCACAACAGTCTATAGCTTTTACCATACAAGGCGGTACGCCTGGAAGACCTCGGCTGCAAGTTTGTGGAGAGCAACTGGAAACCTTACATGGAAGCGCTGGGTTTAGATGGGCTGATGTGGCTCGGATTCTTGGTGTCTCTGAAAGGACATTACGCCGCTGGAGATGTGAACATGGGATGCCACTTGGTCGCGCTACGGAATTTAGTAACATATCTGATGATGAACTAGACAATATTGTGCGTGACATTCTGAGCACTACCCCAAATTCAGGTCAACGACTTGTTGAAGGGGGGTTGCAGCAGAGAGGCCTACGCATTCAAAGAATACGGATACAGGAAGCTGTTAGGAGAGTGGATCCAGTGGTGTGTACTTTAAGAGCTTCACGACATATAATTCGACGTGTGTACAGTGTTCCTTGTCCGAATGCGCTATGGTATGTTCAACCGACATTTTTATAATTAGAATTGTGTAGTGACAGTACTGTGTAATATCTTTTTCATTTTCTAGCATCAACCTATTGTTCCATGCTACATGTAATAGGTTGATGCTAGAATATGAAAAAGATATTACACAGTACTGTCACTACACAATTCTAATTATAAAAATGTCGGTTGAACATACCATGACAGAATAGTAATACAACCAGAAGTCCAACTCGCGTCGGAACCTTTGAAGTTTATGTCCTCGCGCATGTCGCCTCGCGCATCTGGATTCCTCGCCATCCTACGCCATCCTACGCCATCCTGGCAAGTTCCCCCGGCAGTTTGGCCCTTCAAAAGAAGGTTAAAACTGCCGGGGGAACTTGCCAGGATGGCGTAGGATGGCGTAGAATGGCGTCGGATGGCGTAAAATATCGCGCCTGCGCATTGAAGAAATGCGGACAAGTTTTCACTTGAGTTGGACTTCTGGTTGTATTACTATTCTGTGATACCATAGCGAACAGGTGGGAAAATTGTCGTAACTGACCAAAAATCGCGGGCGCATTTGCTCTGTTTCTTTATTTTTGTTCGAAATGAGGTTCGTTCAGGTTTGAATGTTTTGTTAACTGAAATGTTTGGTACGCTGAAGAAGAGAAACCTCGGCGATTTAAAACTGGTTGTGATGACTTTCATGTGAGCTATATATTCCTATGATCGGAGTTATGGAAACCTTGGATTATTCGAGGAGAATATGCAACAAACAGGGTTTTTCGTTTCGATGTCCATTTTGTTTGTGTCGACAAACTGTTTAAACAGCAAAATACTACTAAAAGGTGAGTTGAAGTATCTAGATCATATGTTTATCTTTAAAAATACTGTGTGAATTGTTAATATTGAAGCCCACTTGACGGTGTAAATTTATCGCCTAGTTGCTTAATATCCTAAACACAGTTAAAATCAGTGCTTTTGAACGAGCCATAGTTAAAAATTTAGCCCTTTGCCACCCAAATTTTATTCTCTTAAACTATGCATAGTTCTTTGCTCCATCCACTGAAATAAATGACAACGTCCGGAAAAATCGAAAACGAACTGAATCTTGTGCCCTTTCGCCTGTCCATAGGAAATTTCGATAACAGTCGGCTTAGGAAATGTGCTTGAATTACCGTATATTGTTTGTTAATCGTCTAAATGAAACTTGACAACTGCTTACAGGTTCTTGCAGTATGACTAAAACCAGTCTGTTTAAGAATCAACTACATTTCCGAAGCCTACGCGAACTCTAAAGTTTGCTCATTTTCGGTACACAATTTTGACAGCTATAAAAAGCGACGAAAGCCAATAAATGAAAATTTTCGCCTATGCCACCAATTTTTTTGTCTTTCAAAGTATGCTTTTGATCCTAATTGTTAACATTGTACCAGTTTCTGAGCTTTAAAAAATCGTAAACACTTGAATTTCACGCTTTGAATTTGAGTCACTTGAAGCCGCCATTTTGAATTTGGAATATTGAACAGAATAACTGCTACCAAAAATAATATTGCATTGTTATCATGCAAATCTTTGTGTTCTTTTTCTCTTTTTAGATACTATATTAGCTATATTTATGGCTAAAGAAAAAGTTAAAAGAGTGAAGTGTTTAATATGCTGTATATATTTATATATATATATACATGCTTATTTTGAAATTGCTAGATTTAAATAAGTGTGTTCAAGCAAAGGTTGACCAACAACGTTGAGCGAAGATACTGAAAGGATTCAAGTTTATTTAATTTACATATATTCTGCTACATGTACCTATGTTTAAATGTTTATATATAGTCTTATTGCTTATAATGTTAAAAAAAGTTGGAATGTTACTCATGTGTTGTAATAGACTCTGTTGTAATTTAAATTGGCAGTGATATGAAGATGTGACAATAACTCCTCATTTTTGCTGTGAATTGTTCTTTTCATTTTCTACTGAACCTTTGACATAACCACCAAAAAGGCCAGACACAAGCTAGTTATAAATTGTATTATTGAGTTTATAAAACACGAGCAACTGCCAACTCGTACTTCCCTGAGCTTTAATATTATGTGTATTATAACCAAAAACTATTTATTATGGGTTTTTCTCTTTTTTATTGTATGGTAGAACATAGTATGTTTCTTATTCAGTATTTCGTTTTTAATAAAATATCTAAAAAGAAGTAGAATTACCAAAAAACTCTTCGGATTATTTACAGCTTAAAAGCCGCCATATTGCCGTCCCAGTCCCCCGCAAGCTTGTTTATATCACGGTTTTCGCGCATGCTCAGACAATTTTCCCACCTGTTACCATAGCGCATTCGGACAAGGAACACTGTACACACGTCGAATTATATGTCGTGAAGCTCTTAAAGTACACACCACTGGATCCACTCTCCTAACAGCTTCTTGTATCCGTATTCTTTGAATGCGTGGGCCTCTCTGCCGCAATCCCCCTTCAACAAGTCGTTGACCTGAATTTGGGGTAGTGCTCAGAATGTCACGCACAATATTGTCTAGTTCATCATCAGATATGTTACTAAATTCCGTAGCGCGACCAAGTGGCATCCCATGTTCATATCTCCAGCGGCGTAATGTCCTTTCAGAGACACCAAGAATCCGAGCCACATCAGCCCATCTAAACCCAGCGCTTCCGTGTTGCTCTCCAGCCGAGGTCTTCCAGGCGTACCGCCTTGTATGATAAAAGCTATAGACTGTTGTGCGCATTCTTGAAACTCATTTGGTTGATGAACATTTTCTGCTGAAACTCTCTCAAAATGTAGTTTTAACTCGTGTAAGATAGACAGCATTTGCCTCAGATCGTTGATTATACAACCACGGTTAGGAAACGATTCCTCTATTCGTAGCGTCAAAACTGCAAGCGTTCTTTCATGTTCATCCAAACGACGAGCAAAAAAGTCAGCAGAATCGCGGGAAACTGTATCACGCTGTTCACCACCACCCACTATTAAATTCATTAGTGAAACAAAAAACTCTTCGATATTTGGAAGCCAAATGCTCGCAGCCATTTTGCCTTATCGTTTTTTTGGCGGCAAATTTCCAATTTGGCGGCAGACGATTAATTTTGGCGGCTGGCGCTTAATTTGGCGGGAACATAAAATCGATATTGTGGCGTTGTTTTTCAACATCGATGGATGGATCTTGAACATCGATGTATGCATTGTTTTTGAACATCGATGGACGCGTTTTATGAACTTCGATGGATGGGTGTGAACTTCGATGGATGTGTTTGAACATCAATGGATGTGGTTTGGATAACGATCAATGTGTTTGAACATTGATGGATAGCTTTGAATAACGATGAATGTGCTTGGACAACGATGAATGTACTTTCGTATTTTTGTCCGTAAAAAAACGCCACATTTTCGTGCTTTCCCTTTGCTCGTCCAAACCATAAGTCAGCTTAACTAAAGCTAACTTAAAACACTACCTTGGGCTTTATATTAACCTGGTGGACGTGCATGTACTTTTTATTATTAAAAATACTCATGGGCTTTGTCGGTTTTCTTGGCTGTGTTTCCAAATTTCGACTGAAACGTTGTCTGTTTAATACTTCTTTCTGGAATCCGATTCTACTGAATTGTTTTTATCTCAGACTCTATTAAAAATGTAAGTTTTGAGCTGTTAACTTTTAATTCTGCCTTTGCAAAATGTACATGCATAGAGAAGCCATTTAAATCAAGGCTTACTAAAAATAATCCCATCCCTTTTGAAACCTCCTAAAAACAATAAACTTATATTTTTTACAACCAGAATTTAATAACGAAATCTAAGTTTTACTTTGATATGTTCAACTTTCATTAAATGATTTAAATCAGTTTTGTCATCCTATTGACCTATCCATAAATTCTATAATTTAATATCCCAAAGGATTTAATATCATTTGTTTTTATATCTGTTTGTTTTTATATTGGCTGTATATCAGGAGTGCTTATTTTAATCAGGGGGTGGGTGTTTGGGTGGGGGATGTTTCAAAAAAGCATGTAAAAGCAGGCGAGGGGTTGTTGCGTTCATGTATTTCTAGTACTATAATTATTTATCAAACATTTTGGGTTCCACGTTCCATCACGAAAGGAAGAAAGGAAAAATGGGAAGGAAGGCAGCGAGGTGAGGGGAGAGGAGGGGGAGGAAGGGAGAAAGAAGGGAAGGGAAAAAAGAAATTAAATTAGATGTCTGCATGCAAGCTAATTACTAATATCATTATTACTATTACTACTAAAACTGGCAAGCTGAGGCCACTTACAAAGCAATAAATTATTAAAAGTATTAATAATTATTGATTATAATTATTATTATTGAAATAATTTCTCACCCTTCACAAGAATCTTGAAACACTTTCAAAGAATAAGGAACAACTTCTTGAAGAAAAACCACATCAGGTTTCTTCAAAAGGATTGTGTTGAGAACAGCAGCTGTTCTTTCTTCAAGATCTTTTTCATCCAAACCATCAAGGTACCAGCAGAGAAGACTAAGTTTTGAAGCACCATCACCTCCTGGGTTGCGATTTCCCGGCTGATCACTAATGATGGTCAAAATGGGCCATTAGTAAAAGGGATGACTCAAAGGATGACCCTACCAGTCTGTGTTTTTTTCATCAAATTTTGTTGTCGTCAAGCTTCAATGAGTCTCAAGATTTTAGCAATCTTCTGGATGATCTAACCACCACAAAAACTCTAACCCTAGTCAGAAATCTGGTTTACTGCTTATAAGCTTTTTGGAAAAACACTAAATTGTCATCCCTTTAGGAACAGCTCGGACTTGACAAGGAGGGAGCTGTGGAGTGGGTGGAGCATGCACTCATCAAAGGACCCTTACCATTCTTATATAATCAGATACCTTTCACTCTGACTTCCATGACTTGTTTCTCCTTCACTTTCTGCATATAATGGTGGCTTAATTTAAAAAAAAGTCCAGTTTTAAATATATACAGTGGAACCTCATTAATATGACCACCATCTGGTCAAAAAATGTGGTTGTAATATAACAGGGTGGGTGTATTAACTGGGGAGTATTATACTACGTCTATAAAACAAATGTATTGTCTGGATAAAAGTGGTCGTAATAACGAGGTGGTCGTATTAACGGGGTGGTTGTATGTTGTGTCGATGCAGACTGCAGAGTCGACGATACTAGTATATAATTTATTAGTTTTCCTTTTAACTTTTGCAGGAGAAGAATCATTCTCTTATACTATACTATAATCAATGTTTTTGAATGTTGTTGGTATAATATAGACTTCTGTGCAAGATGTCCTTCAATTCTTGAAGTCAGGATGCAAGGATCCAGTCAGGACCAGGTCAGGACCCATTCACACGCTCTCTGAGTTCTCTAGAAACTTTGTGTATGAAGGTATGACATTAACGTAATGGCAATTCTTAAGTGTGGCATGTTTTTTTTGTGAATACTATTTATATTGAAACAACTTATTTTCTCATCAATATAGTTGTTATTATTTACTTGAGTGGATGGATAATCTGTGATTTATTTAACTTTGCTTGGTATCATTGGCAATGGATAATATATGAATTATTTTATCCTTACTGGGTATCTTTGCTTTGTATCATTGGCAATGGATAGTCCGTGAATTATTTTATCCTTACTGTGTATCTTTGCTTGGTATCATATTTGATATTACCTGTATATTACCTACTATAATGTATGTATGTAAAGAATACAAATTAAAGATTTTCCTGTCTAATCGACACCTACAACTTATAAATTTTACAGTTATTACATATTATTATAGCAATAAAAGTATTGCGATGTGGGTAAATAAGTATCTGTCGACCTAAAATGAGAATGAAACTTCTCGACCTTTCAAGCAAATGTGCTTTGTCAAGAGGTTCATAATGGTCAAGAAGTTTCATTTCATTCGAGAGAAACTTACTCACTCACATTGTATTATTCCTACAATCGAGTAATAAATTTATTGTTGGAAATTACTACCACTTATACCCATTAGTGGATGGACACTTGACTAAATATCTGGGTGGTGAGGTCAAAGTTCATACTGACAAAAGGGTTTTTCTCATTCCAAGGATGGCAATGAGGGAGGGGGGTGGGGGGTGGCAAAGCCCTAGTAATTTAGAATAATAGTATTCACCCCTCTTCCACCTGGTACACCCCTGTTTATATACACTTCAATATTAAACACTTGAGGTTTAACTGGTTAGGCATATTATACACCACTGTGTTGTACATGGTGGTTTTGCACAAATTTATTTACAAAACATGCCTGGACAAAGATAGTAGCTGGCCACAATCATTAAACATCAATTGCAAGCATGTGTAACTGATTTTCCAAAGATTAAAATAATAAAAGTTCCATTAACTAATAAACAGCAAATAAATGTCCTACCATGGATTTCTGTCAAGGAAGAAGCTACATATATAAAAACCAATGACATATTTCTGAATGTTTTAAAATCTATTTCTTTTAGTCTGGTTTGTTTTTATAGTGTTCACTGTCCTGCACGCAGGTTATCTGTCTGTCCTTCGTCAATAAACGCTTAATAATTATTAATCTTTCCACATAAACTTTAATGAAACAAATATCCAGCTTTATACTCACATCAGCCAGATGGTTCTGTCGACTGTAATAGTTTAGATACCCTTAATCTGGCTTACAGTGAAAAGGTTAAAAAACGCTTTATTGTTATATTTTTAACAATGTTACTTCATTGTTACAATTCACGACAATCCCCTGGAAATAGTTAGATGCGCCAAGATATTGGGTTTAAACGTCTCCAGTGACCTCAAGTGGAATTACCATGTTTCCGAAATTATAAAGAAGGCACGAAAGAGACTGTATTTCCTAACTCAGCTGAAAAGATCCAAAGTTGGAACCAGTGAACTTGTCCAGTTTTACAGCACTTGTATTAGGCCTATCACGGAGTACGCGTGTCTGACTTTTCACAATAGTTTAACAATTTATTTATCAAACGATTTAGAAATGGTGCAAAAAAGAGCAATGCGAATTATTTTTCCTTGGGTACCATATAGTCAGGCTCTATCTCTTAAAGGTCTTCAACCTTTACACATCCGAAGAGAAGAATTAACAGACAAACTTTTTCAAGACATTGTGACCAATGACAGCCATAGACTACACGGCCTCCTTCCTCCTTGCAACAGTAACATTTTCAACTTGAGGAAGGAGCGCAAGTTTGATGTCACTTTCTGTACCCAAAGGTTCAGGAACAGTTTTATTATATATAATTCATTAAAGATGTACTTGATGTGAGCACAATTCTTAGTGTGTATTTTAATTTACAGCATATTTTTAAATATTTGTAATGATATTGATGATTGAGTAATTTAACATTTGTAATATTTAATATACTTATTTATACTCTTGTAATATTTAACATAATTCAGCCTTTTGGCTGCAAGGTTTTATACAATAAACCATCTATCTGTCTGTCTGTCTGTCTGTCTGTCTGTCTGTCTGTCTGTCTGTCTGTCTGTCTGTCTGTCTGTCTGTCTGTCTGTCTGTCTGTCTGTCTGTCTGTCTGTCTGTCTGTCTGTCTGTCTGTCTGTCTGTCTGTCTGTCTGTCTGTCTGTCTGTCTGTCTGTCTGTCTGTCTGTCTGTCTGTCTGTCTGTCTGTCTGTCTGTCTGTCTGTCTGTCTGTCTGTCTGTCTGTCTGTCTGTCTGTCTGTCTGTCTGTCTGTCTGTCTGTCTATCTATCTATCTATCTATCTCTCTCTCTAGAGATTATTACAATGTCAGTTTTGCACTTCTAAATGCTTTCGAGAAGTTTTGCACTTCTAAATGCTGTCTGTCTGTCTAATTTAGAGTAATAGTATTCACCCCTCTTCCACCCGGTACACCCCTGCTTATATACTTCAATATTAAACACTTGAGGTTTAACTGGTTCGGCATATTATACACCACTGTGTTGTACATGGTGGTTTTGCACAAATTTATTTACAAAACATGCCTGGACAAAGATAGTAGCTGGCCACAATCATTAAACATCAATTGCAAGCATGTGTGACTGATTTTCCAAAGATTAAAATAATAAAAGTTCCATTAACTAATAAACAGCAAATAAATGTCCTACCATGGATTTCTGTCAAGGAAGAAGCTATATAAAAACCAATGACATATTTCTGAATGTTTCAAAATCTATTTCTTTTAGTCTTTGGTTTGTTTTTATAGTGTTCACTGTCCTGCACGCAGGCTATCTGTCTGTCCTTCGTCAATAAACGCTTAATAATTATTAATCTTTCCACATAAACTTTAATGAAACAAATATCCAGCTTTATACTCACATCAGCCAGACGGTTCTGTCGACTGTAATAGTTCAGATACCCTTAATCTGGCTTACAGTGAAAAGGTTAAAAAAACCTTGCTCCGCTATCTGAGTTCTGGTGGCTCAATGGTTAGAGCGTCTGGCTGGTATTCAGAAGGTTGTGGGTTCGATTCCCACTCAGAGCTCAGAGTTTTTCTGAGTATTACTAACTAACACAGCTTGTACAGCAAACAACTAACAATTATTAAACGCTTCATTGTTATATTTTTAACAATGTTACTTCATTGTTACTTACAATTCATGACAATCCCCTGGAAATAGTTGCGCCAAGATATTGGGTTTAAACGTCTCCAGTGACCTCAAGTGGAATTACCATGTTTCCGAAATTATAAAGAAGGCACGAAAGAGAATGTATTTCCTAACTCAGCTGAAAAGATCCAAAGTTGGAACCAGTGAACTTGTCCAGTTTTACAGCACTTGTATTAGGCCTATCACGGAGTACGCGTGTCCGGCTTTTCACAATAGTTTAACAATTTATTTATCAAACGATTTAGAAATGGTGCAAAAAAGAGCAATGCGAATTATTTTTCCTTGGGTACCATATAGTCAGGCTCTATCTCTTAAAGGTCTTCAACCTTTACACATCCGAAGAGAAGAATTAACAGACAAACTTTTTCAAGACATTGTGACCAATGACAGCCATAGACTACACGGCCTCCTTCCTCCTTGCAACAGTAACATTTTCAACTTGAGGAAGGAGCGCAAATTTAATGTCACTTTCTGTACCCAAAGGTTCAGGAACAGTTTTATTATATATAATTCATTAAAGATGTACTTGATGTGAGCACAATTCTTAGTGTGTATTTTAATTTACAGCATATTTTTAAATATTTGTAATGATATTGATGATTGAGTAATTTAACATTTGTAATATTTAATATACTTATTTATACTCTTGTAATATTTAAGGGGAGGGTCAACCCAAAAATCGATTGAAAAATGAAAAATTTTTTTTTTTGCTAAAACAGAGGTTTAGACCTTTGTTTAGCCATTGCAGGCTGTTTTCGGTGTATTTGGTATGTTTTTGAAATTTTAGACGGTTTTTTCGTTAATTTTAAATGAACCGCGTGGGAAAAGTACTGGGGACGAGGTTGTTGTTTTGTTACTAGAGCATAACGGTTCTCGCGGCAGGACGTATTTTCTACGTTTCTGTTGTGTGAAAACCTGAAAAGGGCTTAACTATGTTACCAGTTGGGTAAAGACATCATAAAGTCTGGTGATCCCGATCCTTTTCACACGAAGAACTGTGTGATAGAAGTACTTTGCGATTCGTGTCCTCGTATTTTTCCAGTTCGCTGGAGACACTGTCGTGACAGTATGGGAGGCTGGTTTTAAGTCCGTCTCGAAGCAAGTAAAAATGTTAAAATTTAACTTCGTATATGTGAAATAGATGTATTGAAGTATGGCTCTAGTATTTCGAAATGTTATATAAAATTTCTTTTGTGCGAAGGACTATGTTGGGTGCTGTCCTATTTTCAAAATATATCCCATAATACACTACGGTCGTCGTGGCAATTGAACAGTAGGTTGCGCCCCCCTGGCAATCTAAAAAAATGCTTGGATTGGTATGATCTGGAACAGGCTACCAAAAGGAGATTTTGTAGGAGCGTCCGTCTTGAAATTTGGTGTGTATGATGCTGTTGCTCATTTCAATATTGGTGCCAAGTATACAGGACGAAAAAGGAGCTTTAAGATAGATTTAAGGAGACGTCAATTTGCTTAAATATCTGTTGAGCAGATTGCAGATGCTTGCCTCCAGTTTTTTTAGAAGTCTTAAAGCCTGTATTTATGACTTTGAGTGACAGTAAACTGTTTAGAAGGTGTGTACTTGGAACAACACAACAAACACAAGCATCTCTAAGTATCTCCAGTAAGACTTTGGTCTTGAATTTAGGTATCTAGGCGTTAAATTTAGGCACTGTAAATAATGCTAAACTTCAAAGCCGTTTTCTCAAAACCGCACATTTTACCCTTTCAGAAAGGATATCTCTGGAACGATTTAACCAATTGACATGAAATTTTCAGAATTTATGTATCTCACCATTTTCTTGGGGATGAACAGAGGATTTTGTAATATATATTTTCTAACATGAATTATTGCATAGACATGCCAAGCAAATTTGTATGCTATTTTTAAAACCTCGTAATCCGCTTAGTTTTCAAAATTTCCAAAAATCCTCTGTTCATCTCCAAGAAATTGGTAAGGTACATACATCCTGAAAATTTCATGTCAATTGCTTAAATCATTCCAGAGATATCTTTTCTCAAGCTCAGTCTATCGCGAAACAGCATGTTGCCACTTTAACTGCCAGGTTGCCAATAGCAATGCAGTTTTGGTGTCCAAAAATATTTTTTTTAGAATCTTGAGTTCATTAGCTATCTGCTGATATATAGTTTGTCAGAGGTTTATTGTAAAGTGTCCAGTGTGCAGCCTTAGTTCTGTGATCCTTAGTTTTGGGTTGACCCTCCCCTTAACATAATTCAGCCTTTTGGCTGCAAGGTTTTATACAATAAACTATCTATCTATCTATCTATCTATCTATCTATCTATCTGTCTGTCTGTCTGTCTGTCTGTCTGTCTGTCTGTCTGTCTGTCTGTCTGTCTGTCTGTCTGTCTGTCTGTCTGTCTGTCTGTCTGTCTGTCTGTCTGTCTGTCTGTCTGTCTGTCTGTCTGTCTGTCTGTCTGTCTGTCTGTCTGTCTGTCTGTCTGTCTGTCTGTCTGTCTGTCTGTCTGTCTGTCTGTCTGTCTGTCTGTCTGTCTGTCTGTCTGTCTGTCTGTCTGTCTGTCTGTCTGTCTGTCTGTCTGTCTGTCTGTCTGTCTGTCTGTCTGTCTGTCTGTCTGTCTGTCTGTCTGTCTGTCTATCTGTCTATCTGTCTATCTGTCTATCTGTCTATCTGTCTATCTGTCTATCTGTCTATCTGTCTATCTGTCTATCTATCTATCTATCTATCTATCTATCTATCTATCTATCTATCTATCTATCTATCTATCTATCTATCTATCTATCTAGAGATTATTACAATGTCAGTTTTGCACTTCTAAATGCTTTCGAGAAGACGTTTCCGGTCCGCCTTTGTCAATTCAACTTCACTGAAAATGTAATACTATACTGTCATGACCGCAAAAAACCCCATCTTGACAATTTAAAAAGTTACCTTGTAATCACTGCTCCCCTCTCCTTCTTTTGTTTCCGTTCTTTCAGAGGATAAGTTGTCTAGCTTCTTATTTGTTTCACTTTCTAGTTTCATCGTTTCTCCAACACTTTTCTCTGCACCGACCAAACTTTATCAAGAAAGAAACACATCATGCAGTTGCTATAGGTATATCTTTAAGAACTCTTTCTGACAGAAAGTTACGTACAAAATTCATAAGATCATGTGGCTGGAACTACTGAGTCTGTCAGAAATAAAGCATTACCATAAAAATTAAGTTTTATATGTCCGATGCTCTGTACTATTGAGCTACAAGAACAAGCTGGTAGCAACTTGGCCTTTTAGTTTCATTGTCAGACGATAGAGAGCATCAGACTAGTAAAACCGAAGGTTGCAGGTTAGAGTCCCATGCACCTGGTATAGTTTGTTCACCTAGTGTAACACCTGGCTGTTACTTTAGTAAAAAGTAAAGATTGTGAGCTAATCAATTTGAAAGAAAGTACATGCCTTATCTTTCAATTCGTAGGCAATGTAGCCTTGCATTATTTCACATCAATAGTGGCGAAAAAACAATTATAATTTCTCAGCAATTGCACTTCCTACCTTAATTTCCTCCTGTGTTCCTCTGCTTCTTTTATATTGTTAATCTTTATGGTGAGATGTTCCACATCGATTCCAATTTCTGATAGTTCTTTCTCCAAACGTTCTTTGACCTTTTCTGATTCATAATCCGCGAGAAACTGCAGAAAGCTCTCAGCTGTGTAGCAATGAAGATCAACAAGGAGGGAGCCACGACTGATGTCACCAACATTTCGGTCTGGTCTATCACCACCAAATGCTCTCTCATAGGCACCTCTTGTTTTTCTTTTGTTGTTTTCACTTCTGTAGTAATATGCAGCTAAACCCAATACTGCTAACCCTCCAGTTACAGCTGCAGCTACACCTAGTACACGTGTTGCGTCTGTTGCTGTATTAACTACATCCTTAGCTATGTCTACGTTGTCAGTTTGTATTTGAAAGGTAAAATATTTAGGAATCGAGATCAACATATTCAATGCTTCTCCACCAGTTTTTGCTGCAACCTCCTTTGCTGCCTTAGTTCCTTCCATCTTGACAAGCTAAGGCAAATTTCTAAAACAAAACAATCATTTTCTATTCAATATAGACTGAAATTGTTTACATGCATGCAGACAGTGCAACTGTATTTTTCATTTTAAAATTTCAGAGAAAGCTTATAATTTACCCATTCCTGCCTGAGCTGGCCAAAACTGACCCCTTTATTATTTTACTCTGTCAAACACCATGCAGACGATTTTACTCGTCAAAGGGAGAACCCTTAGACATCCTAGGTAGTAATGAATTAACTCTTATTTACTCTGTGAAACACCAGACAATTGGAAGAGGGAAATGAATTATAACTCTGCTGGGACTTTGAATACAAAATGAGAAAAACGAGTACAGCGTGTATCGGACCAAACATTACCCTGGAGGATGAAAGAGACAAGATATATGGCTGCATGGTCACGGACAACGGTTATGTTCACAAGAAAAGAATATAGAGAAAGTTAAGCGAACCAAACTGCTAAACTATTAACAACTTGCATTTAAAACTAGGGAGAGAAGGCCAGGATGTTCAATAGAAGTATATGTAGTTCCAATCATCGGATGTTTGGATGGTGGTGGCAAAATGATCGAGGGAGCTAGAAGGGAACGTGACAACCAGTAAAGACAATGCAACAGACAACTACTCTTGGAAGGAGAGACAATTATAAGTGTTAAGTTGAGTGAGTGCACTCGAAGTAATGCATGAGTCAATTCCATGAGTGACCACCCCACCCCCCCCACCACCCACCCCCGGGAATTTGCATTTTTTTGTAAATATAGTTCGAATTCCCAGCCGCGGGGCAATGACTGGTGGGTAAATGTCCTACCCCCGGGTGGTAGGTAAGTGGCGAATTCCCCCCCCCCCCGGGAACACAAAACAGCTGGTCCACATATATAATTTTATATTACTGAGCTTTAAATCTGGTGATTTATAGTCTCAGGCCTTTATCTGAGCAAATGCCAACATCTTGTTGGCTCACATCATACAACCTCGTCCCCAGGGCATTTTGCCTCCACGTTGGGAGGTCGGCGAAAATGGCCCTGGCATCGGCTGGTCACGTGACACCCAGAATTTTGGGGTGTTTTGGCAAGAAAATTTATACGGTCTTTGTGTTTCGTTTTTGTATAATACGTATACATGAATAATAAATAAGAAATATTTAACGCTCTGCCGAATCACTCATGTGAACCTTTATCATAAATGCAACTGGCTAGCATTATTCATCATGATACTCCCCACGATTATCCAGGATACATTTAAATGTCGGGAAGAAACATATATCTAATGTTGTTCTTGACTTTAACCAAAGCTATCGTTACAATTCTTTGGATGAACTTCGCAGAGTGGATTTATTGCAATTCATATTTTGATGAATAAATTACACTGTATCTGAATTAATCAAGTTTTTAAACCGGCCAATCCGATTATAGAATCGACCAGCCGATGCCAGGGTCATTTTCGCCGACTCCCAACGTGGAGGCAAAATGCCCTGGGGACGAGGTTGCACATCATAAACAAAACTGAATCATGCCAACCGCTAACCAGCACATTGGTCTGCTCTTTTCGCTCGAGAGTCTTGGTATCTTGTAATTTTATTAATTAGAATAAAAATTTTATTTTGATCTTGTGTGATTTTGGTTTTTAAATTGTGTTGGAGTATACGAGTCAACAGATGGAAAGCTCGGCAGTTTTAAAATAATAAATGTGTTGTTTGCAACGACATGTCACAAAGTAGTAATACAACCAGAAGTCCAACTCGCGTCGGAACCTTTGAAGTTTATATCCTCGCGCATGTCGCCTCACGCATCTTGATTCCTCGCCATCCTACGCCATCCTGGCAAGTTCCCCCGGCAGTTTGAACCTTCAAAACGTAGGACATTGCATAGAATCGCGTAGGATGGCGTAAAATATCGTGCCGCGCATTGAAGAAATGCGGACAAGTTTTCACTCGAGTTGGACTTCTGGTTGTATTACTATTCTGTGGACACGTCGACACGAGGAGTCGAGAAAACCATTCACTCCCACAGTCCTTTGCAGATTTCAACAGTGTCAAATTCCCGGGGGTCTTTGAGCCCTAGTACAATGTCCGGCCCCCGTGCACTGTTTGGCAAGCAAATTCCCGATCCCTGCATGGAACAGTGTACCGAGCAAATTCCCGGGTGTCCCAGGGGGGGGGGGGGGGGGGGATGGTCACTCATGGAATTGACTCATGCAGAAGACTGTATGTACACAGTCAACCGGTAGCTATCTCATTTAACAGTAGTTTTTCATCATTTGTATTTTCTGCTGTACTAGTGTTCTCCATTTATTGATAAAGATTTATGACGGCTGCATTGCCTTATCCACCGTAATATGGTGGATGCACAGCAAGAGACTCCAAAGCCAAAACGTAGTCACTGCGAATTATCAGTGTTACAGATTTAAACGAACTGTGTACCTGTGTCACAAGTATTTCATAACAGTTTATACAAAGTAGCAATGACAGTTCCAATAGAACCCGATAGTGAAGATGGCGCCACTATAGCAAGAGTTTCAGCTCTCTGTCAAATTACAGCAAGAGACTCCGAAATAAAAACGTATATAGTCACTGCGATGTTACACATTTAAACGAGCTCTACGTCGTGTACGTGTGTCACAAGTATATTTTGTAACAGTTTATACAAAGTAGCAACGAGTTTCGATATTGAAGTTAGCGGGCCAGCAAGAGTTCCAGCTCTCTGTAAAGTCACAGTACACTGAAATGTCGGAAGCTTAAGACGACATTGTTTCCCTAAAATGGTGTCTATATTGAAACATAACTGGGTGTCTTCTTGCAGGTATAACCATTTCTTGACAAACATCAAATTACTTGAGCGCTCTAGCTTCATCACAACGTGCAAAGCGCTTTCGACCCCAAATCATAACTACAACCGAAAGAGCGAAGTGATGGAAGTATTAAATGGCAACTTAGAATCAATAGATCGTCGTCTTAAAAGTTAATAATCAAATTTGATATTCAGTCATTACGTTCGATTTAGATACTTGAGTATACGTAGTATAAATATTAATAGAAAGAACATTGTCTAGATATCTAAACCATTACTGATCAGTAAAGTTTTCCTTGTATAAAAATTTCATATATACATGCAGTACCTACCTTAAAGTGTCACCGAGACGAAAAATCGACCACAAAGTTTTGCGAAAATTTAACTTCGACGAACTTTATTGAGATATAAATACCCCGTGTACAAAATTTAAACCGATATAAACAAAGCTAGAGACTATCTTTATGTTGGTATGAATGTGTATAAAAGTATGTGTGTATACGTAATGTGGCTCTAGCTTGTATTTGATGCCGGATACATTTGATACTACTACATAGAAATTCAAAAGTTCGAGAGCAATTTCTCTCCTGTTGGAAATTATACAGCGACAGCAAAGAAAAAAGAAAAGAAGTTGGCCTCAGTATATAATTCTGTCAATTTGCAATGGCCTGTTGACGTGGCTCACAAAGCTGACGCATATAAGTATAACTAAAGTATCAATAATGTGCTGAACTGCTTCAGCTTGTAGAATTGTTTTGGTTAAATTTCATAAGTTTTCTACCCCTAAAATATTTAGATTAGTATTTACGCTTTGTTGCTTTGCAAATCAGACTGTATATTTATTGAGTTAGTTATGCTATTTATTTTGTAACATCTAATAGCATTTTCTAAGTTTTAAAATACTAAATGAATTGCAACCTTCCTTGTCGTTTGCTTTACTTACATGATATATTTTGTGATCTTAAATAAAAGTATAGTGGAACTATGATTAGCATGGTATGGTATAAGAACAGAGGACAAGAAATATTCGCTTGTTTTCCAACGGTTCACTTCCTTGGAGCTCGAGACTGCTCTTCCTCTGCCTCCAAAGTTTTGTTAGTCTTTCAAATAATAGGCATATTACCACGCTGAAAAACTCTTGTTTGTAGTAAGGTCGCTCTAAAAATCTTCATGGAAAATTGATTGAAACAAACTATGAATCATCTGGTTTAAATTGCGTGTCGGCGCGTTATGTTCCGAACAAACGGACCTAACCCAGTTTGCTCGTATCATTTGTCAATTGGGCTTATATGCTGCGCAATCTTATCCTGTAGAATAATCTCATTCATTACTAGAATCCTTGGACTCTTATGCAGGGATATTCCTGCTTTAATGTCATATTGATTGCTGCAATCTTGTACAACAAAGCGTGATGATGGCATGACGGAATAATTTCATTTTAATGAGCGATTCTTCCAAGCTGGGTTGAGACTGTGACGTCACAGACATCCTAGACCCAGTCTCAAATAAACACGTCCATTTTAATGGCGGCCGCGAATTTGCGTATTTCTTTCGTCAATATCTGCTTTACTTTTCCGAATATCAGCATGAAACTTCGTTTGGTAAGTCTTCGATACATGCACTTTAGGCTCATAGAGAAAAAAGTAAGGGTAAAAATTTCGTCTCAGTGACACTTTAAGCTTTGTGGTTCTTCATGACACACTATAGTCAATAGATCTTTCTAGATGCCGGTCTAGAGTACCACTGTGAAGTATGCGCCTTCGATTCGGTCGCATGTTATTGCGAAGTTATCACCATATTCATCAGGTGGTCGCTATAATACAAATACACAATTTCTAAGGCGCTATTCTATAGGATTTCTTCAAATTAACATATCTTGTACAGAATTTCATGCTCTTTCATCTAGTATAAGTCTCCAGAGTAGCAAAGACCCATGGACGATGTAGCAAAGCTTATAACAAATTGCGGCGCGGCGTTATTAATACGACTGACGGGGGTTGTGTTGTATATTGCATATACATCAGATATAAACACAATTCTCTCAGCCGCTATTCTATACGATTTTTTCAAATTTACATATGTTGTAGAGAATTTCATTCTCTTTCATCTACTATAAGTCTGTAGAGTGACATAGACCCATGAATGACACAGGAAAGCTTTAAACAAATTGCGGCGCGGTGTAATTAATACAACTGACGGGGTTGTTTTGTATATTGCATATACATCAGATATAATCACAATTCTCTCAGCCGCTATTCTATACGATTTTTTTAAATTTACATATGTTGTAGAGCATTTCATTCTCTTTCATCTAGTATAAGTCTCCAAAGTGGCATAGATCCATGAACGACACAGGCAAGCTTTAAACAAATTGCGGCGCGGTGTTATTAATACGACTGACGGGGGTTGCCTTGCATCTTTCAGATTACATCGGAAAAAGTATAATTTTCTCAGCACAAATTGCGGCGCGGTGTTATTAATACGACTGACGGGGGTTGCCTTGCATCTTTCAGATTACATCGGAAAAAGTATAATTTTCTCAGCCGCTATTCTATACGATTTTTTTAAATTTACATATGTTGTATAGAATTTCATGCTCTTTCATCTACTATAAGTCTACAGAGTGGCATAGACCCATGAACGACGCAGGAAAGCCAGGGCCGTAGCTAGCATATGAAAGTTGGGGGGTGTAAGTCCAAAATTTCCGAATTTCAAATGGTTTTTCCGAATATGAATCGGCACGCGCCATAAGGCGGGTCAATCTAGGGGGATCCGGGGGCATGCTCACCCCGGAAAATTTTTAGTTCTAGGGTCTCGGAAAATGCATTGCATTTCCAGCATTCTGGGAGCAGTTCTGAGAGATTTCCTAGGACAGTTTACAGATGTAGGAATTTAGTTTTCAACAATAAAAAAGAAGCCAAAAATAAACAATTAAATTCTATGATAAGGTATCATAATTTATTTGCACTAATCAGGGATTGTTGCACAAAATACAGCTATAATATCCCAACAAGAAAGACGTTTCTCATATTTACATGGTTACTTATGCAGTTCAGTCGTCATCACAAGCTTTGCAATTTATAAGTTTATTCGTCTGCTGGTTTCCTTGGACCAGTTGTCAACCAAGTGGTCTAAGTCTATACCGTCTGTAATATCTTTTTCGCAATTAAGCAAAATTAAGTTGCGCAATCTATTATCTGTCATAGAATTGATTTTCACTGTCTTTAACTTGCTGAAAGTTCTCTCGTTCTCAGCCACAGTCACAGGAGCAGTCAACGCAAGTCTGTAAACTCGACTGGTCAAAGGGAAAATTTGCTTTAGCCTCTCAGCTTCTTTTGCAGCATCAGCCAAGGATTCAACGGGATTTGCGTATCCTTCCTTCATGACCACGTTCACGAAAACCTCGAACTCGGCAGCAAATGCAGCTTGGTCAGGTGCTTGTCGGGGAAATAGGCTAAGGAGCTCTTTCACGTCAGCTTCTTCATGGTTAGACTTCAACTGTGGTTGAAGGACGATGGAAAGCGCTTTAACTTTCTCCAGACTGACATTAATATTATCTTTGTACTGCTGGATCAGAGTGTCAAGAACTTCTTTAAATTCCCTGCCATAGAAATCAATCATGGCAACATCAGCCGCGGATTCTGGATTTTCATCTACGCGGCGAGGTCTTCTACGTGGTCGATGCAATCTTGAAAATTCACCAGCAGCATCAACATCTTTTCCAGATAGTACGTCAATGGAGGCTTGGATCTGATTTGCAATTGCTTCATCATCATTTCGTATGTCTTGTAAAGACTTTATTGTGCCATTCAATACTTCAATAGCATCAACGATATTCAAATCTTCTTTCTGAAACGATTCTGTTAAAACTTTCGTTTTCCAGAGAATGATCCTCATGAACATTAAACTGACCACAAAGTCGACCCGGAGAACTTTGGCCAGCAGACCAGTTGCAGCAGCTTTACCTTTTGCGTCGACAGAATCTGTCGTAGAAGTTTGCTCCAGAACATCCACCACTGCTTCATATGATATCCACATCGCTTGGAGAGATTCTGCCCGTGCAGTCCATCTCGTAAGAGAAAGATTTCTCAACTTCAATGCGTTCTCGACATTTTCAAGTTGATCATGCAAAATAGCATATCGCTTTGTACTGCCAGCGAAAAAGGCGTAGGTTGCTTGGAGGGTGTCAAATAGCTCGGAGACAATGGGGCTACTCTTACAAGCATGTTCATTGATAGTATTTGAGCAATGACCTTGACATGGTATGTACGGTATATCTCTGCCGAGTAACCGAGAGACGATCGCTTGTGCACCATTGTATTGTCCCGACATACTGTTCGTGAAATCATACGACTGAAATGCAATCTTTCCGTTGTCTAACCCACTTTGATCAACTGACTGGATAGTTGCAGTAGCTTGTCCGTGTCCAGTCTTGTCTCGTACTTCTTTCAGGTCAAGAAGGCGTTCATGAACAATCCCGTCGTGGTTCACATATCTACAGACAACACTCATCTGGTCTTTATGGCTAACATCAGGGGTTGTGTCGGACATTATGGAAAAAGCCTCAGCATCTTTGATCCCTTTGATTATTTTGCCTTTAACTTCCTGACCTAAGAGGGATAAAAACTCATTCTGCGACTGTGGACTGGTGTACGTTACTTTGTATGCTCTATTGTGTTTGTCATCAATCCACTGTTTCAACTTTGGACAATGCTTTGACATAAGGGAGAGAAGCTGTGTAAAGTTTCCATCTGCATCTGACTGCATCAAAACCAAAAGCATTGATGGATCATATTAACAAATTAAGGTATTGTACAGTACAGTACAGTACAGTCCAATATCCACAGGATACTAGATTTTATGTTTGGATACTACCAGTAGATATCATTTCATTGGTATCCCAATGAGGCACTCAAAAACTTTCAAGATACATTACAATACCACGGAAAATTATTTTTTAATGTTAAATTGATACATTGTTGAATAAAAACAGCTTTGTTACCTTTAAAAATAGATATTGAAAGTTAAATTTTTTGTTTCCAAAGCTGGGATATCGATAATGAAAACTTTATTAATAGAACATTTATAGATATATACAATTGTAAATCTCACTTCTTGAGGTAACCTACAATTGACTACTTGAATCACTTATACATGCATGGTTATAATTTTGTATACAAAAATTGTTAATTATTTATAGTAATAGTTACTTTAAATGTTCATTAGTTCGGGATTTGTCCATTCTTTATTTCTACAGCAAAATATGTAGTACGTTGATCGTATGGCAATAGATATAATTTTCCTGATACAATATTGATGGTGTTGATTATTCAGTCCTAGCTCATTTAGCATTTTTTCGAATGTATGACATTCTTTGTCAAACACCCCTAGCGAACTGACAGAAAGATTTATAAATTTAACAGATGTAAAGTTTTGATCCAGTTCTCTAATTAGGTTTTTATATTTAGCTTTCTTGCGGTTAACATTGTTTGTGAGGTTTGATTCAAAGCCTACGGTAAGTTCAACAACGTAGAGGTGTTTGTCTGAAGTGGAGACAAGTAAATCAGGACGATATTCATCTCCCGTAATAATCGAGGGGCTTTCAAATCCAGGAAGATCAACATGTAATTTGCATTCGTTTAAACTTTGAAAAGTTTTTGCAAGAAAGTTTAGTATGCAATCGTGTCTCCAAGTAAATCGTTCCAAGTAATGTTGGCAACCGGCAACAACGTGTAGAAGTGATTCAGGGTGTAAGCAGACGAACAGTCAGAACTTGATGAAATTCCCCATTTACTGAGGTTCTTTCTGGTAGGAAGGGTATTATTTATATAGCGAATTGTAAAGTTGAAAATGTTCTTTGGTAGCTTTGATTGCGATACCGACCAGATTGCGTTAAGTTGTGATAGGGCGAATTTAGAAACATTTTCGAAAAAGGAACCTTGACATTTCAAACGGTTCCTAAGTTTATTTTCTTGTTGAGAATGGAAAGTTTTTAAAACTTCTTTAGTTGAGTTGTAGCTATCGTATTGAATGTTAGTATGATTATTAGTTGACTTCCACAGTTCGTTTATTGAATCGTTTGGAGATGTTTTTAGGGCATTGCGTAGAACTGTTTGACACTGAATGAATTTGACTGATGCAGGGAGGATATTTAGACCAAACTTATTACGGGTTAGAAAAACGTTACTTAGTGTTCCAGATATATAGGTACTTCCAGCCATTTTCGGATGTACTTGTTCACTGAGGAATCGATATTTTCGACTACCCAAGTTTTAGATATCGTAGCAACAGTAAAATGCCAGGATAGTTTCGACAAAACATAACGACTGTAAAGTAAAATTTTGTTTTTTGGGTGAAGAGGTTTAAGATCTATTTCTGACATTAGTTCATCAATGAGGGAAATCAGTTTAGATTTATGTTTTTCATTAGTCATGTTAAAGTCGAAGTGTCGTCCCAAATACTCAAATGATTCTCCAGTCTTAATCGTTGGTATGAGATCCTTGTTGATCAAAAGCTTCGGCAGGTACTGGGCAGATTTTGATAAAACTTTTTTGATGCCAAATGTGCTACATTTATCAACTCTAACAACCATGTTGGACCATTGACACCAGATAGAGAATCGATTAAGGAGATGTTGATTTTCCGACTCTTGACCAGTAATACCGCAGCATCATCGGCAAACTGAAACCAGTGGATTGGATTAAGAAGTTGGAGGGAGTAACCGAACTGACGGTACTTTTCAGCTTTGATATGTTGAATATGTGTTGAAACACATATTAAATAGTAGAGGACTAAGAAAGTCACCTTGTAATACACCACGGTCAACAGGTATAAAATGGGTACGGAACTCAGACGTAATTACGGAAGTTTTAAAATCAGTGTATAAGCTTTTTATTAAATTATTCATGTGATTAGGGATGTGATGATAGCCAAGGACAGATTGGATTAAGTTGTGATGAACTTCTCCAAAAGCGTTTTTGAGGTCAAGTAGTGTGATGACAAGTGAACGTTGTTTTATCCGAGCTTTGTTTATTATATTAGCCATTTGCGCAGTATGTTCCATAGTACCAGACAGATTTGGGGTGAAGCCTTTTTGTATGTTATGTTCTATAAAGTTATTGGCGGTGAGAAAGGAGTACATTGCGTTACGCAGACATGATGTAAATACTTTAAGCGGTATAGATTCGAGTGTGATCGGTCGGAAATTTGAGGGGATACTCGTGTTGCCTTTCTTATGAATAAGTATAGTGCAAGCTGTTTTCCATTCACTTGGGATAGATCCTGAAAGCCAGACAGCGCGTATTAGTTCAGTTAAATAAGTTCTTAGGTAAGGACATCGCTTAAAGCATATGACTGATATTTGATCGAGAGGACAAGGAGAACCAGATGCTTTCATTTTACGGATAACAGCAGTAACTTGTTGGTATGAAGGCGGGTCAAGGTCAAATTCCACTTGCGGATCAGATAACCTAGGAATCCAGCTTGGAATATGAAACAGTTTGCCAGGGTGAACTGCAGCTACAGTTTTAGTAAAATAAACCGCACATTCTGTCATGCTGAAGGATGGGAACACAGTATCTTCCTTATTTAAAACATTTTTAACATAACCCCAAAAATTTCTTTCTATGTATTTGTCGTGATTAAACGAGTTGTCTCGGTTGGAGTCTGTCTGAATGTCACCATGGTTACGAAGCTTGTTGCGCAGAATACGAGACACATATTTTATTTCGGCTACCTCCGAATTTATGGACTTTAGATTGCTTAAAGCCTTCTTTAGATCCTTTATAGAATGATCTTTATACTTTGCTACGAGTTTCTCGTCGGGGGCCGTCTCAACATTTCCAAAATGATCAACAAAGTAATTATATATAGTATCATTTAAATGCCTTATACTTGAATTGAAATCTTGCGATATGATTGGTCCATTAAAGGGGATTGCAAATTTAAAATAATCGTTGGCCGTTTCCCATTCAGAGTCCTTCTTCGGAAGATTTATGCCTTTCTTTAGATCAGGAGTAATTTCTTCACATAATAATAATAATAATAATAATAATAATATTTAATATTTATATAGCGCTTAAATTATGTTAAATATTCAAAAGCGCTTTACAATGATTCAACAATATATACAATGTCAGTGAACTAAAATAATAGAATATCCTAACTAGGTAGAAATGACATTAAAACGTTTCACAGAACACTGCAATCAAGATTCAATGGTATATACGGAGGGCTACAGCATAAAAGCCTCCTTAAATTAAGAAATATATTAGCATTAAAAAATATCATATTGGGGGTTAAAAAGTTATGTCAAAAGCTTTCTTAAAAAGAAATGTCTTCAATTGAGACTTAAAGCAATTAATAGTTTCACTTTGTCTGATGTGATGGGGCAGCGAGTTCCAAATTGACGGAGCAGCATGGGCAAATGCTCTGTCACCAAGACTCTTGGCTTTAGTTTGCGGGATAAGAAGCAGGCACTGATTATCTGATCTTAATTGATAACGGCTGGTGGTTTTGGTTGACAGCAATTCCGTTATATAGCTAGGCGCCAAACCATGGAGAGCTTTGTAAACAAGGAGTGCAATCTTGTAATCAACTCGAAACTTTACAGGCAGCCAATGAAGGTGCATCAGAACCGGAGTAATGTGAGCAATTCTAGGTGTAAAGCATGTCACCCTTGCAGCGGCATTGAGAACCTTCTGCAGACGCTGAAATTGATATTGAGGAATTCCAAACAAGAGAGAATTGCAGTAATCCAAATGCGATGTCACAAAAGCGTGTACGAGAGTCTTAGTCGATTCGATGGAGAGGAATTTCCTTATCTGGCGTATGTTGTACAAACCTCTGAACGCTTTGCTGCAAACCTTGCCCACATGGACATTCATGGACATATGGAAAGGAGGATTAATCAGCTATCCCATAATGCATCAGCGTTGAACCATATTATCAACGCGCGCGCTATGTTAATTTCATTTCTTCTCCAGTCGCCATGGATGTCAGAGATCATGTTGCGGACACGTTTAAATATGATAGATGTTTATATTTACACTGTTTGGACCTTAGAGTTGAAAAAGTTCTTCACACGAAGGTCATTCCTTGTATCGAGCTTTACATGGTGTTGGGACACGTTAGTTTTCCAGCGAAACTTCATGAACGTCGCGGTGTTTTGTTCTTACACAGCGAAGAGAATATTACAAAATTGCGGGGACAACGTTCACCAGTTGTTATAGAAGTTACGTCCAGCTGCACTCACACAGTAAGTTAAAAATCACTTTTGGGTATATCTCAGTGTTCAGGACAAACACCGCATGATATTATTTGAATATTTATACATTTTTCTCGTTACAGATTGAAGACGAAGGACTGGACAATGGTTGTAGTGTTGTCTTGGTGTTTAAATTCGATGTCTTGGTCAACAATTCGGTCGTCGCCCAGGCATTACATCCCATCTCTGGATACAGAGAAGACACTGACGATGTACTCTCAATGCCCTTATTGAATTTAAATTCTTCAACTTGCAACTGTTCCACGTTCCCTCAACTTTCGGATGTCTTATTCGAAGAAGAGGACACACAAAGTCAAGGCAATATTGCATCCGGAGGAAGAAACGAAAACATGGAGCCGGAGGAAAACCAAAACATGGATATGGAGGCTGATGAAACGTGTACCGCATCGCCAACAGATGTTTTATATTGCGAAACGTTTTCTTTAAAAGGAAGTACTTTCCACAGAGACTTTCAAAACGTCCTTGGGGACTGTAAGCAACAAATGCTTTTGGAAAATGGTTCTGTGGAGATAAAACTTTCGAAAGAGCCTATGAACGTTAACGATGAAAATGCAATCGTTGTTCAAGCAAAAGTAAACGACGGTTTTTCTACAATTGGTTATATACCAGGCAAGAAACTTAAAAAAATAGAAGCTGCATTAAAGAGTAATGATATTACGAATGTTGCCCTAACCCGAGTGCAATATACATACGTCTGGGGAGCCGGGGAACACAAGTATATTCCCTCTATAACAATTACAAAGAAAGGAACATGGCTAAAAGACGATAAAACATACAGATATAATAATAATTTTACCAGTTAAGTAAATGTGGCAAGTGTGACTGCTGTTTATTTTGTTTTAATGATAATTATGTTTTAAGTTTTAATCAAGTTTGTAATGTCGTATTTAAATTTATATTTACAAAAGATAATAAAAGGGGGAAATACGGTATAATTATACACAAGTTTTTTTATTATAATACACTATAAATTACAAAATAAATTATTTTATTTAAAATTACAAATTATTTCCACTTTTACGTCCTTGGTTATACAAAATAGTAAAGTCACTGACTGTGGCACACAAGTAATGCTTCTATCGATAGACTGTACATTACGTGTAACTTGCAAATGGTACAGCAGTGAGCTGTGGTAAACTGCAGATACTGTACTGTGTGTACTTCATCAGAGCAAACTGTGAAAAGGCCAGGCTATCGTAACTGGCTTTGCCTTGAATGGGTTTTGTTCAGATCACTTCCAATTTACCACAACTATGAATATGATTAAGCATTACACCAACATGGCCAGCTTAATCATATTCATGGTAGTGAGGAAGAACAACAGGCACTACAAACATTGTATAAGGGTACCTATATTAATTGAACGTTTTAGGCCCAGTGCGTGCATCTGTCAATGCAAGATGTGTTGGAACTGGTGGCATGCCCATCTCTGGCTTGTGTAGTCGTTGCCTTATGCTGCCTTTGTTTCTAATGGGCAACATCGCTCTTCCAGGGACCAATATTGAATTGTCTTCACGGTGGTTTATTCTTAGTCTGTGAAGACGCAAAGGGTGGTGTTGCACATCATCTTTTGCGTTGTTTTTCTCTGGGATGGTGTCAAATGATGGCATTTCCTCAGTGCGGAACCTTTCATTCAGGGTATAATAATAAAATGGAAGGTCTGTGGACATTCGTTTAGTGAACTCTCTAAAAAGATTAGAAAAGGGACCTATTGTATAATATATTACATAAATATAAATATATAAATATATAAATATATAAATATATAAATATATAAATATATAAATATATAAATATATAAATATATAAATATATAAATATATAAATATATAAATATATATAAATATATACCTCACTATTTTTGGCCAAAATTCTTTGAACTGCTTCAGGGAGAAGACATTGCCAACATAGCGATGGGTCAAACTGAAAAATGTCTCCAGGTCATCAGTACCTCCTGCACGGGGATGTTCTGCATATCCAATGGTGCTGTTCTGACATCTTCGCAGCTCCTGACTCTCAATATTTGTGGTGATTTCTATGAATGTTTCCCTTGAGAAACCACGGACGTTATCTACTGGTCTGTAAGATAGTGAATATCAAATAATTATGATTAATAAGGATGTTTGCTTACCAAATCTATGTAACTTACATAATTAGGACATACACATACTGTAATGGGGCTCTTGCTAGTTTACATCACTGTTATTAACCACCAAGCCTCGCTTTGGTTGTAAGGAGAACATGCCATGAAAGTGAGGCTTCAGGTGGTGATTTAACAAAAGTCTGACATAAATTAGCAAGATATATACTGTTATGATAATATTATTTACCTGTTAATGTCAACAGTTGAAAAGTCATAGCAAGATTGCCAAGATGGCATCCAATCATCTAAAATGTATTGCATCATTAAGTAGTTGTATTTGCAACGTTTCAGTTGACTAATCCCTCTGCCATCTGTTGCCTCGTGCCAGTTTGCAATCACCTCCACATGTTTGGCTTCTCTTTCATGCCCATTTCTCTTAAGTGATTCAACCACATGGTAGGATAAAAGACGCTCTGCATCAACAAGAGATTGTTTCCTCTTCCCGATCAAAGCAGCATGCGTAAGACCACTTTTGGGATCCAAAAGAACATCATCAAATGCCTTATAATTGAGCCTGTTGTCTTTTCCATCCCGAATACTCTTGGCAATTCTCCTGAAGAGGTGGTTGTGGTCACTTCTGTCATGCCTTGGGGTACCCATGATTGGATCAATCTCTGGGACATACATATATGTCGAGAAGTCAACATTCTCTTCCTTCAGCTTCTGTATCCTCTCTCGGTATAGATAGGTAGCTACAACTGAACGCAACTTATCCAGAAAGGATTCTGGGGTATTTCGTCGGAAAGGATGAGGTGTTTGACCAGCAGGTACAAGCTTCTGTCTGATGTTTGTGATGGCAGTCTCAAAAGTAATGCCCTCAGCCATCCTCATGTTGTGGATATCCAAAATTACATTGCTTGGAATGGCAGGAATTGGGTTTGAAACCACAGGTGTACTGTCATCTGACACTGTTTAGAAAAAAATAAACATGTTTGGTTTGGACATATTGAAAGGACAGAGGATAATACATGTAACTGGGTCTGGGTGAAGTAGGGTCTGATCCCAGAGAGTTTTTGCTTAAAAAGTCATCACGTTGTCGTTCAACTCACTTCTTGGTGTTTTCAAATCAGATAATAAATGCTTTCTTGTGTGTGATAGAGAACTTACATGACTGTAACTCAAGGCATGCTTGAAGCGATTTCTTTGAGATCTTTCTTGCTGTTTCTCGTGCATCGTGGATAAGTTGCCATATGTGCAAGGGCCTTACTTCACCTTTTGTTCTCAAAGAACAAAATTCACCATCTGTCACAGTGCCTAAGAAAGGTAGGAAAACACCAAACTCAATTAAGGAGCCTGAATAGCTGGGTTGGGGGGCTTGGGCACTATTCTGCCAGCTACTCAGGCTATTTTTAAACCAAAATATTAAAACCTACTGTACTGTTCAGATGGCCCAAAATATTGTACAGTGCTGTCAAACAAGTTACAGTAATCAAAACTGACATTTACATACCAGCAAGAGTCATGTTCCTCTTTTTCATTTCCCACTTCAGCTCCTGGTTGAATGTCCTAACATCTTGGTCTTTTAATGTACCACATGGGATGTAACGTACTGGAAGAGCGTAAGGTTTGGTCGACCTTCGCTCATCAGACATCATTGTAACAACAACATGGGAAGCACTGGTATGTTTCTTCTTATAGTAGTTTCTGAGGTACTGTGAACAGTGTGATGCAAGGGTATTAACAGTGCTCCTTGTGGCTTTGGATATATTTGTTCCAGAAATAGATGATAAAGAATTCTCAAAATCAAGAGCAAGTTTCTGGCTCTGTTGCAACAAAGTCTGATACTCAACAACATCCCAGTTGGTGTCCTTCAAGGTAGCTTCAGGGCAGTTGGCTTGTTTAATTTTCTCTTCAAAATGCACCTTCGATGTCTTAAAACCATTGTTAAGAAAATCAATTTCAACCTTCAAATTAGATATTGTTTCCCTCATAATCTCTTCAAGCCTTGATTGTGGAATGGTGGGATTTTTTAGCAGGTCCATTCTTGCATTTTTGTCATCATATTCGTGCCTTAAATCCTGCAGTTTATCATCGCTTAAATCAACATCACCATTCCAGACTTTCTTCTGCGACTCCATTATTCCTTCTTTTACGTCAGTGCCATCAAGTTTGATCCAAAAGCGACCATCAGCATTCGCAGACTTCAGTTGATCAATGGCTGTAACCTTGACAATGACATAATTATAGTACTGGTAAGTAGATTTAATTACTTTATCTAATAATTACTGCACCAATACAGGATAAAAATCATTATTATACTACCGCATTTATTATTAAACAGCATCTTTTAATAGTTTAACAGCAAATGAATACAATCATACTGTACATGGTTAATTACAGTGTAACAATGATTCATATTGAAGCTGGCAGGTGCACCAGTATAATAAAACATGTTAATTAAGCTTAATATTCAATATTGCTGGTGACTAGAAGGATATGCTCCTGAAGGTTAAATTATTATTCTTTCACCGGCAATAAACTTAGTGAAAGAAGTACATGTACTGTAATAGAGTTTACCTGTACTGTAGGCGTAGAAGTAAATTCTGACTTTTCATTTTGCCTCCACTGACTGCTGTAGCTTTGGCATGCCACATTGACTCTTGCCTTAATTAACATAGAAATTAACACAATTATTGCACAATTTTTGGAATCTTGAGTGTTAAAATGTTTCTATTTTAATTATTAACTCATCATGTACCTTTTGAGGATCCTTTACAGCATTCTTTCCTTGTCCACTCCATAAAGGACCAGCAAAAAGGCGCTTGAAACGGCTGGGAAACTCAGTTTCCATTGTCTCCCGCCATTGCCTAAAATCTTCAGGTTCTTTGACCTATATAATAAAAATATATTAAATCATTTAATAGCCACATGTATGATTATGCATTGATTTTGTACCATATTTTGTAACATTACTACAGTATAAACTTCTGGAATTATTTTATTAATTTTAAATTATAAATAAATTTAATTTTTTTAAATTTGAACACCCAGGATCAAATACATGTAGTTTTCAGGAACAATAGATTTTTCTTTTGTAAAGTACACCAACATAGGCACAATTACGGTACACCCTTTGAAATTTTAAGAACTGGGGATTCAGCGCAAACCATGTCTACAGTGTATTAATTCATTCATATTAAATGTTTAATAACCCATAAAACTGAAGCTAAAAAAGACCATTATTAGAGTGAGAGTAAAAAAACTTTTTTTTTGTTTTGGAAGGGACAGGAACACTATTTGCTCCCTGACTTTCTCAATTGTGTGCATCATCCTGTTTATTACTGTAGTCCTGCCAATTGATCTGCATGTGCCATATCCTTACCCAGTATTTATATAAGCATTAACCTCGACAAACCTGCATAACATTTGTTGCTGTGAAAAACTCCATCTGGTACTCTATCAGTCCAAATGGCATCCTGTCCAGTGTCATCAAGGGTTTTCCATTTTCTCCAACAATACATTTTGACCACTTGTACACCAGGTTGTGTTTCCCTGCTTTTTGTAATATCTTCATTGCTCCAATGGACAAAGAGATAAAATCAGAAAGGTTGCTATTAATACCAGCATGTTTAGCCAGATTAGAAAACATCTTGTCCAATATGGCAGTTTTGTCTTCTTCAACAAGTCCAGAATACATTGGCAGCACAACATGTTCCACATCTTTCACATTTGCAAGATTTAATACCCCATCTAACAATACATTAGCAAGGCTTTGTGGCTCCAAAAGTTCAAGGCCTTTTTTCATTAGTTTTTCCAGTTGTCCTGGTTTGATTTTTCCCAACTGTGATGAAAGAAGTGATGGACAGGCTGATGTGCATGTAGGTGTTTCAGATCTTTCAACATGGCTACCATTCAGGATTGCATCCACAGACATTCCATACTCTTCTTCAGCTTCTTCTAATGTTTTAAACTTTTTCGTAAAACATTTACAACTCTTTGACGAACAGAGCACTCTGAAAAATTATAAAGGACACTGCTTACAAGAAAGTTCAGACAGAAATAGTTTCCTCTACCAATGAAATTAACAGTACTGCAGTACTGTACTTAAAATGCATATTAAAGTTAATTGTATGATTACAGTATACTAATTGATTACACTCAGAGAGAGTGGCAGCTCTAGAAATTGTCCAATGAGAAGTGCAAAGGGCCTAACAGGGTCCAAGTCATTCTCGTACCAGAGCCTTTTTGGGTCCAAGTCCAATTCTCCAGGGTGAACTTAACCTCGTGGGCCCAAGGGGGGGGGGGGGTGTTACTGCAGGCCCACAAAGAACAGGCCCACAAAGAACATCTGCGAAGGAGGCTAGGGTGAACTGAGCCCATTGAATTGTGAAGGTTCAAAATAAGTTGTTTTAGGACACCTTTGTTTTTCGTTGTACATATGAACATACAAATATATAAATATATAAATAAAATTATAAATATATAAATATATAAATATATAAATATATAAATATATAAATATATAAATATATAAATATATAAATATATAAATATATAAATATATAAATACATAAATATATAAATATATAAATAAGTTACCATTTCGTTTTGCTGTGGCAGCAGATTCACGTATGAATTTAACAGCTTCCGTCCAGTACGGGTGAGGTGCTTTCATTGCTGGCCAAATGCTGTCTGTTGGTTGTTCATCTTTATACAATGCGACAAACTGAACGAGCGCCGCATCTTCCATTGCAGTCCAAGGAATACGCTGAATTTTGGGCTCGTCGACGTTTAAGGAAGGCCCAGCTGAAATCGGAAGGTTTTCCTATAAATAAACGAAATAATACGCACGTCAAGATTCATGATCGTTTATTAACTTGCCTCGATAATTTTAAATAATAAACCAACAAGTCGGACAGAAAATGCTAGATATGGATCACAAAATACTAAATACCTGTGTCTGGGAAGAGTGAAAATCCAACTTTCTTCTCCGGCCAAAATTATATGCCGATGATTTCCCATCGCAATTCCCTTCGGTATTTTCGGTAGAAACCAATGGTCGTTTTCTGGTCGTAGAGACCCCCAAATCTTCTTTATTATTCCCCGTGGACATTCTCCAAAGCCACTACATTTGCAGTTCTAGTTGAAAACGGCCAACACAAAGCGAGATACTGGAAGCAGGAAGCAAGCTGAAGTACACTTCGGTTAGCAACATTCGCATTTCGCGCCAAAATGTTCGAATATTTAGCCATATTTGCCTCCAAAATATAGTATCAAGCAATGGGGACCTTTGAGGACCTTTAGTACTAAATACGAGGAAAATTATTATTATACCTATTTGTCCTTTAGTGGTACCCAAGAATCCTTCTCAAAGTCCACACCGAACCCCAGAAGTACTGTATACCCGAATCGCAGCGATCAAATACACTCGCTCAGTATTAAACAGTCGATAAACATGCGATTCAATTCGTCGTATATTTCGCTCATAGCGTCTATTCATATACAAGGTAATGGAAAATAGGCATCAAACATTATATATACAAAGAGATTGTTGTATGAATGATCTCCGTTCTACTCAAATGCTCGCTCGAACTTCGTACAAAATAGCCCGCGAAGTCTGGCCACCATCTTTAGTAACCGGAAGTTCTTCGGCTAGATTAAGCGCAAGGCGCATTGGGATAGCTGATTAATCCTCCTTTGACATATGGCTATCGAACCACGAGCCTAAATTTCGAACACTTTCAACAGGTTTGATATCCACATTTCCAACTCGGACAGAGTCAATTTTAATCTTAGCGAGTTGCTGGCGAGTTCCTATTATCAGAAATTTCGTTTTTGAATCGTTGAACATCAATTTGCGAGAAACCAACCAGGCGCGAACGTCGGCGATGCAAGCCTCGATAGCTCTGACTGCTTGATCTTGAGCTGTAGATGACTCGGGACGGAAGGATAAATAGAGCTGGGTGTCGTCTGCATGTCCGTGAGCAGATGGTAGATGCTTATTAACAACCTGAAACAATTGAGAAAGATAAAGTAGAAAAAGAACGGGTCCAAGGCAGCTCCCTTGGGGAACTCCGCAGTTCACCGCAAAACTGGTAGAAAACGCTTGGTTGATATGAACACGCTGTTTTCTGCCAGAAAGAAACGATTTGATATTAGACCTTTCCCAGGATACGTGTGGCCGCGCGTGAAAGCGAGGCTCTGGTAAGTACATGGCGCCAATTTTCAATATGGCGGAAGCAAGGTCGGAGCTTTTTAGTACTCCGCCGTCAAAACAAACAACGATTATTAAGAATGAAGCAGTTCCAAGGGGAGTTATTTATTGCTGTGTTCCGCTTTGTAAAAGCTACAGTGGAAAGGTAGTCGAGGGAAAAAAGGTTACTCTACACAGAATTCCCTTAGACGAAAAATATAAACCGAGCAGCTGGATACAACAACTTCGCAATGTACGAAATGATTTTACTGCCAAAGCTGGAACACGAGTGTGCAGCTTGCACTTTGTGGGCAAGAGTGGGCCCAAACCATGGTGTCCAATTCCAACATTATTCCCCTCGAAGCCAGCACCTGAACCTTGTGAGAACACAGCAGTACGAAGACGACTAAATTTTGATTCAGGTGTACAATACGGCGAACCAGAAAATATTGAATTAAACGCCTTGGACTTTGAGCATTGTTTTCACGATTACTTGCCAAAAGAGGCATTTAAGCCTGAATCTGGAGATATTTTGCGAGACACGACGAGAGACACAGGTTAGTGACATATTTTAATAGTGTAGTTTGCCATACGGTAAACATTATCTACATTTTTTGTAAACATTGTCTACATTTTTTACATTGTCTACATGGGCCATTCCATTTAATATCCACACCCCCCTATGGACGAGAATTTCTGAGGGGGTTCAAAAAACCCATTTCTGAGGGGTTATGCCCATCGGCATCCTTTGATCTTAGCGTTTTTTCTGAGGGGTAAGGCAAAAATTTGTAAATTTCTGAGGGGGTGAGAGTGTTGGCACTTTGATCTTTTTTTCTTAGGGGTTCAATCTTTACTTATCTCGTCCATATGGGGGTGTGAAATTTAAATGGAATGGCCCCATTTTAGACTACTACTTTTTGCAGACTACGGGAATATTAGTATTATAAATGTATTATATTTCCCGTTTATATTTCCAACATTTCCCGTTCAGACACCTTAAGCGAACATTTGGCTACCATTTCTAATGAAAAAGTACCTCTAGTTCTCACTTTTCATCCCTTCAATTTCAAAGTAAGGGACATCATTAACCGCAATTTCGACCTCATTAAAAATGACCCAGAAACATCTTCCATTTTCTCTGAGGAACCCCTAGTATCTTTTCGGCATAGCAAAAACATCCGGGAAAACGTTGTTCACAGCTCACTGCAGCAAGCCTTGGTATCACATGTTGGCACCAGCTCTTGCTGTCGTGGTAGGTGCAACACCTGTAAATATTTAGACTCCTCAATTTCAATTTCGGCTCCAAAATGTAGGTTCAACATAACCCCCAGTTTCACTTGCACTTCCTCCAACCTCATTTACTGTATCTCTTGCAGTAAATGTCCCATGCTTTACATCGGAGAAACTGGAAGACGTTTAGGTGACAGATTTGTTGAACACCTTCGTGATGTCAAATACAATGTGCAAAACAAACCTGTTGCCAGGCACTTCAACAGTGCCAACCACTCCTTTTCCAACATGAAAATCTGTGCCATTCAGCCCATTACAGGTTGTAACGATACTCGTCGTAAACAAGAAATGTGTCTCATTTACAAACTTGGTACCATTCACCCTCACGGCCTCAATGAGCGATTCTCTTTCATTTAGCTCACTCCACCACCATATTCCACACCTTTTCCTTAACCTTTTTCCGATGATTTAAATAGTAATTTATAACCTGTTTCTTTGCCTAATTGCAGGTAGCTGACCCACAAATTGGGTCAGCACCTGTACACAGGCTAAAATTACATATTAATTTATTTGTTTACTTTGTTTTTATTGGCTTACATGTGTTCACGTGATTCCCATTGTAGCTCTGCTATAAATACGCGTGACCACATGTGAGTTGTTTACTAATTTCTCCTGACGAAGGGCCTTCGCTCGAAACGTCGAGAAGATTTTTCTCTTTTTTTCAGGCCAATGTGACTTAACCCTGGTAATATTATTATATTAGTTGTTCTTTTGATATGCTAAAAATTCCTAATGCTTCCTACATGTATATTCATATTGTAATAGTTTTTTCTTTTAATGTTTATATAGGTGTCCAGTTTTGTTCCGCTTCAGTGGACAAACATGTTCAGACCGAAACTGTGCAAGTGAAAGAGATTGGAGTACAAGTGAACCTGCCTTCACTCACTGCTGAAGATCTTAAAGGAGATGATCAAAAGACTAGATTTTATACAGGATTTGTAAATTTTGGAACATTCATGTTGATTTTCAACAATTTGCTGCAAGTGGCTAGCAAACTAAATTACTGGACTGGAAAGGATTCCCTTAAGGATAAACCATACTTAGAAGATGAAAATAGGCAGAAACCTGGACCCAAACGAAAGATGAGGTTGATTGATGAATATTTGATGGTCTTCATGAGGCTACGACTTGGATTACTGGAGCAAGATTTGGCAGAACGGTTCAGCGTTTCAATAAGTACAGTTTCTCGGGTTCTTATTACGTGGTATAATGTACTTGCTGTTCATCTAAAGGATTTAATTGTATGGCCAAGTAAAGAAATGATTGCTGCAAGTATGCCTCAGTGTTTCAACAAATTTCCAAATACTCGAATAATATTAGATTGTACTGAATTCTTTATTGAAACACCATCCTCGTTGGTTAACCAGTCTATAACTTACTCCAGCTACAAGTCACACAATACTTTCAAGCTTCTTGTAGGCATCAGTCCTACAGGAGCAGTGACATTCCTGTCTCAGCTCTGGGGAGGAAATGCATCTGATAAACAGATTGTGAAGGAAAGTGGTTTGCTTAATCTGCTTGAACCTGGAGACAGTGTCATGGCAGATAAGGGGTTTACCATTGAAGATCTTCTAGACCCACTTGGTGTTACTTTAAACATGCCTCCAATGAGAGATTCAAACCGACAACTTTCAAGAAAGGAGGTTGAGCAAACAAGGAGAATTGCAGCTGTGCGAATACATGTTGAACGAAAAATGGAACAAATTAAAAACTTCCGTATTCTTCATGGAATCATCCCTGCTACTGAGTGGCACAATGCAGATAACATTGTGTTAATTTGTGCTGCTCTCACTAACCTTGAGCCACCACTTGTTACATAACTTATCCCTTATGAAAAAAATCCTGTAGGATCCTGTAGGAATTCCTATAGGGATGAGCCAAAATCTAATTGGAATAAACTCCCAATAGGAATTCTTTAAATGCGCAGTTCAGCCTTTTGAATGATGGTTTTTAAGGGGCATTAAAACTAGGAAAATCAATTAATCATTATAATTCAAAATCAATGTACTGAATGTTTTTAACATTAAAAAAGTTAAACAATGTTTAAAAACAATGAAATCACTGATATTGAATTATGCTTAATTGATTTTCATAGTTAGTTTCTTCAATTAAATGGGCTGCAATGCCCCTTAAAAACCATCATTCAAAAGGCTGAACTGTGCCTTCCAAAATCTAATAGGAATTCCCATTGAAATTCTTATAGGAAACAATATAGGATTTTTTGCAAGGGTATATACTGTACCTATATAAATGTATCACACATAATTATCATTCACATAGTATTAATTGTATTTATTTCCTTATTTAATTAATGCACCTATTGTATCAATGTAAGTCCCAGAGGGGGAGGGGGAGGGCATATGATCTTCATTTATAATCCTATCCCCAGGAATTTGAATAAAAGTAGTAGTGGGGACATTTGACACTATTTGAATTCCTGCAAATAGTCTAGGCAAGCTTTAAATTATCAAAACATTCAGGAAAGCTATGTTTAAATGCACAAGCCCTACCTTTTTTATTACATTTGATTGATGTTTATTGCCCCACAGTTGGGCATTTGATAACATTTTCTTGTCAAAATCAAATGCCCCACATGTCCACCCCCCCCCCCCACCCCCACCCTCTGGACTTAACATTGATAGGAGCCTAATAATATAGTGTAGCACAGTACAGTGCACAACATGTTAATAAATATACAGAAATTTGTTGGTTCTCAAAACCTTTGAAGTAATGTTGGCATGATTTTTGAAAAATAGAAATGTGTTAACTTTCTTAAGGACAAATCATGCCAGTTTTTATTAAAATAGATTCTCTCAACATGTATTCCTTCGTCTCCGAACTCCAAATCAGTCATCAGGACAAAATCATTCCATTTCAGACCTGATATCGCACATTGGCCTTGTACTTGGTGGTAATAACAATGATCTGGATCGAGTATCAGGCTATCTTCCTGTTTCATTAAACAAAAAGGCTTTTTCTTGCCTGAACTGGGTTCTCTTTTAGCATGGTATGTTTGTAGAGGTGTCATCCCCTTACCACTCTCTATGCACTTTATCTCAACACATCCATAAGGCGGGTTACTGGTGGGATCAAAGACAACCCTGTCAGGGGAAGCACCAAGCCAACTGTATTTTGGGTTGACAACTAATCCACAAGGAAATATCTGAAGTCCAGTATGACCATGCCTCTCTTGGTATTGCACATAGTATTTGGCCACAGGATCCTCATTCTCACAGCCATATCTAAGTGAACTAACATTTAGATTCTTTGTGGCACCAGTGGTCATTGCATTGACAAGTTTTGAACAGTCTTCCTTTTTTCTCTTAAGTACTTTTCCGAAATTAGAAGATGTCAGTCGATACTGCCTATGGTTGTACCAGGCAACACTATTCGACTGTTTCGAGTGGAAGATTCAATTTTGAATGCTTTCTCAAGGTCTACCTTTACTGAATCATTAAAAAATTGTCTGGCATCCTCAGATAAGTTTTCTGGAAGTTCCATTTCTCTGACAGAATCATCGATTAGTGGAAGCTTTATTGGAATATACTTTGAAGTGGAACTGCTTGCTACTTGTGCTATCTGTGATTCACGAACACTTAAAATATTTTGTTGCAAAGATTGGAGTGGGATTCGTGTTGCATTTTTCAAAGGGCTCTGGATGGGACAACTGATTGTCATAACTGTTGACATATGATTATTCGGAATAATACCAATAGGGCTTGGAGTAGTCGGTGACATTAAAACTTCTGGGGTAGTGGGTGATTCCAAAACTTTGGTTGTTGAAACTTCTTCATAAGCCCCAACATTGTTAACACATGAAATGTCATATGACATTTCTGTGTTTTCTTTGCCCTCTTTTTCAACAACAGTAAAAAGGACACAGTGTGGATTTACAGTTTTGAGGCTATTGGTGAGATTGAGCAAAAACGAGTTCTGTTTTGCTGAGCAGGCATTGTACTCACCAGAACTAGGTACTGCTGGTAGCCTTGGCTTTTTCCCATACTGATGTTTAACTGGTCTCATTTGACTTATTTCCTTGGGACTGAGTTTTCTGCTACGTGGTTTGTTCCATTCACACAGCTTTGATGTACACGAAGTGCTACTGGAGGAGGGTTGATTATAGGTCATGGCATAATCCTCAACAGCAAACAGTAATGCTGCAATATGATTGCATGCTTCACCTAACCTACAAACAGAAGCAAAATTAATTAAGAAAACTACATGTCAACCAAGAATATTATACATCCAACTATTGTTTGTTTGTTTGCTTGCTTAATATCTTGTTTATAATTTAGAATATCGTAAAAACATATATAACAAGAACGCAAACAGATGCATGTTGCTTACCCTGCTGTGCAGTTACAATCTGCAGATAAGACTTTAGCAGTTTCTTTAACGACGGAAATCCAGGTCTCATAAACACGGTCTGTGCGCATTGATGGTAAAATCTTTGCTTTTACGAAGCAATAATTACTAGTTGCGTTAATAATACTAAGTTTAATATCTTGTACATGGCCATCCATGAAAAATTTGAAAGCTTTTAGCTGTTTAAAACACTTCATGTCTTCTTTTGCGTAGAATTTGCATTTTCCATACACTAAATAGTCCTTAATTTCATTAACAGTTATTACTGGTAGATATGAGAGATCCTCGGTCCAGTTGTTTAGTGTTTTAGGATTTGGGAGATCCTCAAACGGAGTTTTAAGCTTGTCGATCATTCTTTTCTCTCGCTCATTTTTCTCTCTCATTTCCCTGTTCACAAGTAATTCAGTGCCGTCTTGTTCGGCTTTTGTTACACGAGTGATCAAGTCTTGTTTTCTTCCTGAAACTTTAAGTCCACGAGCTTTAAGCCACGTTTTTAATTCGTCTTTCTTGCACCCTTGCAGACTTTGTTGATCCGCCATATTGAAAATTGGCGCCATGTACTTACCAGAGCCTCGCTTTCACGCTCGGCCATCAATCCACTGACCTCAGTGGATCAATCGTGTCAAAGGCAGCACTCAAATCCAAAAGCACTAGAAGCGTCACTTCCTGTTGATCCATGTTCATAAGAATGTCGTTTTGAACTTTTAAAAGAGCAGTTTCGGTGGAATAGAATTGGCGATAAGACGATTGATTGGCAGGAAGAGGGGCATTGTCAGTGCATTGCTTAAATAACTGACTAACAACCGCTTTTTCCGTAGACTTGGACACAAACGATAAATTACTAACCGGTCTAAAGTTTTCAAAAACTACACCAAGGCCAAGTTTTTTCAGGAGCGGCGCAAGAAGAGCGACTTTCCATGTATCTGGGACATGTCCTTCCTGTAGTGACAAGTTGATCATTTTCGTAATGACAGGTGTTAATTCGTTGGCACATAGCTTCAGCAACCATGTTGGAATTGGATCTAACTTGCAAGATGCATTCGATGAATTCGTAATTATATCATGAACATCTTTTTCGGAAAGAAGCGCAAATGTTTCTAACTTGACTTCAGGTGAACGGTATTCTACAGATGGTGGATTCACTGTGATGTTATCAATGTCATCCCTTATTAATTCAATCTTTCGACAGAAGTATTTGCCAAACTCATCCGCCAGTTGGCACGAATCATCATGTGGAGGCAGAGGCTTCTCCTGACGTACTTTACAAAGTGAAGACACAACTTTAAACAGTTTTCTTGAATCGCCCGAACATTGATCAATGAGCTCGGAATAGTGTTTGTGCTTAGCATTGTTCAATTTGGCAGAATATTTGTTACAAATGCTGCGATAAGCATCTCTATCCCTTCGGCGTTTTGATTTCTGCATCTTTTTCTCTAATTTTCTTCGTTTAGCCTTTAGGTGTTTAAGTTCTTCGTTGAACCATGGTACTCTTGGTCTGACGACAACAACCCTTCTTTGCAGAGGAGCATGTTTTTCTAGGATGCGTGACAACGTAACATCATAGCACTCCACCAAATCATCCAGGCTGGACCAAGGTACATTACACAAATTAGATGAAGTAATATCAGTTTTGAAAGCCTCGAGATTAATTTGTTTCATCTTACGAAACTGAATTTCCTTCATTGTGAGGTTAGGACGAGGAATGGATAGGCTGCATTCAACGAAGCAGTGGTCAGATATATAGAAAGTGGTCTGGACTGAACGAATGTTAATGTCATTGGACGCTCTCGAAATCAGAAGATCCAATATGTGATCGGACGTGTGAGTTGGAACCATGACATGTTGTATAAGGCCAAATGTTTCCAATAAATCGATAAATTTCTTGGCATCACCGTCTGATGAATCATCAAGATGAAAATTGAAATCTCCAGTGATTAGCAGTACTTCAGAGCACATAACAATGCTCTCAAGAAAGGTAGAAAATTCTTCAAAGAATACACTTGGAGAAACAGGGTGAGCCTGGGAATACGGCGGACGGTAGACAGCGACAGTTTTGATAGTACGATTGGTTCCAATAAAGTTCCATTCAGAAAATTCGAATGACCGTTTTTCACCGCCATCAACTAAAGAAACTTTAAAATTGTTATTGAACATGACACCAGTACCACCGCCTAATCTGTTGGATTGTCTTGGAAAGCTTTTAAAAGAGTAACCAGGCGGAGATAGCGCAGCTATACTAACAGTATCTTTATCTTTTAACCAAGTCTCGGTTATAACGCACACATCAATCTTCCTACCCAAAACATGATCGACGATGCTCGCAGTCTTGTTTTTTACGGATCTTGCATTGACATTGGCAAAACGTAATAATTTCTTATGGGAAGAAGGATCAATGTGCATTTGGTGTGTGGTGATTCGGATGCGATTTTTTTCGGAGTATGACCGTTGGTTGCCATGTGATGAACTAGCAGGACGATGGGTAATTCTCACTGGGATATGATATAGATTGCGATCATCGGGCTTATAATGACCAGGTTGATTATTAGAGTAATTACGTGACCGGGACATATTAGAACGATCGTTTCCAGTTAGCTCATCAATTTCATCTATTGACTCATTATGCGACGAACAAGTTCTAGATGGGTTAGCCAACTGGCAGTCCGATTGATCGTTGTTTGTTCCCGAAAAAAATCTCGATGGTATTTCTTCTGAATTTCTTCGTTGGATCGCCTCCGAAAATCCCTACTGCACGGCCTCGTTTTCTTTGACGACTTTCCAAATTGTTGTCGCTGTTGATTGGTCGCTCTGTTGTTGCTAGATTGACCCCTTTGATTGTATGTCCTCTGATCTGTTCCATTTGAAGATCGCCTAGACTGCTGCCGCATTTTTAGGGTCGCCCTATTGCTGGTTAGTTGACCCCGTAAAAACCCCTGGCCGACCGATCTCCGGTTAGTTCTGCTGGACAATTCTCTTAAGCCAGATGCCGGCGCAGGTATATTTGGAAGCGATGACTGAAATATCTCATGCTGTTTCTTGCCATAATCTTGTAATTGCTTGGTGAAAGAATTGACTGATGGAGTTGATTTGGAAGACATATCAACTTGAGGGCAAGTAGGCATGTTAATACGTGGGTTGACATTAGTCATTGGATGAGTTATCTTATTACTGACATGTTGTTTTTTCCTATAGTCTTGTAATTGGTCATGGAAAGATTTACCAAAATTAACATTTGTCTCGTCAATTGTTGAACTCGATTTGGAAGGTGAAGTGCCGACTTCAGGGCGATTAGGCGTATTTGTGCGTGAGTTTGTATTGTTTGAAGTCATTGAACCAGGACATTCTTCTTTCATGACTGACTCTTTAATGAGGTCTTCGATTTTACAAAGAGAAGATATTATTAATGAAGATAATTTATTGTAGTTCTCATCCCTTTCCTGAGACTGGCATTTATTTATCTCTATATCGCGTTGTAGGGAAGAAACAAGCTCCGAAATGGCTTCGATTCGACTTTGGTAGGGTTGTCCACCATTGCAGGCATCTCCAATGCCGCCTACTTGTTTAAAGCCGACTTTATCACCTTCCGTTTTATTTTGACAGCTCTCTAATTTATTCAGACTTTCGTTCATTTCTTGACGGAATTCGGATATCATTACTTCGTTATCTTGGCGGATTTTCGAGATCATTGCTTCATTTGCTTTGATCCTAGCCTCTGCTATCACCAAATCCAATTTCGTTCCTTCGATATCGATTTGAACCTCACCACATCGACAACGGCATGAGGGCTTCTTGTCTTCACCAGAGAGCAATTCGGTAGTATTCACGTTATAATTATCATCAATAAATGCCAGTAGAGTATGCATGATACCTCTAGCTTTTTCACCGTTCATTGCTAGGTATTTCTTATTCTTCCACCAAGATATTACAACCTTATCGATGGTGAATTGTTTCTTCTCTCCACCAGGTGAAGTCCACTCACCCGTAATATTTAATTTTTCCTTCACAAAATCCTTCAACGATTGATAATCACCGCTCCATGCAGGGGCGGATCTAGCATTTTTGTCACCTTAGTCCAAAATATTTGGGTTCTAGGTGGGGGGGGGGGGGGGTGCAGGGGTGGTGGTCATGCTCCCCGGCCCTAGAAAATTTTAGCAGATTTAATTATTTTAACCAAGAAATAAACAACAGATACAATACATCTACTTCAAATATTTAATAAGTTTCATGAGTTCAAATATTTTTATATGAAACTGATAACCATACTGCAGGTTAGACCATTTCACTCCATGCAATTGCTCGAAACAGAGCTGTATAGGCAGTTCCCAGATGCCTCAGACCTAAAACATTTAAATACTAGGTCAAATTCAAAAACATTGTAGGCCTGACTCAGTCTCTATATTAAGGGCTTATTTACAAGGAGGTATTATCCTAGCCACTGGGTTACTCTAGCACAATGGTTACCCTAGCTCTCATACATTTCCTGTGGGATTTTTTGTTTGTCGTATTTACAAGGACATGCACTAGGGTAACCCGGGTGCTACCCTATGTAGCTGGATTATGTTTTGTCCTTGTAAATGCATTTGGTAGGGATAACTCACCTACCCAGGACAAATTTTACCTGGCCAACTCTATTAGATGTAGTTAACCAAACAAGGTAGGGGTAACTCTACCTTGGAAACAGGCCCTAACTATGGTCTCTCAAATAAAATAACATAATTATGATTGCCAGACCTCACTATCTATTTTATGAATTTATGAAGTAGTCTACATTATCCAATCTTGACAAAATCCTTTAGCTTGTATTTCAATTCTTGCTACAATGCTAGTCTCAAAATCATATTAATATTCAATTAAGTTTTCAAACCATTTATATAAACAAATACAAGAAGGGAAAACCCTGAATGAATTTGAGCTACTTGCGCTACAAACACGTAGATATATAAATAAGATTCTAAACAATATTAGGTCGCCTTTCATTTGAAGACATGCCATGTGGTCTCAATCGTGGCGAAGGTTGTTATTGTCGTATTATTAAAATTCCATGTAGAATTTATACGTTGAACGAACTTAAAGAAATTAGAAAATAATTAAGGCAGAAAAATCTGCTTACCTGAGAGCAGCACGAGGTTTCTTCTTGTCATTGTTGGCGTATATTACCACGTATATCTCAGTGCCAAAATTCCTTTGAAGCGTCTTGCCAATCTTGGTATTAAAAATGCTCCTTTGTGCAAAGCATCCTTCGCTTGTTGACCCTCGAGTCGACGGTATTAAACTTGCCGTTTTATAAATCTCTCGCAACACATCTCGTCGTTGCCCTCAAAGCGAATACATCAAGATCTATCACGTTTGTATTAAGCAAAGCCATGTTCAAACGAAAGAATCCAAGTTAGTCAGAATCGATCACTGGTCAGTCCACAAATCCGTCGAGAACTACAAAGTAAAACGCCGCTAAACCAATCCGTGCTCTTGATAAAGAGCTATTGAAAAATTAAGCCAATCAGAAAGGGTGATACAAGGGGTCTAAATCCGTCGAGAAAGACAAAGAAATCCGGCGAACACTCGGCAAACCAATCACAGGTCGCTATAAAAGCTAATTTATAAATTCAACCAATCACAGCGGTTGATACAATAGGCTCAAATCCGTCGAGAAAGAACAAAGTCAACCGCGCGGCGCGGGTTGAAATGCCGGTCGGCAGTCTCACCTAATCGATTATCTCGGCGATCTCGAGAGTCGAGACTGAGGGAAGAACGATATACGATAATTATTTTTTCTTGCCGATTTTTTTACCTTAGTCGTATGACTTATTTGACTAACGCTAAATCCGCCCCTGCCATGATAGTTTTAAATTTGACAAAGATACAGAGTTTAGGTTTATCGCTTGTGTTTGCTCTTCTTTGTCCTCCTCAATTGCATTACTAACACGATATTCAAAATCATTGTCGGAGCGACTATCAGTGAAATCCGCCATCTTGACCTGATATGTTACCAGCATAACATTTGGTTACCAGATGCCAGATGCCTGATCGATACCAGCATAACATTTGGTTACCAGATTCAAAATCCTGGTACATCCTTGGATAATGCTCAAAAATTTAAATTTCACACCCTGAATTACCATAAACACTTAAAAAAGTGCAAACAATAATATTAAACTTTTGATCTTCTAGTGATTTGGTTAAAATCAAAGCCAACTGGGATGTGACATCATGGAGATGCCTGCAACCTAGCCACTGTAGACAGCTTGATAGCTATAACTGTGGTGTATATGTTTGCTATGTGAGTATTTTAAAGATAAATTTTTAAACGTAATACATATTTTTATAGAGATTTAATGTAGATTCTTAGATTATAGGACAACATGTGCAGTGTTGTCTTGTGATACCACACAATGTACATGCATGTTAATTTTGCCATTTCCACCATATTAACAGTGTTCAGTTTGTAATTTGACATGTAATTTAACCATATAATATTTTACTATGTTGTATAGTTTGCACGCTGTCTCATGCAAGGAGTAGATATGACAAAACAAGTTAATATGTCTACTCAGCGAAAACACATATTGTCCATATGTGGGTCTTGCTATGATGTTAACAGGTAAATCAGACTGTTTGTATTGTTTCACAATATACCAATCAGCAAAATTAACCTGGGAGAAAAACATAATTATGTGCAGCACAGTCAAATATTGTAATATGATTTTTTTGTTACAGTGGAAGAAATCCAGGTGTCTGCAAAATCTGCAGGAAAGATGATGGCGATGACTGGCTGGGTTGTGACCGATGTGGTCAATTTTTCCATGCAAACTGCATTGGCGTGGACTTTGCAACTGCCCTTTCAGAAAACTTTTATTGTGATGTACACTATTAGTTAACCCTAATACTATGTAAAAGCGTGTAGCACTATCTAACTGCAGAATACACTGAATGCAGTGAAAAACTGAAATATTTTTTTAAATGGCCTAAATATCAAGTAGCAGATAAATTGAAGATGTGTGGTTTAGAGTACGAATATTGGAGCGAAAGCCCTCGTGATGTTAACACCCAACCGAGACCTGTTGCGAAAAATGCAACATCAATTGGCCTTCGGCGGGATGTACACAGTACATAGCCAACTCCTGGATGTAAATATATGTAAATAGCTAACCCCTGGATGTAAATATATGTAAATAATTATGTAAATATTTGCACAAAATCAATGAGGTTAAAAGAACATACTTAATTTTGTCTTTTTTGGTATTGTTTAAAGTAGTATCATGACAAGTTGAAAAATTACTGGTAAAATCTTCCTGTAAGCCGGGGGGGGGGGGGTGTGATACCAGGCCCAAGGGGCTTCCACCACTTGTGGTGGCATTTATTTGCTAATTTCTCAACATGTCATAGTATTATTGAAATAAGTCCATGATGACCTCGGTTTATTTTGTCCTCACCGGGTAATTTAATCACTAAATTCCCTTCCAAGTGGGAGATTTCTAATTTCTCCCTGATTAAAATTCATGAGGGAGAAATAGAATTCCACTTGCTTGGAAGGAATTGGTGAAGAAATCACCAGGTTGACCTTGGATTAATATGGACTTCAGTTTATATCTAAAATCTTATCCTGATTATTGTGGTTACTAACCAGATAGACTGCGCATGCTTAATAGTACCACAGCATGGTATTAAAAATGCCCTGGATAGTGTAGCAGTCAATTGTTGCTTACAACCTGGTGTTCTGTGTGTTACCAAAGAACGATGAGACAAGGGTGAAGTCGAGGATTTGGCACTTCCCCATCTGGTATCTCAAGTCGGAAGTTAATATCGATAACTGGATATGCAGCATTTACAACAACACATGTTGTTACACATATGTCAACAAACCATATGTGGACAATGGTATATGGTTAAAAAGGTCTTATAGGTGTAGTGTCACATATTAATTTGTCAATTGTCACGCATGTCCTATATGGTCCTATATTTGGCCATAAACATTGCAATTTCAAACATAAATTTGCTAAAAAACCATGTGTATTCTAAACTGATTCTCCAAGTATTCACGTACAAAAACAGAAAATTAACGTTCCTACTATGGATTTATGTTAAGGATGGAGCTAACCCACGGAAATCTTTCTGAATGTGAAATATAATTGCATCTTCTGTCCAGTGCGCCATTGTGATTGTTAAAATATAAATGCCGAAGACTTTTACTGTAGTTATGGCCTAAAATAACTTCAGTTTGTATTTGTAAGCATTTATTCTTTAGCCATCTAGTCTTTGATAACGATACAAATTGAATCCAGTTTCGGAATACTTTTATAAAGCCGAGTCAGAAATTTCGCGGAGGTCAGAGATTTCGCGTCTACACGCGCGAAATCTCTGACCAGTCCCGCGAGGTCAGAGATTTCGCAGAGATTTCGTTCCGTATGATGATATATAACATACAACCCAACACGCGTGTATGATGCATTTCATCATACATGTGCATGTTTTCTTAATAAAGAGGTTATTAATGAAACCCTCCCCCCCCCTAACCCTAATCTCAAAAATGTGAATTTCCCGGGGGTAACCCTAACCCTAACTTGAAAAGTGTCGGGGTTTTTTTTTAAGAAGCCTCCTCCCCTAATAGTGTTGGTAATTTATGGTCAACAGTTCTTGACAAAGACTGTGGGATGCGCAGTGACTTTTAATCCGTTAATTGGCGCATCTTAGAAACATGCAACATGTATGATGAAATGCACACACCCGTGTTGGGTTGGTCTACAGTCGGTTCTGCGCATGTGCGAAGGTTTGTTTTCGTTTTTGTTTTGATCCATATAAATGTCACAGCATGAAGTACACCTCATGCGGCCGCGAGGTATTTTCACCGTCATGGCTGATTTACTCGAAGAGCGGAAGAAAGCTTCACGCTTGAAGATTTGGAATTCAGTCAAGTAGAACAGTTCGCGGCATTGCCTAACATCGATAACATATCTACGTGCACATGTCGTGGCCACTCTGAGAGAAAAGGGCAGAAATTTTTGTCCTGTAGAAGTCTGAAAAATGTTTGTTCAAGCGCGTGCCATGGCGAAGACTTCGGTCAATGTATGAACAACAGACGAGTTCAAGAAAGCGACAGCGACAGTAATATAGCGGTAAGTTTATTATTTTTTTCTGTATCCAACTATATGTAATTTATTTTTGAGCAACGGACTAAATCGGGACTGGAATCTTTGTAGCGAGTGACGCTAAATATTTGGGCTTAATCCGCGCAAAGTTGAAATTATATAATTCAGCCTGTGTTTGTCGATTTTGTCATTCAATTTCCTTTAAAACATTCTGTATATTAGTATGTGATTCTAAATGCATCGTTAGTTATTTCTCCTCCACAAATTCACGCGAAGTTAGCCTGTATACAATCTCAACCTCCACCAGTCAAAAACATCTTGAATGTTTTTGTTTTGAATAAAGACTTGGTGTATGTCTGGGTTTCAATAGTAAATTTTCAGCCTTTAGCAGCTGCATTACATAATTATAATTATAAATAGAATATTTTCAGATTGATTGTTTATGAAGGGCAATGTTGAAGGTTGATGAATCATGACTTTTGTCAAGCGTCAAATAATCAAAACAACTTGTATTTATAAATATGAATTCATTCATGCTATTCATGTTTTATACTTTGTTTATAATGCGAAAATAGGGTAATTTCTGTTGCGTTTTGCCTTTGCACATCATAAATATTTAGCATGGTGTGTTTACTTTTTTAGGATTCGGAAGAAGAAACCAGAGGAAGAGGGTGTTGGAGAGGAAGAGAAGGATGTGGGAGAGCAAGGGGACATGGTAGTCGAGGACAAGCAAGGGGTGGTGGTAGAGGACAAGCAAGGGGTGGTGGTAGAGGACAAGCAAGGGGTGGTGGTAGAGGACAAGCAAAGGGTGGTGGTAGGGGACAAGCTAGGGGACATGGTAGAGGACAAGCAAGGGGTGGTGCAAGAGGAGGGCATGGGAGAGGAAGAGGTCAACTGGTACCAGCAGAGCATGCTGCTCAGAATCAGACAAATCATGAACAACAATTAATGGTAAGATATTCTTGATAAATAATAATATTGTAACCAATCAATGTACTTTTGGTTTAATTACAGCATTCATTTGTTGTCACAACTACAGTAAACCTAACTTACATGCTGCATGTTTTCTCAACACCAATGTGGAGTGTGGCAGTGATAAGTTTATATAATATCCCATGTTTTCTTGAATTTTCACTAATAGAAAAATGTCTCAATATTTCAGAACTTAGTGGAAGTCTTAAATGTTGGGATGCTAAGAAGGCTTGTGTTAGAGCTTCTTCAACTACAACCACCTAATCCCCCACCTGACAACAATGTTCCAGAATGGTGTTATTGTGGCCACTGCACACCTATGCCCACTCAAGAAGAAAATAAATGCTGTACCAGAACAGCATGCCCCTGCATATCATTAACTCCACTTTTTCAACAGCTTAATCTTGATGCCAATGTTTTAAACATTGCTATGTGCTATCGTGAGGATGTACTTGTCTTGAATAATGTTCAAAATAATGAAAATTTTCAACATGCAGCATATAGACAGTATTATAACTTGGGCCTGTAGTAATTGGCTTTTGCTGTTGCAGTCCTGGCCAAAATGTTTTCATTCTGTATAATTGTTTGTAATTGTAATTGTAATGTGTAACTGGCAAAGCTAATAAAATAAAATAAAAAATAAACATGGTCACTTGGGACCCAGTTGTTGCATAGTTGCTATACGTACTCCATACCCTTCACCAAATGGTATAGGCCTGCAAGATTTAATATGAATCATGTGATTTATGAATATTTTTATATATGTTACATTTGTAACTCCAATTTTCTACTCTTCAATACTGTCTGTGCTGCTTATATCATTGCATGTATTTTAACACAAAGGAATTCACACTCTATTACATGTATTGCATATGTTGACAAATATGTCGAAATTATAGTTATATATAATATACATGTTAGTATACATATCATACTTTTGTCAGTGAATTCCCAACAGTCAATGATATAAGCAACCAGTGTATCAGAAATCGAAATGGAAGGTATAATATCAATGTTTCGAACGATGGCCCTAATCATATTTTTCTGGCGAAGAGTGTTTGCCTAAATCAGTGTTGGACCTTCATTTTAGATGTGCATTTTTTTACACTATCTGAGGTATTAAAACACTACTTTTCTTGCACTGTAATTCTATTGATACTAAACAATGGATTATATTGGTATTTACATATTCAGCCAGCAGGGTTAGATTAATAATAGTTGGAGAAGTTAAATTAATAAATTTTTTTAACTTTGCATGGTCATGAATCTGTATTGTCTTGGAAATATTGAGAATGGTTTGTCTATATTTTTTTTTCCTATATACAAACAAGTGAAATAACATGCAATACAAGTACAGTTAATCACTGAATTAGCATGTTGACTTATAGATCCATAGTATTTAGCTATTTCACCCAATGTCAGGGCTCATCAGCATGCCTAGGAAACATTGTCACTGAAGAAATATTAGTAATTAAATCAGTGAGTCCGACATGGATTTTTCAGCAGCGTATAAATCGAGTTCGTTGTTTAGATTATTTTCTAACTTTACCGTTTTCCATCTCTCAAAAGCATCAAGTAAGCACACTCTAGAGGCATCTCTTCTGGCGTAGTACTCTTTTCAATGTATCGTTTGTCTTGACTTGAGGGTTAGGATTCGAAGTCGAAGGTTGTGCGTCGGTCATCTTCCTCGAGCACTGACACGATGTAAACAACGCGCACAGCCGATTAGACTGGGAACGATAAACCGATTTCCGGTGGAGCCCCCACTTCGCACATGCGCAGAACCGACTGTAGACCACCTTTAGTAGGTACTGCACACTGATATCAGAGGTGGTCGGACAAGTACCACGTGAATATCTCGACCAATGAAATGGCTTATTTTCTCATCGTTTGATCGGCTGAAAATTTTGCATTGGACTTAGAATACCGAATATTACGCTATTGTCATTAATTTTTTTCTTTAAAAAAGCAGCGATATCGTTTGATATATTGTTGGACTATCCATATCTGCAGGATTTTGCAAGGTAAATGTATTTTTCTACTTTATTTTGATGGTTTATGTAGGTCGTGTCGCGCTTAGCGAAGACCCCACTTCCGGTTTTTCAACAATCTTCAAAGCAAAAAATCTCGAATTCCCATGGTTCGAATTCTCTAATTTTTGCGTAATAAGTTGAAGAAATGTCTAATCTTGGATGCTATGGAGGCGATCCCCAGCGATCCCGGCACCGTTTTCGAGATATTCGCCGTTGAACCGACCATGGTATTTCGGCTTTCGCTAAGATGGCGCTTAATGAATTTAAGAGAGCCTTTCGCCACTAAAGTTTGTTTTCTCAAGAATTTTGGAAGTTTCCAAATATTTAGAGCATTATTCCTTAGAGTAAGTGTAGAATGAGTGGTGGACAATTATTAAAGAGTAAAATTTGATATTTGTCTGTTTTTATGGTCCAAAACGCTGTATAAAAACACCATCATTCTGAAAAAATTGTATACATATCACTATAGGCCTACATGACCTACATACATTTGTAATTATTACAGAATGTACTGAACTTTCTTAAAGATCTACTATATCTGTATACAGAACTGATACGTATAGCTATTTTTCATTTATTAAATAACATTGTGTTCCATGACATCAGTATTATTAAAAATGTATGTGTGGATTATTTGTAGTTTATTGTTAGTCATTGTTGTTGTGAATATAAATATATTGTAGTTGTAGTATTTTTTGCTTAGTATTGCTAATTTGTTATAATTTGTTGTTCGTATTATTTTTCAGTATACAAATATATATTATTCCTTTTGCCAGTGGTCCCATTTCAACTGAGTCAGTGATATGAGAAGCAAGCTGATGGGTGGGGAAGTGTACACTTTCAAAAGTCCCTTGATGGCCTTGAGGCACATGTCTTCTGATGAAGAGCTTTTTTGTTGCAAAAGGGGCTCTAACCAAGTGGGGGTGGGGTGGGGGGTGTTGGCATGTGCCCCTGTGTCCACCCCTGAAGTGAATACAATAGTTAGGCATTGGCTGTACACTACAGTCGACTCTTAAGACATGAAAGGGTTAATAATTCCATCTCACATCCCATTTTTTACAGGAAGTGAAGATATACAGTACAGATGTCAGTGTTGGAATAACTTACTTTGGTGGTGTTCAGACTGAGTGCCCAGGCACAAGCACCAGTCTGAACAGGATTTTTACAATGATAAATTGATGGATTCTCTTTTACTAAATAACATTCAAATAATATGTAGTTTGAAGTTTTGTATATGTTGTCATGTTGTATAATTACATAAGGCAATGCATAATAATTGTGGACATAACTAATAAAATTTTACAGAAGTATTATCTCGCATATTATTGATACAATCCAAATGCTGGGTCTCAAAGCCTAATTAAATGCCTGAATATTATTCATCCCTTTGCCTTTGAGTGCTACTGCATGTACATACTAATAAACAGTGAACTATGTCTCTAAAACAGACACCCTTGGACTGGACTTTGTCTGTCTTATAATAGTTCATTCACATGTCTACCTTAATACAGTAATTTTTCTGACGCCCTCTCTAAATGTGCCAAAGTTGACGTTTTCTTGGCAGGTGGGGGTGGGGTGCATCACTGAAAAATGTTGGACCAATGTTAAAATGTTGACAATGCCCCTGATTGAATACCTGTATCAGTATCAATACGGTAGTGCTTTAGAAGTAACCAAGATCAATATTGAGATAAAATATTTTAATTTTATTCAAGTTCCTTATTTACATATATGTTGAGGATACAGGAAATACACTTTATTTGATAAAATAGAAATATTTGACCAGTTATATACCAAATTTATCAATAGATTTTGGAGGAAATCCAATAAATTATCTCGATTTTGAATTCACCTTAATACAAAGAAAAATACAAGATTGTTATTGAATAATAAATTTTAAGCTAGCTTTATTCACAATTTTATAAAATTTGGGATACAAGTACAGTAAATATAAAGGAAACAAGAGTGTTTTATTAAAAAATTGAACATCCTCCCCGCCCCCCCCCGGATGATAGTTGTATCTGGTTGAACCAGATAATTGCTACAACAATTAGAAGTTTACAGTAATATTGCAGAATGCAAAACATTAAACCACGGAAAATGCATCCATCATAAGGTTAGAATGGGAAGAATTTGAGAGGGAAGTCATTAACCACTAACAACAAATAATGTTGATTTCTCACCTCGTTTTTCTCAGCTCCAGTGAGTCGGTATTAACGAATCACACGTTGCACAGCACAACCAAATCCTTCTTTGTTGTAAATATCTAATTTGTTTCTGATTTGTTCCATTATTTGTAACATAAAATGCGTCGAATTCACTCAGTGGTCGAATCCGAATGAACTTGAGCTATCTTGAATGCCCATCCGCCATAACGCCATTCTCACGAATATACGTCAAATAAAGCACAATCTGATCATATTAATTGTCTATGATAACCACGAATTGTTCTCGTATTTTGCTGACCATCAGATTTATCAATTCTGGATCAACTGTGACGAGTTTTCAAACGTTTTTGCGCATCTAGTCCACCGGGCAGAGTTCATTCCTCGTCTGAGGTCAGAGGTAGAGTGATACGCCCACGCAAAAATGAAAGCCAGCTGACCATGATGCTTTGCGCGGCTTGTCCAACCTCCTCTGGTACTGCATGTATATATGAAATTTTTATACAAGGAAAACTTTACTGATCAGTAATGGTTTAGATATCTAGACAGTGTTCTTTCTATTAATATTTATACTACGTATACTCAAGTATCTAATTCGAACGTAATGACTGAATATCAAATTTGATTATTAGCTTTTAAGACGACGATCTATTGATTCTAAGTTGCCATTTAATACTTCCATCACTTCGCTCTTTCGGTTGTAGTTATGATTTGGGGTCGAAAGAGCTTTGTACGTTGTGATGAAGCTAGAGTGCTCAAGTAATTTGATGTTTGTCAAGAAATGGTTATACCAAGAAGACACCCAGTTATGTTTCAATATAGACACCATTTTAGGGAAACAATGTCGTCTTAAGCTTCCGACATTTCAGTGTACTGTGACTTTACAGAGACCTGGAACTCTTGCTGGCCCGCTATCTTCAATATCGAAACTCGTTGCTACTTTGTATAAACTGTTACAAAATATACTTGTGACACACGTACACGACGTACACTACAGCTCGTTGAAACGTGTAACATCGCATGACTATAAACGTTTTTACTTCAGAGTCTCTTGCTGTAATTTGACAGAAAGCTGAAACTTGCTATAGTGGCGCCATATTCACTATCGGGTCTTAGTATAATTTCATAGTGGAAAAGAGGCTTTCCAGCTTTCTGATTGGTCCGCTCAGCGGCTACCGCCTAGCGCGGTGACTATTGCATCACAAGAAATTGTTCTTCAATAGTAGTTTTGGAAAAGAGACTGGTACTTATTCAACACTGCACTGACTTTACTCGTTTCAGTCTCCCCCTCGGAGTTGTCATTTTGAAGTATGAGATTTTAGAATTTGTCGATTCAATGAACTGTTGATTTTTTTTTCAAAATGGTGTCTGTAGTTTTTGAAACAAACAAAAGAGCATAATACTGAAAATATTTATCACTGAGATGTTGTACATATCAAATATCATAAAAACAAAACTTTGTAAAGGTAAGCAAGTATATTTTCTATAATTCTTCGTATTTTCTAGCAAGTTTTGGTTAGGTTTTGGTCGTAGCGATGTTTTCGAAAACTTCGTCATGAGTGAAGAACATAATGAACATGAATTAAGTGCAAAAAGTCTGTATCACAGAAGCCAAAACACCAGAATAAAAGTCTTTTTAGCATATATTTGAATGTATGTACAAGTTCAGTTCCAAAGTAGGATGTTGTTTACTCTTTTTTTGAAAAAATTATTTACTGACAAAGACTGTGGCTTGCTAACATCGTCTGTGAATAAACAGAATCACCACTGCTAAAATGAAAGCAGTTGCCTAAAAGTTTTTGTTTGAATGTGATTGGTTTTTATCAACCTCGGAAATTATACTAAAACAATTAGTCACCTCAGTCTCGGTGACTATTGGTGTATTTACCTCGCCGCTTCGCGGCTCGGTAAATATTCACCGATAGTCACCTCGACTTCGGTGACTAATTGTTAACTATTGGAACTGTCATTGCTACTTTGTATAAACTGTTATGAAATACTTGTGACACAGGTACACAGTTCGTTTAAATCTGTAACACTGATAATTCGCAGTGACTACGTTTTGGCTTTGGAGTCTCTTGCTGTGCATCCACCATATTACGGTGGATAAGGCAATGCAGCCGTCATAAATCTTTATCAATAAATGGAGAACACTAGTACAGCAGAAAATACAAATGATGAAAAACTACTGTTAAATGAGATAGCTACCGGTTGACTGTGTACATACAGTCTTACTTCGAGTGCACTCACTCAATTTAACACTTATAATTGTCTCTCCTTCCAAGAGTAGTGTCTGTTGCATTGTCTTTACTAGTTGTCACGTTCCCTTCTAGCTCCCTCGATCATTTTGCCACCCGATTTGCCCTGGCTTAATTATCCGCACCACCATCCAAACATCCGATGATTGGAACTACATGTACTTCTATTGAACATCCTGGCCTTCTCTCCCTAGTTTTAAATGCAAGTTGTTAATAGTTTAGCAGTTTGGTTCGCTTAACTTTCGATTTGTCTTGACCTCTCGGTCGGAACTAATGACTTTAACACAAAAGAAACTTCCTGTCCGTTCCTATCCTGCGGAAGATTTTCCTGAGTGGAAACTAGCCTTCTCACACATCATTAGATATTCATAGCATTTCGGCCAATCTGGTTGCTTGATTTACGTCACATGTACTTACCTAGAAACCCAGTCTAAACCAGAGACCAATTAATTCAAGTGCGAGAACAATACATCTGTTAATTTAAAATTTCAATACTGTATTTAGAAATGTTTTCTAAATGCAGTAAACTGTATTTAGAAAACATTTCTAAATACAGTACGCTGTATTTAGAAATCATTTCCCAATACAATTTTCTGTCGCTATAGAAACCAGTTCCAAACACAACAGATTTTTTTACCTAACAGCGCTTCACAATATAAGCGACTACATGCGATACATACATACATATATATATATATAGTATCTTTTCGGCATAGCAAAAACATCCGGGAAAACGTTGTTCACAGCTCACTGCAGCAAGCCTTGGTATCACATGTTGGCACCAGCTCTTGCTGTCGTGGTAGGTGCAACACCTGTAAATATTTAGACTCCTCAATTTCAATTTCGGCTCCAAAATGTAGGTTCAACATAACCCCCAGTTTCACTTGCACTTCCTCCAACCTCATTTACTGTATCTCTTGCAGTAAATGTCCCATGCTTTACATCGGAGAAACTGGAAGACGTTTAGGTGACAGATTTGTTGAACACCTTCGTGATGTCAAATACAATGTGCAAAACAAACCTGTTGCCAGGCACTTCAACAGTGCCAACCACTCCTTTTCCAACATGAAAATCTGTGCCATTCAGCCCATTACAGGTTGTAACGATACTCGTCGTAAACAAGAAATGTGTCTCATTTACAAACTTGGTACCATTCACCCTCACGGCCTCAATGAGCGATTCTCTTTCATTTAGCTCACTCCACCACCATATTCCACACCTTTTCCTTAACCTTTTTCCGATGATTTAAATAGTAATTTATAACCTGTTTCTTTGCCTAATTGCAGGTAGCTGACCCACAAATTGGGTCAGCACCTGTACACAGGCTAAAATTACATATTAATTTATTTGTTTACTTTGTTTTTATTGGCTTACATGTGTTCACGTGATTCCCATTGTAGCTCTGCTATAAATACGCGTGACCACATGTGAGTTGTTTACTAATTTCTCCTGACGAAGGGCCTTCGCTCGAAACGTCGAGAAGATTTTTCTCTTTTTTTCAGGCCAATGTGACTTAACCCTGGTAATATTATTATATTAGTTGTTCTTTTGATATGCTAAAAATTCCTAATGCTTCCTACATGTATATTCATATTGTAATAGTTTTTTCTTTTAATGTTTATATAGGTGTCCAGTTTTGTTCCGCTTCAGTGGACAAACATGTTCAGACCGAAACTGTGCAAGTGAAAGAGATTGGAGTACAAGTGAACCTGCCTTCACTCACTGCTGAAGATCTTAAAGGAGATGATCAAAAGACTAGATTTTATACAGGATTTGTAAATTTTGGAACATTCATGTTGATTTTCAACAATTTGCTGCAAGTGGCTAGCAAACTAAATTACTGGACTGGAAAGGATTCCCTTAAGGATAAACCATACTTAGAAGATGAAAATAGGCAGAAACCTGGACCCAAACGAAAGATGAGGTTGATTGATGAATATTTGATGGTCTTCATGAGGCTACGACTTGGATTACTGGAGCAAGATTTGGCAGAACGGTTCAGCGTTTCAATAAGTACAGTTTCTCGGGTTCTTATTACGTGGTATAATGTACTTGCTGTTCATCTAAAGGATTTAATTGTATGGCCAAGTAAAGAAATGATTGCTGCAAGTATGCCTCAGTGTTTCAACAAATTTCCAAATACTCGAATAATATTAGATTGTACTGAATTCTTTATTGAAACACCATCCTCGTTGGTTAACCAGTCTATAACTTACTCCAGCTACAAGTCACACAATACTTTCAAGCTTCTTGTAGGCATCAGTCCTACAGGAGCAGTGACATTCCTGTCTCAGCTCTGGGGAGGAAATGCATCTGATAAACAGATTGTGAAGGAAAGTGGTTTGCTTAATCTGCTTGAACCTGGAGACAGTGTCATGGCAGATAAGGGGTTTACCATTGAAGATCTTCTAGACCCACTTGGTGTTACTTTAAACATGCCTCCAATGAGAGATTCAAACCGACAACTTTCAAGAAAGGAGGTTGAGCAAACAAGGAGAATTGCAGCTGTGCGAATACATGTTGAACGAAAAATGGAACAAATTAAAAACTTCCGTATTCTTCATGGAATCATCCCTGCTACTGAGTGGCACAATGCAGATAACATTGTGTTAATTTGTGCTGCTCTCACTAACCTTGAGCCACCACTTGTTACATAACTTATCCCTTATGAAAAAAATCCTGTAGGATCCTGTAGGAATTCCTATAGGGATGAGCCAAAATCTAATTGGAATAAACTCCCAATAGGAATTCTTTAAATGCGCAGTTCAGCCTTTTGAATGATGGTTTTTAAGGGGCATTAAAACTAGGAAAATCAATTAATCATTATAATTCAAAATCAATGTACTGAATGTTTTTAACATTAAAAAAGTTAAACAATGTTTAAAAACAATGAAATCACTGATATTGAATTATGCTTAATTGATTTTCATAGTTAGTTTCTTCAATTAAATGGGCTGCAATGCCCCTTAAAAACCATCATTCAAAAGGCTGAACTGTGCCTTCCAAAATCTAATAGGAATTCCCATTGAAATTCTTATAGGAAACAATATAGGATTTTTTGCAAGGGTATATACTGTACCTATATAAATGTATCACACATAATTATCATTCACATAGTATTAATTGTATTTATTTCCTTATTTAATTAATGCACCTATTGTATCAATGTAAGTCCCAGAGGGGGGAGGGGGGAGGGCATATGATCTTCATTTATAATCCTATCCCCAGGAATTTGAATAAAAGTAGTAGTGGGGACATTTGACACTATTTGAATTCCTGCAAATAGTCTAGGCAAGCTTTAAATTATCAAAACATTCAGGAAAGCTATGTTTAAATGCACAAGCCCTACCTTTTTTATTACATTTGATTGATGTTTATTGCCCCACAGTTGGGCATTTGATAACATTTTCTTGTCAAAATCAAATGCCCCACATGTCCACCCCCCCCCCCCCCCCCACCCCCACCCTCTGGACTTAACATTGATAGGAGCCTAATAATATAGTGTAGCACAGTACAGTGCACAACATGTTAATAAATATACAGAAATTTGTTGGTTCTCAAAACCTTTGAAGTAATGTTGGCATGATTTTTGAAAAATAGAAATGTGTTAACTTTCTTAAGGACAAATCATGCCAGTTTTTATTAAAATAGATTCTCTCAACATGTATTCCTTCGTCTCCGAACTCCAAATCAGTCATCAGGACAAAATCATTCCATTTCAGACCTGATATCGCACATTGGCCTTGTACTTGGTGGTAATAACAATGATCTGGATCGAGTATCAGGCTATCTTCCTGTTTCATTAAACAAAAAGGCTTTTTCTTGCCTGAACTGGGTTCTCTTTTAGCATGGTATGTTTGTAGAGGTGTCATCCCCTTACCACTCTCTATGCACTTTATCTCAACACATCCATAAGGCGGGTTACTGGTGGGATCAAAGACAACCCTGTCAGGGGAAGCACCAAGCCAACTGTATTTTGGGTTGACAACTAATCCACAAGGAAATATCTGAAGTCCAGTATGACCATGCCTCTCTTGGTATTGCACATAGTATTTGGCCACAGGATCCTCATTCTCACAGCCATATCTAAGTGAACTAACATTTAGATTCTTTGTGGCACCAGTGGTCATTGCATTGACAAGTTTTGAACAGTCTTCCTTTTTTCTCTTAAGTACTTTTCCGAAATTAGAAGATGTCAGTCGATACTGCCTATGGTTGTACCAGGCAACACTATTCGACTGTTTCGAGTGGAAGATTCAATTTTGAATGCTTTCTCAAGGTCTACCTTTACTGAATCATTAAAAAATTGTCTGGCATCCTCAGATAAGTTTTCTGGAAGTTCCATTTCTCTGACAGAATCATCGATTAGTGGAAGCTTTATTGGAATATACTTTGAAGTGGAACTGCTTGCTACTTGTGCTATCTGTGATTCACGAACACTTAAAATATTTTGTTGCAAAGATTGGAGTGGGATTCGTGTTGCATTTTTCAAAGGGCTCTGGATGGGACAACTGATTGTCATAACTGTTGACATATGATTATTCGGAATAATACCAATAGGGCTTGGAGTAGTCGGTGACATTAAAACTTCTGGGGTAGTGGGTGATTCCAAAACTTTGGTTGTTGAAACTTCTTCATAAGCCCCAACATTGTTAACACATGAAATGTCATATGACATTTCTGTGTTTTCTTTGCCCTCTTTTTCAACAACAGTAAAAAGGACACAGTGTGGATTTACAGTTTTGAGGCTATTGGTGAGATTGAGCAAAAACGAGTTCTGTTTTGCTGAGCAGGCATTGTACTCACCAGAACTAGGTACTGCTGGTAGCCTTGGCTTTTTCCCATACTGATGTTTAACTGGTCTCATTTGACTTATTTCCTTGGGACTGAGTTTTCTGCTACGTGGTTTGTTCCATTCACACAGCTTTGATGTACACGAAGTGCTACTGGAGGAGGGTTGATTATAGGTCATGGCATAATCCTCAACAGCAAACAGTAATGCTGCAATATGATTGCATGCTTCACCTAACCTACAAACAGAAGCAAAATTAATTAAGAAAACTACATGTCAACCAAGAATATTATACATCCAACTATTGTTTGTTTGTTTGCTTGCTTAATATCTTGTTTATAATTTAGAATATCGTAAAAACATATATAACAAGAACGCAAACAGATGCATGTTGCTTACCCTGCTGTGCAGTTACAATCTGCAGATAAGACTTTAGCAGTTTCTTTAACGACGGAAATCCAGGTCTCATAAACACGGTCTGTGCGCATTGATGGTAAAATCTTTGCTTTTACGAAGCAATAATTACTAGTTGCGTTAATAATACTAAGTTTAATATCTTGTACATGGCCATCCATGAAAAATTTGAAAGCTTTTAGCTGTTTAAAACACTTCATGTCTTCTTTTGCGTAGAATTTGCATTTTCCATACACTAAATAGTCCTTAATTTCATTAACAGTTATTACTGGTAGATATGAGAGATCCTCGGTCCAGTTGTTTAGTGTTTTAGGATTTGGGAGATCCTCAAACGGAGTTTTAAGCTTGTCGATCATTCTTTTCTCTCGCTCATTTTTCTCTCTCATTTCCCTGTTCACAAGTAATTCAGTGCCGTCTTGTTCGGCTTTTGTTACACGAGTGATCAAGTCTTGTTTTCTTCCTGAAACTTTAAGTCCACGAGCTTTAAGCCACGTTTTTAATTCGTCTTTCTTGCACCCTTGCAGACTTTGTTGATCCGCCATATTGAAAATTGGCGCCATGTACTTACCAGAGCCTCGCTTTCACGCTCGGCCATCAATCCACTGACCTCAGTGGATCAATCGTGTCAAAGGCAGCACTCAAATCCAAAAGCACTAGAAGCGTCACTTCCTGTTGATCCATGTTCATAAGAATGTCGTTTTGAACTTTTAAAAGAGCAGTTTCGGTGGAATAGAATTGGCGATAAGACGATTGATTGGCAGGAAGAGGGGCATTGTCAGTGCATTGCTTAAATAACTGACTAACAACCGCTTTTTCCGTAGACTTGGACACAAACGATAAATTACTAACCGGTCTAAAGTTTTCAAAAACTACACCAAGGCCAAGTTTTTTCAGGAGCGGCGCAAGAAGAGCGACTTTCCATGTATCTGGGACATGTCCTTCCTGTAGTGACAAGTTGATCATTTTCGTAATGACAGGTGTTAATTCGTTGGCACATAGCTTCAGCAACCATGTTGGAATTGGATCTAACTTGCAAGATGCATTCGATGAATTCGTAATTATATCATGAACATCTTTTTCGGAAAGAAGCGCAAATGTTTCTAACTTGACTTCAGGTGAACGGTATTCTACAGATGGTGGATTCACTGTGATGTTATCAATGTCATCCCTTATTAATTCAATCTTTCGACAGAAGTATTTGCCAAACTCATCCGCCAGTTGGCACGAATCATCATGTGGAGGCAGAGGCTTCTCCTGACGTACTTTACAAAGTGAAGACACAACTTTAAACAGTTTTCTTGAATCGCCCGAACATTGATCAATGAGCTCGGAATAGTGTTTGTGCTTAGCATTGTTCAATTTGGCAGAATATTTGTTACAAATGCTGCGATAAGCATCTCTATCCCTTCGGCGTTTTGATTTCTGCATCTTTTTCTCTAATTTTCTTCGTTTAGCCTTTAGGTGTTTAAGTTCTTCGTTGAACCATGGTACTCTTGGTCTGACGACAACAACCCTTCTTTGCAGAGGAGCATGTTTTTCTAGGATGCGTGACAACGTAACATCATAGCACTCCACCAAATCATCCAGGCTGGACCAAGGTACATTACACAAATTAGATGAAGTAATATCAGTTTTGAAAGCCTCGAGATTAATTTGTTTCATCTTACGAAACTGAATTTCCTTCATTGTGAGGTTAGGACGAGGAATGGATAGGCTGCATTCAACGAAGCAGTGGTCAGATATATAGAAAGTGGTCTGGACTGAACGAATGTTAATGTCATTGGACGCTCTCGAAATCAGAAGATCCAATATGTGATCGGACGTGTGAGTTGGAACCATGACATGTTGTATAAGGCCAAATGTTTCCAATAAATCGATAAATTTCTTGGCATCACCGTCTGATGAATCATCAAGATGAAAATTGAAATCTCCAGTGATTAGCAGTACTTCAGAGCACATAACAATGCTCTCAAGAAAGGTAGAAAATTCTTCAAAGAATACACTTGGAGAAACAGGGTGAGCCTGGGAATACGGCGGACGGTAGACAGCGACAGTTTTGATAGTACGATTGGTTCCAATAAAGTTCCATTCAGAAAATTCGAATGACCGTTTTTCACCGCCATCAACTAAAGAAACTTTAAAATTGTTATTGAACATGACACCAGTACCACCGCCTAATCTGTTGGATTGTCTTGGAAAGCTTTTAAAAGAGTAACCAGGCGGAGATAGCGCAGCTATACTAACAGTATCTTTATCTTTTAACCAAGTCTCGGTTATAACGCACACATCAATCTTCCTACCCAAAACATGATCGACGATGCTCGCAGTCTTGTTTTTTACGGATCTTGCATTGACATTGGCAAAACGTAATAATTTCTTATGGGAAGAAGGATCAATGTGCATTTGGTGTGTGGTGATTCGGATGCGATTTTTTTCGGAGTATGACCGTTGGTTGCCATGTGATGAACTAGCAGGACGATGGGTAATTCTCACTGGGATATGATATAGATTGCGATCATCGGGCTTATAATGACCAGGTTGATTATTAGAGTAATTACGTGACCGGGACATATTAGAACGATCGTTTCCAGTTAGCTCATCAATTTCATCTATTGACTCATTATGCGACGAACAAGTTCTAGATGGGTTAGCCAACTGGCAGTCCGATTGATCGTTGTTTGTTCCCGAAAAAAATCTCGATGGTATTTCTTCTGAATTTCTTCGTTGGATCGCCTCCGAAAATCCCTACTGCACGGCCTCGTTTTCTTTGACGACTTTCCAAATTGTTGTCGCTGTTGATTGGTCGCTCTGTTGTTGCTAGATTGACCCCTTTGATTGTATGTCCTCTGATCTGTTCCATTTGAAGATCGCCTAGACTGCTGCCGCATTTTTAGGGTCGCCCTATTGCTGGTTAGTTGACCCCGTAAAAACCCCTGGCCGACCGATCTCCGGTTAGTTCTGCTGGACAATTCTCTTAAGCCAGATGCCGGCGCAGGTATATTTGGAAGCGATGACTGAAATATCTCATGCTGTTTCTTGCCATAATCTTGTAATTGCTTGGTGAAAGAATTGACTGATGGAGTTGATTTGGAAGACATATCAACTTGAGGGCAAGTAGGCATGTTAATACGTGGGTTGACATTAGTCATTGGATGAGTTATCTTATTACTGACATGTTGTTTTTTCCTATAGTCTTGTAATTGGTCATGGAAAGATTTACCAAAATTAACATTTGTCTCGTCAATTGTTGAACTCGATTTGGAAGGTGAAGTGCCGACTTCAGGGCGATTAGGCGTATTTGTGCGTGAGTTTGTATTGTTTGAAGTCATTGAACCAGGACATTCTTCTTTCATGACTGACTCTTTAATGAGGTCTTCGATTTTACAAAGAGAAGATATTATTAATGAAGATAATTTATTGTAGTTCTCATCCCTTTCCTGAGACTGGCATTTATTTATCTCTATATCGCGTTGTAGGGAAGAAACAAGCTCCGAAATGGCTTCGATTCGACTTTGGTAGGGTTGTCCACCATTGCAGGCATCTCCAATGCCGCCTACTTGTTTAAAGCCGACTTTATCACCTTCCGTTTTATTTTGACAGCTCTCTAATTTATTCAGACTTTCGTTCATTTCTTGACGGAATTCGGATATCATTACTTCGTTATCTTGGCGGATTTTCGAGATCATTGCTTCATTTGCTTTGATCCTAGCCTCTGCTATCACCAAATCCAATTTCGTTCCTTCGATATCGATTTGAACCTCACCACATCGACAACGGCATGAGGGCTTCTTGTCTTCACCAGAGAGCAATTCGGTAGTATTCACGTTATAATTATCATCAATAAATGCCAGTAGAGTATGCATGATACCTCTAGCTTTTTCACCGTTCATTGCTAGGTATTTCTTATTCTTCCACCAAGATATTACAACCTTATCGATGGTGAATTGTTTCTTCTCTCCACCAGGTGAAGTCCACTCACCCGTAATATTTAATTTTTCCTTCACAAAATCCTTCAACGATTGATAATCACCGCTCCATGCAGGGGCGGATCTAGCATTTTTGTCACCTTAGTCCAAAATATTTGGGTTCTAGGTGGGGGGGGGGGGTGCAGGGGTGGTGGTCATGCTCCCCGGCCCTAGAAAATTTTAGCAGATTTAATTATTTTAACCAAGAAATAAACAACAGATACAATACATCTACTTCAAATATTTAATAAGTTTCATGAGTTCAAATATTTTTATATGAAACTGATAACCATACTGCAGGTTAGACCATTTCACTCCATGCAATTGCTCGAAACAGAGCTGTATAGGCAGTTCCCAGATGCCTCAGACCTAAAACATTTAAATACTAGGTCAAATTCAAAAACATTGTAGGCCTGACTCAGTCTCTATATTAAGGGCTTATTTACAAGGAGGTATTATCCTAGCCACTGGGTTACTCTAGCACAATGGTTACCCTAGCTCTCATACATTTCCTGTGGGATTTTTTGTTTGTCGTATTTACAAGGACATGCACTAGGGTAACCCGGGTGCTACCCTATGTAGCTGGATTATGTTTTGTCCTTGTAAATGCATTTGGTAGGGATAACTCACCTACCCAGGACAAATTTTACCTGGCCAACTCTATTAGATGTAGTTAACCAAACAAGGTAGGGGTAACTCTACCTTGGAAACAGGCCCTAACTATGGTCTCTCAAATAAAATAACATAATTATGATTGCCAGACCTCACTATCTATTTTATGAATTTATGAAGTAGTCTACATTATCCAATCTTGACAAAATCCTTTAGCTTGTATTTCAATTCTTGCTACAATGCTAGTCTCAAAATCATATTAATATTCAATTAAGTTTTCAAACCATTTATATAAACAAATACAAGAAGGGAAAACCCTGAATGAATTTGAGCTACTTGCGCTACAAACACGTAGATATATAAATAAGATTCTAAACAATATTAGGTCGCCTTTCATTTGAAGACATGCCATGTGGTCTCAATCGTGGCGAAGGTTGTTATTGTCGTATTATTAAAATTCCATGTAGAATTTATACGTTGAACGAACTTAAAGAAATTAGAAAATAATTAAGGCAGAAAAATCTGCTTACCTGAGAGCAGCACGAGGTTTCTTCTTGTCATTGTTGGCGTATATTACCACGTATATCTCAGTGCCAAAATTCCTTTGAAGCGTCTTGCCAATCTTGGTATTAAAAATGCTCCTTTGTGCAAAGCATCCTTCGCTTGTTGACCCTCGAGTCGACGGTATTAAACTTGCCGTTTTATAAATCTCTCGCAACACATCTCGTCGTTGCCCTCAAAGCGAATACATCAAGATCTATCACGTTTGTATTAAGCAAAGCCATGTTCAAACGAAAGAATCCAAGTTAGTCAGAATCGATCACTGGTCAGTCCACAAATCCGTCGAGAACTACAAAGTAAAACGCCGCTAAACCAATCCGTGCTCTTGATAAAGAGCTATTGAAAAATTAAGCCAATCAGAAAGGGTGATACAAGGGGTCTAAATCCGTCGAGAAAGACAAAGAAATCCGGCGAACACTCGGCAAACCAATCACAGGTCGCTATAAAAGCTAATTTATAAATTCAACCAATCACAGCGGTTGATACAATAGGCTCAAATCCGTCGAGAAAGAACAAAGTCAACCGCGCGGCGCGGGTTGAAATGCCGGTCGGCAGTCTCACCTAATCGATTATCTCGGCGATCTCGAGAGTCGAGACTGAGGGAAGAACGATATACGATAATTATTTTTTCTTGCCGATTTTTTTACCTTAGTCGTATGACTTATTTGACTAACGCTAAATCCGCCCCTGCCATGATAGTTTTAAATTTGACAAAGATACAGAGTTTAGGTTTATCGCTTGTGTTTGCTCTTCTTTGTCCTCCTCAATTGCATTACTAACACGATATTCAAAATCATTGTCGGAGCGACTATCAGTGAAATCCGCCATCTTGACCTGATATGTTACCAGCATAACATTTGGTTACCAGATGCCAGATGCCTGATCGATACCAGCATAACATTTGGTTACCAGATTCAAAATCCTGGTACATCCTTGGATAATGCTCAAAAATTTAAATTTCACACCCTGAATTACCATAAACACTTAAAAAAGTGCAAACAATAATATTAAACTTTTGATCTTCTAGTGATTTGGTTAAAATCAAAGCCAACTGGGATGTGACATCATGGAGATGCCTGCAACCTAGCCACTGTAGACAGCTTGATAGCTATAACTGTGGTGTATATGTTTGCTATGTGAGTATTTTAAAGATAAATTTTTAAACGTAATACATATTTTTATAGAGATTTAATGTAGATTCTTAGATTATAGGACAACATGTGCAGTGTTGTCTTGTGATACCACACAATGTACATGCATGTTAATTTTGCCATTTCCACCATATTAACAGTGTTCAGTTTGTAATTTGACATGTAATTTAACCATATAATATTTTACTATGTTGTATAGTTTGCACGCTGTCTCATGCAAGGAGTAGATATGACAAAACAAGTTAATATGTCTACTCAGCGAAAACACATATTGTCCATATGTGGGTCTTGCTATGATGTTAACAGGTAAATCAGACTGTTTGTATTGTTTCACAATATACCAATCAGCAAAATTAACCTGGGAGAAAAACATAATTATGTGCAGCACAGTCAAATATTGTAATATGATTTTTTTGTTACAGTGGAAGAAATCCAGGTGTCTGCAAAATCTGCAGGAAAGATGATGGCGATGACTGGCTGGGTTGTGACCGATGTGGTCAATTTTTCCATGCAAACTGCATTGGCGTGGACTTTGCAACTGCCCTTTCAGAAAACTTTTATTGTGATGTACACTATTAGTTAACCCTAATACTATGTAAAAGCGTGTAGCACTATCTAACTGCAGAATACACTGAATGCAGTGAAAAACTGAAATATTTTTTTAAATGGCCTAAATATCAAGTAGCAGATAAATTGAAGATGTGTGGTTTAGAGTACGAATATTGGAGCGAAAGCCCTCGTGATGTTAACACCCAACCGAGACCTGTTGCGAAAAATGCAACATCAATTGGCCTTCGGCGGGATGTACACAGTACATAGCCAACTCCTGGATGTAAATATATGTAAATAGCTAACCCCTGGATGTAAATATATGTAAATAATTATGTAAATATTTGCACAAAATCAATGAGGTTAAAAGAACATACTTAATTTTGTCTTTTTTGGTATTGTTTAAAGTAGTATCATGACAAGTTGAAAAATTACTGGTAAAATCTTCCTGTAAGCCGGGGGGGGGGGGGGGGTGTGATACCAGGCCCAAGGGGCTTCCACCACTTGTGGTGGCATTTATTTGCTAATTTCTCAACATGTCATAGTATTATTGAAATAAGTCCATGATGACCTCGGTTTATTTTGTCCTCACCGGGTAATTTAATCACTAAATTCCCTTCCAAGTGGGAGATTTCTAATTTCTCCCTGATTAAAATTCATGAGGGAGAAATAGAATTCCACTTGCTTGGAAGGGAATTGGTGAAGAAATCACCAGGTTGACCTTGGATTAATATGGACTTCAGTTTATATCTAAAATCTTATCCTGATTATTGTGGTTACTAACCAGATAGACTGCGCATGCTTAATAGTACCACAGCATGGTATTAAAAATGCCCTGGATAGTGTAGCAGTCAATTGTTGCTTACAACCTGGTGTTCTGTGTGTTACCAAAGAACGATGAGACAAGGGTGAAGTCGAGGATTTGGCACTTCCCCATCTGGTATCTCAAGTCGGAAGTTAATATCGATAACTGGATATGCAGCATTTACAACAACACATGTTGTTACACATATGTCAACAAACCATATGTGGACAATGGTATATGGTTAAAAAGGTCTTATAGGTGTAGTGTCACATATTAATTTGTCAATTGTCACGCATGTCCTATATGGTCCTATATTTGGCCATAAACATTGCAATTTCAAACATAAATTTGCTAAAAAACCATGTGTATTCTAAACTGATTCTCCAAGTATTCACGTACAAAAACAGAAAATTAACGTTCCTACTATGGATTTATGTTAAGGATGGAGCTAACCCACGGAAATCTTTCTGAATGTGAAATATAATTGCATCTTCTGTCCAGTGCGCCATTGTGATTGTTAAAATATAAATGCCGAAGACTTTTACTGTAGTTATGGCCTAAAATAACTTCAGTTTGTATTTGTAAGCATTTATTCTTTAGCCATCTAGTCTTTGATAACGATACAAATTGAATCCAGTTTCGGAATACTTTTATAAAGCCGAGTCAGAAATTTCGCGGAGGTCAGAGATTTCGCGTCTACACGCGCGAAATCTCTGACCAGTCCCGCGAGGTCAGAGATTTCGCAGAGATTTCGTTCCGTATGATGATATATAACATACAACCCAACACGCGTGTATGATGCATTTCATCATACATGTGCATGTTTTCTTAATAAAGAGGTTATTAATGAAACCCTCCCCCCCCCTAACCCTAATCTCAAAAATGTGAATTTCCCGGGGGTAACCCTAACCCTAACTTGAAAAGTGTCGGGGTTTTTTTTTAAGAAGCCTCCTCCCCTAATAGTGTTGGTAATTTATGGTCAACAGTTCTTGACAAAGACTGTGGGATGCGCAGTGACTTTTAATCCGTTAATTGGCGCATCTTAGAAACATGCAACATGTATGATGAAATGCACACACCCGTGTTGGGTTGGTCTACAGTCGGTTCTGCGCATGTGCGAAGGTTTGTTTTCGTTTTTGTTTTGATCCATATAAATGTCACAGCATGAAGTACACCTCATGCGGCCGCGAGGTATTTTCACCGTCATGGCTGATTTACTCGAAGAGCGGAAGAAAGCTTCACGCTTGAAGATTTGGAATTCAGTCAAGTAGAACAGTTCGCGGCATTGCCTAACATCGATAACATATCTACGTGCACATGTCGTGGCCACTCTGAGAGAAAAGGGCAGAAATTTTTGTCCTGTAGAAGTCTGAAAAATGTTTGTTCAAGCGCGTGCCATGGCGAAGACTTCGGTCAATGTATGAACAACAGACGAGTTCAAGAAAGCGACAGCGACAGTAATATAGCGGTAAGTTTATTATTTTTTTCTGTATCCAACTATATGTAATTTATTTTTGAGCAACGGACTAAATCGGGACTGGAATCTTTGTAGCGAGTGACGCTAAATATTTGGGCTTAATCCGCGCAAAGTTGAAATTATATAATTCAGCCTGTGTTTGTCGATTTTGTCATTCAATTTCCTTTAAAACATTCTGTATATTAGTATGTGATTCTAAATGCATCGTTAGTTATTTCTCCTCCACAAATTCACGCGAAGTTAGCCTGTATACAATCTCAACCTCCACCAGTCAAAAACATCTTGAATGTTTTTGTTTTGAATAAAGACTTGGTGTATGTCTGGGTTTCAATAGTAAATTTTCAGCCTTTAGCAGCTGCATTACATAATTATAATTATAAATAGAATATTTTCAGATTGATTGTTTATGAAGGGCAATGTTGAAGGTTGATGAATCATGACTTTTGTCAAGCGTCAAATAATCAAAACAACTTGTATTTATAAATATGAATTCATTCATGCTATTCATGTTTTATACTTTGTTTATAATGCGAAAATAGGGTAATTTCTGTTGCGTTTTGCCTTTGCACATCATAAATATTTAGCATGGTGTGTTTACTTTTTTAGGATTCGGAAGAAGAAACCAGAGGAAGAGGGTGTTGGAGAGGAAGAGAAGGATGTGGGAGAGCAAGGGGACATGGTAGTCGAGGACAAGCAAGGGGTGGTGGTAGAGGACAAGCAAGGGGTGGTGGTAGAGGACAAGCAAGGGGTGGTGGTAGAGGACAAGCAAAGGGTGGTGGTAGGGGACAAGCTAGGGGACATGGTAGAGGACAAGCAAGGGGTGGTGCAAGAGGAGGGCATGGGAGAGGAAGAGGTCAACTGGTACCAGCAGAGCATGCTGCTCAGAATCAGACAAATCATGAACAACAATTAATGGTAAGATATTCTTGATAAATAATAATATTGTAACCAATCAATGTACTTTTGGTTTAATTACAGCATTCATTTGTTGTCACAACTACAGTAAACCTAACTTACATGCTGCATGTTTTCTCAACACCAATGTGGAGTGTGGCAGTGATAAGTTTATATAATATCCCATGTTTTCTTGAATTTTCACTAATAGAAAAATGTCTCAATATTTCAGAACTTAGTGGAAGTCTTAAATGTTGGGATGCTAAGAAGGCTTGTGTTAGAGCTTCTTCAACTACAACCACCTAATCCCCCACCTGACAACAATGTTCCAGAATGGTGTTATTGTGGCCACTGCACACCTATGCCCACTCAAGAAGAAAATAAATGCTGTACCAGAACAGCATGCCCCTGCATATCATTAACTCCACTTTTTCAACAGCTTAATCTTGATGCCAATGTTTTAAACATTGCTATGTGCTATCGTGAGGATGTACTTGTCTTGAATAATGTTCAAAATAATGAAAATTTTCAACATGCAGCATATAGACAGTATTATAACTTGGGCCTGTAGTAATTGGCTTTTGCTGTTGCAGTCCTGGCCAAAATGTTTTCATTCTGTATAATTGTTTGTAATTGTAATTGTAATGTGTAACTGGCAAAGCTAATAAAATAAAATAAAAAATAAACATGGTCACTTGGGACCCAGTTGTTGCATAGTTGCTATACGTACTCCATACCCTTCACCAAATGGCTTATACACTGGGTATAGGCCTGCAAGCTTTAATATGAATCATGTGATTTATGAATATTTTTATATATGTTACATTTGTAACTCCAATTTTCTACTCTTCAATACTGTCTGTGCTGCTTATATCATTGCATGTATTTTAACACAAAGGAATTCACACTCTATTACATGTATTGCATATGTTGACAAATATGTCGAAATTATAGTTATATATAATATACATGTTAGTATACATATCATACTTTTGTCAGTGAATTCCCAACAGTCAATGATATAAGCAACCAGTGTATCAGAAATCGAAATGGAAGGTATAATATCAATGTTTCGAACGATGGCCCTAATCATATTTTTCTGGCGAAGAGTGTTTGCCTAAATCAGTGTTGGACCTTCATTTTAGATGTGCATTTTTTTACACTATCTGAGGTATTAAAACACTACTTTTCTTGCACTGTAATTCTATTGATACTAAACAATGGATTATATTGGTATTTACATATTCAGCCAGCAGGGTTAGATTAATAATAGTTGGAGAAGTTAAATTAATAAATTTTTTTAACTTTGCATGGTCATGAATCTGTATTGTCTTGGAAATATTGAGAATGGTTTCATGTCTATATTTTTTTTCCTATATACAAACAAGTGAAATAACATGCAATACAAGTACAGTTAATCACTGAATTAGCATGTTGACTTATAGATCCATAGTATTTAGCTATTTCACCCAATGTCAGGGCTCATCAGCATGCCTAGGAAACATTGTCACTGAAGAAATATTAGTAATTAAATCAGTGAGTCCGACATGGATTTTTCAGCAGCGTATAAATCGAGTTCGTTGTTTAGATTATTTTCTAACTTTACCGTTTTCCATCTCTCAAAAGCATCAAGTAAGCACACTCTAGAGGCATCTCTTCTGGCGTAGTACTCTTTTCAATGTATCGTTTGTCTTGACTTGAGGGTTAGGATTCGAAGTCGAAGGTTGTGCGTCGGTCATCTTCCTCGAGCACTGACACGATGTAAACAACGCGCACAGCCGATTAGACTGGGAACGATAAACCGATTTCCGGTGGAGCCCCCACTTCGCACATGCGCAGAACCGACTGTAGACCACCTTTAGTAGGTACTGCACACTGATATCAGAGGTGGTCGGACAAGTACCACGTGAATATCTCGACCAATGAAATGGCTTATTTTCTCATCGTTTGATCGGCTGAAAATTTTGCATTGGACTTAGAATACCGAATATTACGCTATTGTCATTAATTTTTTTCTTTAAAAAAGCAGCGATATCGTTTGATATATTGTTGGACTATCCATATCTGCAGGATTTTGCAAGGTAAATGTATTTTTCTACTTTATTTTGATGGTTTATGTAGGTCGTGTCGCGCTTAGCGAAGACCCCACTTCCGGTTTTTCAACAATCTTCAAAGCAAAAAATCTCGAATTCCCATGGTTCGAATTCTCTAATTTTTGCGTAATAAGTTGAAGAAATGTCTAATCTTGGATGCTATGGAGGCGATCCCCAGCGATCCCGGCACCGTTTTCGAGATATTCGCCGTTGAACCGACCATGGTATTTCGGCTTTCGCTAAGATGGCGCTTAATGAATTTAAGAGAGCCTTTCGCCACTAAAGTTTGTTTTCTCAAGAATTTTGGAAGTTTCCAAATATTTAGAGCATTATTCCTTAGAGTAAGTGTAGAATGAGTGGTGGACAATTATTAAAGAGTAAAATTTGATATTTGTCTGTTTTTATGGTCCAAAACGCTGTATAAAAACACCATCATTCTGAAAAAATTGTATACATATCACTATAGGCCTACATGACCTACATACATTTGTAATTATTACAGAATGTACTGAACTTTCTTAAAGATCTACTATATCTGTATACAGAACTGATACGTATAGCTATTTTTCATTTATTAAATAACATTGTGTTCCATGACATCAGTATTATTAAAAATGTATGTGTGGATTATTTGTAGTTTATTGTTAGTCATTGTTGTTGTGAATATAAATATATTGTAGTTGTAGTATTTTTTGCTTAGTATTGCTAATTTGTTATAATTTGTTGTTCGTATTATTTTTCAGTATACAAATATATATTATTCCTTTTGCCAGTGGTCCCATTTCAACTGAGTCAGTGATATGAGAAGCAAGCTGATGGGTGGGGAAGTGTACACTTTCAAAAGTCCCTTGATGGCCTTGAGGCACATGTCTTCTGATGAAGAGCTTTTTTGTTGCAAAAGGGGCTCTAACCAAGTGGGGGTGGGGTGGGGGGTGTTGGCATGTGCCCCTGTGTCCACCCCTGAAGTGAATACAATAGTTAGGCATTGGCTGTACACTACAGTCGACTCTTAAGACATGAAAGGGTTAATAATTCCATCTCACATCCCATTTTTTACAGGAAGTGAAGATATACAGTACAGATGTCAGTGTTGGAATAACTTACTTTGGTGGTGTTCAGACTGAGTGCCCAGGCACAAGCACCAGTCTGAACAGGATTTTTACAATGATAAATTGATGGATTCTCTTTTACTAAATAACATTCAAATAATATGTAGTTTGAAGTTTTGTATATGTTGTCATGTTGTATAATTACATAAGGCAATGCATAATAATTGTGGACATAACTAATAAAATTTTACAGAAGTATTATCTCGCATATTATTGATACAATCCAAATGCTGGGTCTCAAAGCCTAATTAAATGCCTGAATATTATTCATCCCTTTGCCTTTGAGTGCTACTGCATGTACATACTAATAAACAGTGAACTATGTCTCTAAAACAGACACCCTTGGACTGGACTTTGTCTGTCTTATAATAGTTCATTCACATGTCTACCTTAATACAGTAATTTTTCTGACGCCCTCTCTAAATGTGCCAAAGTTGACGTTTTCTTGGCAGGTGGGGGTGGGGTGCATCACTGAAAAATGTTGGACCAATGTTAAAATGTTGACAATGCCCCTGATTGAATACCTGTATCAGTATCAATACGGTAGTGCTTTAGAAGTAACCAAGATCAATATTGAGATAAAATATTTTAATTTTATTCAAGTTCCTTATTTACATATATGTTGAGGATACAGGAAATACACTTTATTTGATAAAATAGAAATATTTGACCAGTTATATACCAAATTTATCAATAGATTTTGGAGGAAATCCAATAAATTATCTCGATTTTGAATTCACCTTAATACAAAGAAAAATACAAGATTGTTATTGAATAATAAATTTTAAGCTAGCTTTATTCACAATTTTATAAAATTTGGGATACAAGTACAGTAAATATAAAGGAAACAAGAGTGTTTTATTAAAAAATTGAACATCCTCCCCGCCCCCCCCCCCCGGATGATAGTTGTATCTGGTTGAACCAGATAATTGCTACAACAATTAGAAGTTTACAGTAATATTGCAGAATGCAAAACATTAAACCACGGAAAATGCATCCATCATAAGGTTAGAATGGGAAGAATTTGAGAGGGAAATCATTAACCACTAACAACAAATAATGTTGATTTCTCACCTCGTTTTTCTCAGCTCCAGTGAGTCGGTATTAACGAATCACACGTTGCACAGCACAACCAAATCCTTCTTTGTTGTAAATATCTAATTTGTTTCTGATTTGTTCCATTATTTGTAACATAAAATGCGTCGAATTCACTCAGTGGTCGAATCCGAATGAACTTGAGCTATCTTGAATGCCCATCCGCCATAACGCCATTCTCACGAATATACGTCAAATAAAGCACAATCTGATCATATTAATTGTCTATGATAACCACGAATTGTTCTCGTATTTTGCTGACCATCAGATTTATCAATTCTGGATCAACTGTGACGAGTTTTCAAACGTTTTTGCGCATCTAGTCCACCGGGCAGAGTTCATTCCTCGTCTGAGGTCAGAGGTAGAGTGATACGCCCACGCAAAAATGAAAGCCAGCTGACCATGATGCTTTGCGCGGCTTGTCCAACCTCCTCTGGTACTGCATGTATATATGAAATTTTTATACAAGGAAAACTTTACTGATCAGTAATGGTTTAGATATCTAGACAGTGTTCTTTCTATTAATATTTATACTACGTATACTCAAGTATCTAATTCGAACGTAATGACTGAATATCAAATTTGATTATTAGCTTTTAAGACGACGATCTATTGATTCTAAGTTGCCATTTAATACTTCCATCACTTCGCTCTTTCGGTTGTAGTTATGATTTGGGGTCGAAAGAGCTTTGTACGTTGTGATGAAGCTAGAGTGCTCAAGTAATTTGATGTTTGTCAAGAAATGGTTATACCAAGAAGACACCCAGTTATGTTTCAATATAGACACCATTTTAGGGAAACAATGTCGTCTTAAGCTTCCGACATTTCAGTGTACTGTGACTTTACAGAGACCTGGAACTCTTGCTGGCCCGCTATCTTCAATATCGAAACTCGTTGCTACTTTGTATAAACTGTTACAAAATATACTTGTGACACACGTACACGACGTACACTACAGCTCGTTGAAACGTGTAACATCGCATGACTATAAACGTTTTTACTTCAGAGTCTCTTGCTGTAATTTGACAGAAAGCTGAAACTTGCTATAGTGGCGCCATATTCACTATCGGGTCTTAGTATAATTTCATAGTGGAAAAGAGGCTTTCCAGCTTTCTGATTGGTCCGCTCAGCGGCTACCGCCTAGCGCGGTGACTATTGCATCACAAGAAATTGTTCTTCAATAGTAGTTTTGGAAAAGAGACTGGTACTTATTCAACACTGCACTGACTTTACTCGTTTCAGTCTCCCCCTCGGAGTTGTCATTTTGAAGTATGAGATTTTAGAATTTGTCGATTCAATGAACTGTTGATTTTTTTTTCAAAATGGTGTCTGTAGTTTTTGAAACAAACAAAAGAGCATAATACTGAAAATATTTATCACTGAGATGTTGTACATATCAAATATCATAAAAACAAAACTTTGTAAAGGTAAGCAAGTATATTTTCTATAATTCTTCGTATTTTCTAGCAAGTTTTGGTTAGGTTTTGGTCGTAGCGATGTTTTCGAAAACTTCGTCATGAGTGAAGAACATAATGAACATGAATTAAGTGCAAAAAGTCTGTATCACAGAAGCCAAAACACCAGAATAAAAGTCTTTTTAGCATATATTTGAATGTATGTACAAGTTCAGTTCCAAAGTAGGATGTTGTTTACTCTTTTTTTGAAAAAATTATTTACTGACAAAGACTGTGGCTTGCTAACATCGTCTGTGAATAAACAGAATCACCACTGCTAAAATGAAAGCAGTTGCCTAAAAGTTTTTGTTTGAATGTGATTGGTTTTTATCAACCTCGGAAATTATACTAAAACAATTAGTCACCTCAGTCTCGGTGACTATTGGTGTATTTACCTCGCCGCTTCGCGGCTCGGTAAATATTCACCGATAGTCACCTCGACTTCGGTGACTAATTGTTAACTATTGGAACTGTCATTGCTACTTTGTATAAACTGTTATGAAATACTTGTGACACAGGTACACAGTTCGTTTAAATCTGTAACACTGATAATTCGCAGTGACTACGTTTTGGCTTTGGAGTCTCTTGCTGTGCATCCACCATATTACGGTGGATAAGGCAATGCAGCCGTCATAAATCTTTATCAATAAATGGAGAACACTAGTACAGCAGAAAATACAAATGATGAAAAACTACTGTTAAATGAGATAGCTACCGGTTGACTGTGTACATACAGTCTTACTTCGAGTGCACTCACTCAATTTAACACTTATAATTGTCTCTCCTTCCAAGAGTAGTGTCTGTTGCATTGTCTTTACTAGTTGTCACGTTCCCTTCTAGCTCCCTCGATCATTTTGCCACCCGATTTGCCCTGGCTTAATTATCCGCACCACCATCCAAACATCCGATGATTGGAACTACATGTACTTCTATTGAACATCCTGGCCTTCTCTCCCTAGTTTTAAATGCAAGTTGTTAATAGTTTAGCAGTTTGGTTCGCTTAACTTTCGATTTGTCTTGACCTCTCGGTCGGAACTAATGACTTTAACACAAAAGAAACTTCCTGTCCGTTCCTATCCTGCGGAAGATTTTCCTGAGTGGAAACTAGCCTTCTCACACATCATTAGATATTCATAGCATTTCGGCCAATCTGGTTGCTTGATTTACGTCACATGTACTTACCTAGAAACCCAGTCTAAACCAGAGACCAATTAATTCAAGTGCGAGAACAATACATCTGTTAATTTAAAATTTCAATACTGTATTTAGAAATGTTTTCTAAATGCAGTAAACTGTATTTAGAAAACATTTCTAAATACAGTACGCTGTATTTAGAAATCATTTCCCAATACAATTTTCTGTCGCTATAGAAACCAGTTCCAAACACAACAGATTTTTTTACCTAACAGCGCTTCACAATATAAGCGACTACATGCGATACATACATACATATATATATATATATATATATATATATATATATATATATATAGTATGTAAGTAAAATAGACTAACAAGAAACCAAATTTACGTTGATGCAATTTAAGTTATTCGACGACAGACAGAAACCTACGAAAAGCACTAAAACAGTGATGTTGCTTGCAGACTGAAGTAATGAAGTTTAAACATCCATCTACCTTTCATAATATTATGAAGTACATATAAAAGTATACAAGACAGTCACCTCACGCTTTGTTTTCTCCGGTATCGACCATTGACATCTTCTGTCTTCTTTAGTTTGTAAAGTTCTACATTTATTCCAATTGTCATCTATATTTTCTCTGCTCAATATCAGTCTTGGCTAAATTGATCCTGCTATTCAACATAATCTAATGTATGTTATCCAATAAATCCAACGTCTTGCGAACCAAAACTCCTGGCTGTTTTAAAACAAAATTTCCCCTTGTCTCTGCAAGCGCTTGACGACCAGTCTGTTGTGATTGCCCTCATTGCAATGAATATCTAATGATGTGTGAGAAGCTAAAAATCCAAAATCCCATGTGCCGTTAACAATAGCTCGGCTGCGTCTCGCTATTGTTAACGGCACATAGGATTTAGAAACCACGTTTAGAACACTAACTCGGATTTGAAATATTACTTATAAAATGCATGAATACAGTATATACCAAGCCCACAGAAATCTGACATAAATGTTCTTAATTTGCTTCTGCTTAAATTTCTATTTGTTGATGCTTGTGTTTTCAGTTCTGATTTCCGAGTCGATTTTCAACTATATTTCGACGATATGTTCACTCACCGTTAAATATAATCTCCTTATACTAAAAATAAGGAAAGGCTGGCAACTACTTTCAATAGAGAATATTTAAGACGACTCTCATTTACATGTAAAGCTCCGTAAAATACACAAAAACCGCTCGATCTAGCGAAAATTGCCGTAGTATACTTGTGAAGAACTCGGCTTTCGGTTCATTGCTCTTCATCTTCTATGCAGCTTGACTGAAACATAAAAGCTCTTACCTGGTCCCAGTGGTTTTTCTTGTAATCAAAGCAAATGAAATCGAAAAGTAACACAAAAGGAACACAACAGAGGTATACGTTGGGCAGTGTGTACATTAATACGTGGCAAAAATTACCAAATTTGGCAAAAAATTACTACATCATAACCACACACCCCTCCCTCCCCCCTAAATGACGAAAATAATTACATGAACATTTTTTACAAAATTAAAAATTCCAACATTTACAGCATAAGTTATTACAACATTAACAGCAATAGGAAATTAAGAAAACAAAATAACAAATGCACGCACATAACTTCTTTCCATAGCGAGTTCTATGTGTGAAAATACTCCTAATTTCTCCAGCAAAATAGAACAATTCTGCTAGACAAACAGTGTGATACGATACCTCTCTCTTGATCGTTACCGTTTAAGATTTTGATTGACCTGTTCGTCACTTGTAGTAGTTATGAGTGAAAATGATCAAAATTATTGGAATCCGACATTGCTTTGGAGGCAAAATCTACGCTTTCGATTAGCACTTTGGAAAGAATAACTATATATTGATCTAACTTTCTTTGAAAATTGTGCAGAGTGGTTCGCAAACTTTTCAACATACACTGGAAATTTGGTTTCTGAAATCGTGTTTCGGAAAATTTCTCTGGTCTGGTGTATGCTGGGCTTAATGTAACAGACGCATAGGCGTACCAACGTTTTAAAAATGAAAATTTCGGGCACTTTTTGAAAAAAATTTCGGGTAAATTCGGGTAATATTGCTGTTAAATGTTTATGAAAAATTATATTTTAAACTATTTTAATATATTTTCGACTCTTAATGTTTCGGGCAAAAATGTTTTGCCCCCCCCCCCCCCCAAAAAAAAAAACCCCAACCCAAAACAAACACCAACAAACAAACCCGTAACTGGTCAGGTACGCCTTTGAACAGACACTTGCATGGTGAACGTTCGTCAAGCTCAAACAAACATATGACTGTGAATTTGCAACTTTAGCTGTCCATCCGAACCTCAGTACTCAGTAGTTCAATAGTTAGAACGTCTAACCTAACTAATTGCCTTTTACTGCTCTGTGGTGAGATCAATCCTTGAATATGGCAACATTTTGTGGCATGGAGGCCTAACACAATCTCAAGGCTTAGGCATAGAAAGAATTCAAAAACGAGCCTTGAGATTAATTGAACCCAACCTAAATTATGAACAAGCGCTGGAACATTTAAATTTAGAAACTCTGTCGGAAAGGCGTGAAAAACACTGTATCGAGCTTGTTAAGCGAATGTCTTCACCGTCACATAAACTTCATCACTTACTCCCAGATAGGGTAAATGACGTTAGACAAAGAACAACAAGATACGACGGCAACAAGTTTTATAATTTTAAATATCGAACTGATCGATTTAAAAACAGTCCTTTGGTTTATGCTATTAATAGCTATAATAGCAATGCATAGTACTCAATTATTTTTAATCAACTTTCAAATTATTGTATATATTCTCCGGACATTCAACTATTTTATTAATATTAATAGTTACAAATATTTAGTTACATTTTATGATAGTAATAAGGTAGTGTAGTGTAGTGTAGTGTAGTGTAGCGTAGCGTATGTATGTATGTATGTATGTATGTATGTATGTATGTATGTAGCGTAGCGTAGCGTAGTGTAGTGTAGTGTAGTGTAGTGTAGTGTAGTGTAGTGTAGTGTAGTGTTAATATTTTTAATCCCAAATTTGTAAATGTACGGCAATTAAGGTTAATTCCTTTCATCGTGCATATTTAATAAAACCCAGTATTATTATTATTATAACCAGAAAGTTGCAGGTTCGATCCCTGTCTGATCTTTGTTTCAGAAACAAATGACTGAAACAGGTTTCGGAAACTTGTTTTGGAAACTTGTTTTGGAAACTTGTTTCAGTGTATACCGGGCTTTAAAGCTGTTAACCTGAATCATATCCGCCATCTGAGATCTCGGATTTGTGTGTGACGTGATAATTAAAGCGGAACCTTTAGACCCTTTAGTTAGCAATACTTAGCGTCTCACTCTGTAAGTCTAATAAAACTCGACTTTTGTGAATCAAAAAGTCAAAAATTTGTGGTTGTCTTTTTATAAATTATTACAACTGAAGCAAATTTCTAGGAAATGTTTTTTTAACAACGATAAATTATTTTTCTATTTTCAAATTAAAATATAACGTTAACGTTAACTATTTTCATCATTTAAAAAAAAATAATTAAAATGTTATAAGTTTTAACAATTTGTTCATGTTTTTTTCCCTTCTTTCTCATAATCCTGTATCTAGGCGAATCTGGAAGACTGTTGGCTAGATGGCTGGGATAACATTAAATCAACGTGATAACATTAAATCAACGTAAGTTTTATGTCAATTACCTATTACATAAAGCTACAGCATACTGTCGGGAGTGTCTCCAGTCTACATCCGCATTAAGCCGGTTTTCCACTAGGCGGAATTTTGCGCGCGGAGCGGAATTTTTCTTTGTCTTTTCCAGGACGCTTATATATAGGGCGGTGAAACGGCAATGAGAAAGCTGATCGATGTGTGATGCGGGGCCTGCTAACGAATAATTGATATTCGCCGGTCAGCGGTTCCAATGGTCGATAACATGAACCTTTTCCTTAGCGCCCTGGTCTTGGTCTTTTCTAATTAGTTCCACCCAAGAAATCACAAGACAAAGAAAATTTCCATGCCGCGCGCAAAATTCCGCCTCGTGGAAAACAGGCTTTAGAGCAACGTGAGAAGGTGGTAAACTGCCGAGATTAGTTTTAACGAATTATTATATGGCACGGATTACTTCCGGTAAAATCACGCGCTGTGATTGGTTGCTGACGAGGCGAGATTTCTCCGTAATGCCCGCGGGCATTATGAAAATTGTTAATGCCCTGTGATTGGAAACAAACAAAAAATCCTAATAAGAAACTTTTATTGCCGAAAAACGGCGAAAATAGATGAAATAGACGACGATGAACATTATAAAAGTAAATTCTAGTAACCAGACGAGAAAGAAACAGAAGAAAATAACGCTAGTTCGGTGTTTTGACGAAGTTAAAGGAAGCGAAGATCAAGAAATACAAGATTGATTTTGAAATAAAAAGTGCCATATAATAAACTACTTAATAACCTCGACCGTTCGGTCTTTACGGTAAAATATTAAACCTCGGTCTTGAGCGTATTAACCTCGCTATCGAGCGTATTAACCTCAGACAGACAGACAGACAGACAGACAGACAGACAGACAGACAGACAGACAGACAGACAGACAGACAGACAGACAGACAGACAGACAGACAGACAGACAGACAGACAGACAGACAGACAGACAGACAGTATGAATGGCTATGTTCAAAACGTCAGTATTTCGTTATCAAAGCTATTCTCGGCAGTCCACCACCTTTTCACATTTTCTACTTCGTTCCTGACGTTCCACATGGGAAGTTAAAACAAAAGAAAAAAGGTTGAAAGACATTTTAGTTGATGTTCATTTCTAACCATATTGCCCAATGATCGCTGGCAAATCTTCCACAACTCTTCAACCGTTCCTTCCTCACAAGTTTAAACGAGCTAACTGCAAGCGCTTTTGAACTCGACGCTGGTCTGAGAAAAATACGATCGAATTTCAACTTGGGCTTATTTCCACCAGGCATTTGCAGGTTATCATTTGCGCTCATGTCCCACGTGTACTCTGTGGTCAGCTGACGTCTGGATATCGTCCTGGATATCGTCCGGACGTCCACCAATAGCCGTCACTTCCCTGTCTCATAAATTTGTGTCACCGCCAAAGAGAACATTGAAGCTAGGATTATGTCTTTTCATATAGTCAAGAACTTACCTTAATTGTTTCTTGCGCTCAGCTGCGTTCTCTCCCTTGCTTCCGAAATGTGACGTCATCAAGATGATCTTTGCGTCGGCGAATTTGATTGGTTGGATAAGATAGTGACGCTCCATCTTACTGGTGGGAAACTCCACAAATTGTAGCGCTGATTCTCTTGTTTGGACCGACATTTTTCTTATTAAAAACGCGTTGAAGTACATGTGTGGTATATTGAAGTCAGCAAACAACACCATGTATCTAGTTGACAGAAATTAAATTACATTATTAGTTAAATTTAATATAAAAATAAATATTTTAGAGTCTGGTTCATTGACCAATATATAACTCAACAAAACGTCACCAGACAAAGATGGCGGAAATATGATCCTTTTTCAATGGTAGCAACTGCTGAACCTATATTTATTTAACTGTGGGCTCAGATGCATCCACAGTCCAATCTATCAAGACTATCAATCCATCAAATTAATTTAGAAAAATGTCAATGGAGAAGATAGCTATGGGTTAATACTACAATTATTTATCAAACATTTTGGGTTCCATGTTCCGTCACTTAAGGAAAAATGGGGAAGGAAGGCAGCGAGGTGAGGGGAGAGGAGGGGGAAACAAGGGGGGGGGGGGGGGGGGGAGGGGAGGAAGGGAGAAAGAAGGGAAGGGGAAAAGGAAATTAAATTAGATGTCTACATGCAAGCTAATCACTAATATCATTATTACTATTACTACTAAAACTGGCAAACCGAGGCCACTTACAAAGTTAATACATTATTACATTTCTAAATTTGAACTGACACTTTAATTGTGATCTTTTGCACAATCCACTTAGTGCTTTAACTAAAGATCTCAATTTCTTACTTGGTTCATACCAATATACTCAATTTATCGATGAAGCCACTCGCGTAACACAGAATAGCAAAACATTAATTGATCATATTTATTCAAACACTACTCATATGATTAATTCTAGTGGTGTGTTACACATTAGCATTAGCGATCATAGTTTAATTTATTGTGTCCGTAAATTCCCAAGTTTTAAGTCTCTTAATAAGGGAAAGACCATCAAGTACAGAAGTTTCAAGAAATTTAATATTAACTTGTTCCTTGCGGACCTAGAAAGAATTCCCTGGAGCAATATTTGTAATTATGAAGACCTAATGACATGTGGATAACTTGGAAAACCATGTTTTTCACTGTCTATGATATTCATACTCCTATTAAAAACAAGCTTGTCAAATCTGTATGTTCTCCTTGGTTAAATAAAAACCTTAAGGAGCTCATGTTTAAAAGAGATGCCTTGAAGAAAAAAGCTATTATAACTTCCAAACCTGTTGATTGGGAAAATTACAAAGAAGTAAAAAACAGAGTAAACTCTTCTATAAAATCTGCAAAAGTGGCCTATTTTGATAACAAATTCCTTTCTTGTAAAGGGGACATGAAGAAAACATGGCAAACTTTGAATGATTTACTGTCACGCAATCCTAAACAATCAGCCTTGATAAAGAATCTTAAAATAAATCATGACAGTGAAATAAACGATCGTCATAAAATTGCTAATTATATCAATACCTATTTTGCAAATATTGGAGAAGATTTAGGAAAGTCAGCTACTAATAAGGGTACATCATTTGAGAAATATATCAACCCAACTAAGTCAGTTTTTACATTGGAGGACACTTGTCCTTCTGAAGTTTTAAACATGTTAAATTAATTGGTTGACGGCAAAGCCACATGATTGGATGGCATATTCAGTAAAATCCTCAAATTGTCAGACTCTGTTATTTCACCTTGGCTGACAGTTATATTTAATCAGTCATTTAGAACTGGTATTTTTCCTAATGATTGGAAATTAGCAAAAGTTATTCCCTTATTTAAGAATAAGAAAGGAAACAAAAGAAATAATCCAGATCACTATAGACCAATCTCAATTTTACCTATTGTTGAAAAAATATCTGAAAGAATTGTTTATAATCAATTATACAACTATCTATTAGAAACAATCTTTTATCAAAAAATCAGTCTGGTTTTCGATCAAACCACTCTACAGTTACTAACTAGTCTGTTGCATTTAACCAATGAATTTTATACCAATGCTGATAACGGAATGGTTACAGGAGTAATCTTTATTGATCTAAAAAAAGCTTTTGATTCCGTAAATCATGAATTCTATTACGAAAGCTGGATCTTTATGGATTAAAAGGGATGACTTTACGATGGTTTGGAAGTTATCTTAGTAATCGATTTCAGAAATCTCTTGTAAATACAAAACTGTCCAACAAAGCTCAAATTCTTTGTGGAGTTCCACAGGGATCAATATTGGGTCCTTTATTATTCCTAATGTTCATCAACGATTTTCCAAATTGTCTAGTTAACACTAAAGCCGATTTATACGCAGATGATACTCAGGAGTAGTATAGGGAAGGGGGGTTCTGAGACGGGTGGTGCACTAAGCACCACCCATGACGTCATCAGCCAGCAATTTATGTTAATTAGATATGTTTGTTTTAGTCAAAAATGCTGGGGAGACGGTATATTGTAGTTCCCGAGAAACGCATTAGGTGAATGCGACATTTTATCAATATTCATTGCAGTAGAATGAAATATAAACTGTGCTGATCGATAGACATTTAAGAACTGCACATAATAGGATGGACGTATCTTCGAAGAAAACAGACACAGAGATTATGTTTTCATAATTTATTTCGTTAGTTAGAACTATTTACAGGCACATCATTGCTATGAATTATTTTTAAACATTGTCTCCTTGAACCTTCCTATTGGCAGGTTAGAAAGTCAACCAATTCTTAACGATATCATTTGCTTCTGTTTCGCCAAAGCACTCTCGTTTGATTTCGTTTGTAATTGATTTTATTCTCTTCGTAGAGGATTTTGAGTACTTTCTGTTTTTGTGGTTTACTTATAACAGATTTTCCATGTTTTATTTTGAAAAAGTTATTAAAGTTTGTTGCCATTTCTTCTTGTCGCTTTAGCAGCTTTTCCAGAGTTTCTCCCATGGTTAATTCTTTATCGTCTGCTTCTTTGTTTGGTAAAGGTACACATATTCCAATTTTACTCCATTTTAACCATTTAGTGCGTTCTTCAGTATCCATACCATGAACTTGATCGAGATGATTAGCCAGTCTAGCAAGATTAGTGCTCCCACAGCCGAAGACAGGACAGTTTCTTCGTATGCGCCCCATAATTATTTAGCGCTTTACTTGACGAGTGTCTTAGAGTGTTTGAAAGTTTTCGTTGAATTGCAGGTCTTTTATATGACCCGATTAGGCCCGATGGCCCGATTAGTTGTACTGCCCCCCCCCCTCTCATTTTCGCTCACTTCTCACCGATTCGTTGGAAGAGATTGCGTCACATGGCTATCTTATAATGCCCATGAGCTAAAGTGTTAACACCGTCCTTTTGGATAAACCTTTTGTCATCATAGGGACTCAGTGCGATCTTATTTAATGTAATAGAGTATATTTCATGGCTTTCACTTCAAATTTGGTTCATGCTAGCCATTGTCTGTCTCTTCTCAAACAAACATTCCTTGTAACTTGCATGTCGAAGCTTTCGTTTCGTTACTGACTTCTTTTTTCCCTTTGGCTGTTTTCTTCTCCACCTGCTTGTCGTTTTCGGTATAGAGAATAGAGTACATCTTAGGTCGAAGTCCAACGAACTCTTGGATGGGGATGCCATGCGTTTCATCCTTCATCTTGCCAAGGACTTTCTTGTTCGTTAGACTGTACAATGGATGGTCTTGTGCGTATTCGGAAGTGTCAAAAAGATCTATGTCCTGCAGCATGTCTTGATAAACGTCGTTAGTCTTGATTTCGTAACAGAGGCTGTCCGTGTCTGTGAATAGCAACTTCGCGTTGCAGCCATACTTAGGTTTCATGTACCTGTAATGGAACTCGTACATGAGCATTTTGGAGAGATGCAGAATACTGAAGCCAACATAAATTGGACGGTTTAGGTAGAGCTTTGTTTTCTTCATATTCACTGCTGCTAAATCCTCGGAAAATATGCGGAAGAAGTCAAAGGATGGGGATGCTGTTAATTTGGATAGTTTAGCCTTGTCGTTGACTAACTTGACGTTTACCCGTTTCCTCAAATTCTCCATAGTTTTACCAAATACAGAGTTGTTCATAAGTTTGTAAAAATCTTTCTCGAAGTCGTTTGCTGCGTGCTTTCGTTTCTCGGTATTAAAATCAATATAAGACTTTAGCCATGGACTTTGTTGGAATACTATAACGCGATGGATCTTTGTCAACTTCATACCAAGTGCCAGGTATTGCTTCAAGTTGCGGTAGTGGACCACGTAGTTGGTCTTGTCTCGAAGATTCGGAACCAATTTAGGCACAGCACCACCACGAAGATTCAAACATTCTGACAGTTCCTGACAGTATGGTGACAAGATCTCTGAGGAAACTTTCATTTTTTCAGGTGCTAGAGGGTAATCATTGTGAAGATCGTGTAATTCGGAGGGATAGTGAAGGTCCACTTCTAATATGTAACCTTGCTCGTTATCATCTGCAACGTCTATGATGTTAAGTTCTGCAATCTCTTGGTCGGTTATCCAGTCGAATTCACCCGTTGGAAGAGGTTGCGACATACTCCAGCCATATAAATTATTTGCATCGAAATACATCACATAGGAAGTCTCTTGCTTGGGATCGTAATTAAGAACATAGGGATTGTTTGCCTTGCTAAATCGATTACTTATCATCGAAATTCCACCGCGAAGGCCTTCCTCAATGAATAAGTACATGTCTGGATCAGTTAAAAGCTCAAGTTCCACGTTAGTCATTTTCAAACAAGCTTGCCAGGCTAGTCCAGGGCTTGTGTAAAAGTGACAGGGATCTAAGTTGTAAGCTTTCAAGCAGACGTTTCGAAAATTTTCAAAAACATCAGCCAACAGTATAACGTCAGACATCAAATACAAATCATGGTAATCACCCATGTGCCGACACGCGAAATTATTAAACACACTGGTCGCATGGGCGTAATCCTCATCTGAAATTTGTTCATCGTTCAGTACGTTGTAAAATGACTCCTTCTGAGGTAAGGTTGGCTCTTCAAATCTTGCCATACAATTCATGTGGTCATAAGGGTAGACGCCTTTTCTTAGTAGAAGGGGTACTTTGTCGCTGTCAATATGTTGTTTTAAAATTGGAAACTTCTCAGCGTCATCTTTGGCTAGATTCGATACTAATTTGTTTAGCGATGCATTCATAAATTGCAGAATCGATAAAATCCAAATTATCGATGGAGAACGAAATATACTTCTCAGTGTTATTCGGAATACAGTTAATTTTCTTATTTTTGAGTTTACCAAGTCCTTGCATAATCAGATGGGAATCATAGCCGCGTAAGTTGTGAAGAATAACAGGTATTCGCCCGGTAAAACTGTAGTTCAAATTGCAGTCATTGTGTGCAGCTCCACGAAACTTTCCGGTGAGATGACAATGATCTCGGACACGATCGGCTCCCAACTCAAACCCACAAATATGACAATTTATAGCGTCTTGGAACATTTGCTCTTCTTCTCTCTCAATTCGCATAGGCTCGACAAAATCAAGTTTCTCTTGAATATATTTTTGCTCTTCTTCTAAACACTCCAGGAACTTATCTACTGCATCTTCTCCGCGATAAACAACAGGTGGTTTAGAATACTTCTCATAGCCAGATACTACAATGTACGAATATCCACAAGGTTGATGGTGCTGATATTTTTCGGTAAAGGATTTTTCAGGATTAGGCTGGGTTGAGTCGATCTTTGCTGTAAGACTTTCGAAGTCGGGACTTTCAACTGTTTATGGTAATCTTTGAAAAATAGAAATGCATTGTCCTCGTCTGGGAGCTCGATACGTTGGGGACCGTGTTGCGAGCAGTGCGGTTGGTGGTCTTGGAGCAGATCCTCGCGAATAAATCCATGGAAACAACAGCGGCAATAATACATTCGAGCTTTTTTCCGGTTTTGACTGTAGAGTAATTTTTTCAAGTCTTTAATTAGACAGTAGTGTCTCGCATTTCCTTCGGAGTATAGCAACAAGTCAACATGGATGTCGAAGCGCTCCTTTGTTACGTAGATTGGAAATAGTACTTTATTTTCAAAGCCAATGACGTTAATTGAGATATTGTTCTGCTTTTCAAATTTACCAATCTTGTCAATAGTAACGGGAAACTCGATACCACCAAAATTTAGTTCATCCTGAAACTGCTGATAATGGTGAAGTCTATCAGGTTTTCTTGTGTATTCAACGGGATGAGTAGCGGCGAGAACTGACCACATGAAGCATTTGTTGTCAGAATTCTTAATGTTGATTATTGCCTTCTTGCTGCCAAGAATTTTAGGCAATGGAATGTAACTGGATCCTTTTACTGGAGTATACTGAGCCATGTTCAGGTCAAGATGAAGGATTTCGTCTCATACCCAACCACTTCCTTCTTTTTGAAATAAAAATAGCGACTGGGTAATTTTCTGTTTGGCTTCTTCAAGTTGGTTACCGAGTTCGTGATGATTTACTGTTTTCATGCAGAGACTGCCGAAGTGGGGTTCGGTGACCAGATCTTCACCATCAGGTTTAGGCTTGATGAACCGTCCTTTGACGTTAACGAACCATTTAATACCTCTTTTCTCTACCAACTCTTTCGAAAGGTGATTCAAAATGGGTTTTGTCTTGCCGCATAAAAACTGAGACATGTCGTGCTTCTGATCTTTTCGAGGTTTCAGCGTGATTTTCTTCAAGGAATCTTCAAAAGCTGTTGTTGAGCTGCAAGGGTTGTCGTTTTCTTCAACTTGGCTGTCTGGTTTGCCTTCTCCAATTTGAACATCAACTCCTACTTTCTTTGGGACTGGACTGCTATCGTCTTCGTCACGTCCTCTTTTCAAAGGGTTCCCTTGGCAATGAGTTTGATGTTCCACTAATTTATCACGACGGTAAAACTCTTTTCTACAGTTGTCGCAGGCATGTGTAATCGTTCTTCGGTGTCGCTTCTGATGTCGCTTCAAAGCATCTTTCCGTGTAAAAGACTCGCTGCACTGATCACAACAAAACCTTTTTTCTCCATGAATGGACCGTTCATGACGACTTAAACTTCTCAGCTGAGTGAACTGTTTTGAACAAGTCTTGCAAGTGTAATCCATTCTACAGAGTAAAAAAATAATGCTAAATTATTGTTGTGAGGATTTCACATATGACCTCGATATAATTCTACGTAAGCAAACTGCAATGAGGCTTCTTATGGCGAGCCTTTGTCGTTGTGGTCAGACTACGACCTCAACAGCTACACCGGTTCGTTGCAAGACTTTCCCAAGGGGCACCTCAGATTCTTTCTTCTTGGGTGCGGCCAACAAGGGAACAGCAACTACCCGGAGGACTGAAAAAGCGATCTCTTCACAATACATTACGCTTAAAGATCTTACTCGATACAACAGCTCTTTGGGAACCTTTACACTGGAGTAATCGATCGACTTTGAAATGGATAGTGGCGTTTTTGAATCAAACCACCAAATATATACAGAAAACTTACTACATATTATTGTGGGACAAATATTAAATACAAAATTACGCGCATGCGAAGAATGATTCCATTTAAACATGCTCGTTCTTGCCCACAACATAAACATAGGTTGCTACAATACAATGTCAATACTATGTCGTGCAAATTTATAAATTATTGGCATTTATGGCAATCATTGTGTAACGGCAACAAAGCGTGAAATCATTAATATTTCACGGAATAACAAATACAAGTTTCTTGTCCGCACATGTATAACACATAACGTGAAGGTTATAATTTATGTATTGCACAACGGTGTAAAATTCAGTTTAGACAAACAGCAGCTAGCAAAAAGGTTTATTCGTAAACACTTCGTTGAGCTCAGCAGCAGACAATTTACATTATATTGCTATTGTATGAACCTTGCTACACCCGAGGAATATTCAAAAGGGAGAAAAAGGGGGTTATACGAATACGAAATCGTACTGATTTTTAGACAAAATGTTGTCGCTAGGAGACACTGCTTTGCTTGGATGCATGTGTAAATTAACACACGGATTAACGTTTTAAACCATTTATTTTTTAAAGTATAACAATTATTTACACAAATATACAGTAATTAAACATATTGTCCAGCTTTTACACTGTTTTCCAGTTTAGATCGTTTAACTTTAAAGGCATTTCCGTCGTCCGTTAAAGTGTCACTATGATGAAAAAATCGTCAGTCTTTTTTTTGATCTTATCATAAAGTACATTTAAAATGAGTATGAACGGCGTTTGTGGTTTGTCAGTATCTCATCTCGTTCAAGAGATATTCACGTTTTGGAAATATGCAAATTTATAGCTGATGACGTCATTTTCTCCAAACGAGCGAAATGAAAATTGTAAAATAAGGAATATCTCTGGAAATAAACAATAGAACGCGCTTAAACTTTGTATTCTTATAGTATCCAATACAATACACTTCTCTGTGGAACGTTTGTGATTGCCATGTTAAGCGCATGCTCACAGGTTACTCTAAACCTTAAAAAAGGAATGATCGTTTTTGCCTCATTGTTTAAAAATAGAAAGATTTAAACGTTTGAATTACAATGCCTACATAAGCCCTAATCTTCACGTCTATTCGCTGGAGTAAACGCTACTTGATTGCTGATAAATAAGCAAATTTAATTTTATCATTGGAGGTGGCCAGGAACTAGCAGTTTCCACGAAAACAACTAAAGTTCCACGGTAAAACATATTTTATTTAATACGATAAGCATGCAAAATTTTAGCACTTTCTATTGTTTATTTCTAGAGATATTTCTAATTTTACGATTTTCATTTCTCTCGTTTGGAGAAAATGACGTCATCAGCCATATAATTTGCACATTTCCAAAACGTGAATATCTCTTGAACGGGATGAGATATTTACAAACCACCAACGCCGTTCATCCTCATTTTAAATGTACTTTATGATAAGAAAAAAAAAGGCTGACGATTTTTCATCACAGTGACACTTTAACAAAAGTTTGCGTTTTTGCCCTTTATGTTCCACTGGCTTAACGTCCAACACTTTTAATACTTTTCTTTTGTTCCTGGCTGACAATCAACGGATCTTGTCATAGTCAAGGATGCCAGCCCAATCACCTTTTTGTAAAATTTTACACACATACGCTTGCGCAGCGTTTGTAGCTGGAGTTAACGCCAGAGCTGGCGTCTTGTTGTTTAATCGTTCAACTAGCTTTGCTATAGAGTGACTTTCTCTTCAAGAAAACATTACATTTCACTCATTTTACGCTGCCTTTGCCCTCCATATTAATCTTTTGACTATGTACACTCTCGCACTGATGAAGATCCGGGCTTACGGATCGAAAGCTTTGCAATAATAAATTTACGTGGTGTTCCACAAAGAACTTAGTAAACCACCAGATATTCCCTAACATGACGTACCCGCCTTCTCGCACCGCTTACCGATGACGAAAATGTTTGTGGGCTGAAGTGTAAACGAAACTGGAGATCATGTCAGAAGTAAAGATCGGTCATCGGTAGTGAATTTTCAAGTTTTGGTACAAAATTAAATGGAATCAGATGTTTTCGAAGCTGTTTATATACCAGCTCAGAATGAACCGCATACCACAACAACGATTTGTTTAAATGACGCTTTGGAGGACTACATACAAAGAGAATTTTCAGAACTTTCCGAGCAAACTGCCTCATCATATCTTGTCCCTGCTACATTTCAAAATCAGGCAACTGAAAACCTGTCAGCAATACCATCGTCTTTAATATCAAAAGAAGACCCTTTGAGGAGTCAGGGAGATGCAGCAGAGGAAGTTATCTTTAATTTGCTGAAATACATGAAAATTCCTGGTGTTGTTTTTCATGGTCGTCCATACATAAAAGAAAGCAAAAATAGCAGGACATTCAAAGAGCATGATTTTGTTATTTTAACAGCAGAGAAGAAAATCTGCTTGATAGAGGTGAAGTGTTGTGCCGATTCCTCAGATCCTTTGGTAAAAGTGTTAAGCAATGGAAAAAGCATCAAAGACAACAGGCGTTCTGGATTGCATCAGCTGGACGCTCACACTTCTGTGCTCCATGATAAATTTGGAGTGCATTCATCTGTTGTTGGGCAAATTTTGGCATGGCCGTTTTTAACTGGATATGATCTACAAGGTCGTGAGCGGTTCACTCAAGATGTTTCTAGTGGAAAGAAGCATTTTTTCAAAGACATTTGTCGAGATATTGACAAATTTTCAGCTGTGCTGTCTGATTACTTAAACAAACTACCTGTTCTTGAGGATAACATTTGGAATTTAGTACTAAGATGGTTTACTTTGCTTGGATGTAGTGCTGTCATTGATACCCTAACAGGAACAATGGACTCGCAACTGATATTATTATCACAGGAACAACTTGCAGCAGTTTATAGTCAACCGAATAACACTGATGGCCCCGTTGTTATTTATGGTCCACCAGGATCTGGAAAAACTGTGCTAATACTCATTATAATTAAAAAATTATGGAAAGATAACAAGATAGGGCCAGGGAACAAATGTTTGTTACTAACTGGGCGTCGTGGATCTGGATTAAAGCATTTTGCCAGGAAGTGTCTTGAAAAGCATGGCATTGAACATGTTATTATCAAATCCCTTCCAGCATCTTATGAAGTATTTCAATCTTGGTGTGATGAAGAAACTGACAAGTTCACTCATGTTTTTGTTGATGGTATAGAAGATCTTGGTTGGTATGGTAATATTCCAAAAAATATGAAGTTCCTGAGATTAACATGGAAATCCTCTAAACAAGGCTACTTTTGGTGTACAATGGATGGGAGCCAGCTATTGTACAATTTGGCAATTCAAGGAGGCCCAAATGCTACAAGTCAGGTAACGCCCCAAATAAGTCTCTCCAAAAGCTTCAGATCCACTGGAAATATCTTCACATTCACTAAAAGTTGTATATGTAATAATATAACTGAAGATAGTCACGTCATTGGTGCGGTGAATGACAAAGTAACATGCCATCTTCCCATGCAGAAATTATCTCTTGCACACAAGATCTCTGGGCCACCTGTGTATTTTGTCAACTCTGAAAATTTTGTATCTCTCGAAGAAGCTGTGTGTTTGTTAATAATAGATTTATGTGGACGTAAAGGGATCAAGCCAAATGACTTAGTTCTAATGACTTCTGCAAGTATACTACAAGGACGACTTAATATCACAGCAATTAACCAAGGATTTGAAAAGTTTTTCAGCAGCAAAGGATTTATTCCAAAAGGCATCGTGGGAGTGCAGAGGTTTTTAGACAGCCAACAGGAAGAGCAATTCTGTGTATGTTCTGCCTCTGGTTACAAGGGATTGGAAGCTAAGGTGGTTATTGCTGTGCCACTTTTGTTTAATAATAGCTCTCAAGAGATGATTCAAAGGATGATATACTCCATGTCCTCTCGTTGCCTCTGTCTCCTGGTTATTGTTTGGAACCAAACAGAATCTGCGGGGGTTATTGATGCAGAACAATTATCCCAATATGCCATTACATCCAGCGAGTCCCAATTGAAACAGTTCTTCAAGGATGTTGATCAGCATAACAAGGCTGAGATAGAGAGACTGAGAAAAGAAGAAGAAAGATTAAAAACATTCGAGACGTATCCTTTAGATGCCAATGTAAAACCAACTGACCTGGCTAAGAATGGATTTATCTACAGAGGTGGAAATATGAGTGATTCAGTAATGTGTGTATTTTGTGGTGGCGTTCTTTATGATTGGGAACCAAATGATGTTCCATCTAAGGAACATGAAAAGTTTTACAGTAATTGTCCATTTGTAAAGGGTGAAAATGTTAATAATGTGCCCATTTCGTAAAAGTTCTCTGCTTTGCAAATGTAATTAAAAAGGCCCACACTATGTCCAGGAGCACTTAAAAAAGCTACAATGATGTTTAAATCGTTGAATAATCTACAATCGTGGAATAATTACATTGGGACACAGCGTATATCAAGAGACTTCTGTGCGCACGCGATTTATCTTTAAAATGTCCCCTCCCCTTCCCCCTCCGATCAAGGTTGCGACCGAATTTTTGTTTGTTAGGACTCAGAAGTGTCACCTGGAAATCAACATTGATTGGTGGGGGATGGGGGAGGGGTAAAGCAACGTTATTCATCCCACGATAGTGCAATAAGCAAGAAGGAAGTTAATTGATGCTTCAGTGTCCCAATGAATTATTCTCGGATTGTCTGAAATATGCGCAAGTCGTAAATATTAATACCAGCGTCACATTTTCATTCATTACACACTCAATGAAGGTCAGGTTTACTATTAACGACTATTGGATGACTATTAGCATCAGTGAAATAATTTTCCGATTGTTTCCGATTCGTATCGGTTGACCGGTACAGTACTCCACCACAGTACTCCACTAAAATAGGTATATATTCGAAAGAACTGAGTCTTCTCTAGACATTTTTTTTGTTGAAGTGATAGATATTAACTTAATCTTCCCTGTAAGCGCAGAATTATTGTTGTACGGACTGTTTTACTCATATAAATAACAGTACTCCACCAAAATCGTGGTAATAATTAAAAAAACAATCTAATTATAATATTATTTATGCCGTAGATGGAGTACTGTTAAAAATACGGTTTAAGTTAGATATTTTGCTACCTCATTGTTACCAGCATATAGCACTTTATCTGTATTATAAGCCTGATGTAGACAGTTGTTATTTAGAAAGCGTTTATGCGAGAAATACGCAGTAAAGGCATGGAGTACTGTGCATGAGCCATTATAATAGCACAGCTAATTATAAATGCAGTCTTTACCTTCATTTTGTTAGGTTGACATTTAGTACGCGGGCCAAATAAAACAAACGTTTCTACTGTTTTGTGCTTATTTAGAACAACGGAAGTGGACACGGATAGTAAAAGTGAACCAGAACAACCTATAAGTGTTGGTTTAGTATTTTGTTCGACTCCCTTTTCATCACACAGTCATTTCGGTTCGACAGACGTACGATCGTTTCATCAATTGTTGCGGTCTTCGCAACAGCGAAAACTCGTTCATTGAAATGTTGAAGTAATTCGTTTATAATTCTGCCGTTTAATTTTTTTAGTTCCACCGTTTGCTTTTTATCCGTTATATATTATTTTGGCAGTGCGTAATTTCAATTCATTGATATTGAATATTTTCAGACAATCGTGGAATAATTACATTGGGACACAGCGTATTACAGAATCATCCTCAGAAACATGAGAAAATTTTTCATGATGTCTTACACTGCTAAAGTCAACCGAAAAATTTCGGCTGACTCGAGCGGGATTTGAACTCGCACCTTCGGGATTCCGGTCCGCCGCTCTACCTGTTGAGCTATCGAGCCGCACAGGGATTGGAGGCAAGTTCTATCCAACTTAAGTGCACGAGATATTCTCGCGACAACTTAACGCTTATCCGTGAGGACGTGCAGTGTTTCAATTCTATTACAGAATCATCCTCAGAAACATGAGAAAATTTTTCATGATGTCTTACACTGCTAAAGTCAACCGAAAAATTTCGGCTGACTCGAGCGGGATTTGAACTCGCACCTTCGGGATTCCGGTCCGCCGCTCTACCTGTTGAGCTATCGAGCCGCACAGGGATTGGAGGCAAGTTCTATCCAACTTAAGTGCACGAGATATTCTCGCGACAACTTAACGATGATTCTGTAATAGAATTGAAACACTGCACGTCCTCACGGATAAGCGTTAAGTTGTCGCGAGAATATCTCGTGCACTTAAGTTGGATAGAACTTGCCTCCAATCCCTGTGCGGCTCGATAGCTCAACAGGTAGAGCGGCGGACCGGAATCCCGAAGGTGCGAGTTCAAATCCCGCTCGAGTCAGCCGAAATTTTTCGGTTGACTTTAGCAGTGTAAGACATCATGAAAAATTTTCTCATGTTTCTGAGGATGATTCTGTAATAGAATTGAAACACTGCACGTCCTCACGGATAAGCGTTAAGTTGTCGCGAGAATATCTCGTGCACTTAAGTTGGATAGAACTTGCCTCCAATCCCTGTGCGGCTCGATAGCTCAACAGGTAGAGCGGCGGACCGGAATCCCGAAGGTGCGAGTTCAAATCCCGCTCGAGTCAGCCGAAATTTTTCGGTTGACTTTAGCAGTGTAAGACATCATGAAAAATTTTCTCATGTTTCTGAGGATGATTCTGTAATAGAATTGAAACACTGCACGTCCTCACGGATAAGCGTTAAGTTGTCGCGAGAATATCTCGTGCACTTAAGTTGGATAGAACTTGCCTCCAATCCCTGTGCGGCTCGATAGCTCAACAGGTAGAGCGGCGGACCGGAATCCCGAAGGTGCGAGTTCAAATCCCGCTCGAGTCAGCCGAAATTTTTCGGTTGACTTTAGCAGTGTAAGACATCATGAAAAATTTTCTCATGTTTCTGAGGATGATTCTGTAATAGAATTGAAACACTGCACGTCCTCACGGATAAGCGTTAAGTTGTCGCGAGAATATCTCGTGCACTTAAGTTGGATAGAACTTGCCTCCAATCCCTGTGCGGCTCGATAGCTCAACAGGTAGAGCGGCGGACCGGAATCCCGAAGGTGCGAGTTCAAATCCCGCTCGAGTCAGCCGAAATTTTTCGGTTGACTTTAGCAGTGTAAGACATCATGAAAAATTTTCTCATGTTTCTGAGGATGATTCTGTAATAGAATTGAAACACTGCACGTCCTCACGGATAAGCGTTAAGTTGTCGCGAGAATATCTCGTGCACTTAAGTTGGATAGAACTTGCCTCCAATCCCTGTGCGGCTCGATAGCTCAACAGGTAGAGCGGCGGACCGGAATCCCGAAGGTGCGAGTTCAAATCCCGCTCGAGTCAGCCGAAATTTTTCGGTTGACTTTAGCAGTGTAAGACATCATGAAAAATTTTCTCATGTTTCTGAGGATGATTCTGTAATAGAATTGAAACACTGCACGTCCTCACGGATAAGCGTTAAGTTGTCGCGAGAATATCTCGTGCACTTAAGTTGGATAGAACTTGCCTCCAATCCCTGTGCGGCTCGATAGCTCAACAGGTAGAGCGGCGGACCGGAATCCCGAAGGTGCGAGTTCAAATCCCGCTCGAGTCAGCCGAAATTTTTCGGTTGACTTTAGCAGTGTAAGACATCATGAAAAATTTTCTCATGTTTCTGAGGATGATTCTGTAATAGAATTGAAACACTGCACGTCCTCACGGATAAGCGTTAAGTTGTCGCGAGAATATCTCGTGCACTTAAGTTGGATAGAACTTGCCTCCAATCCCTGTGCGGCTCGATAACACAGCGTATATCAAGAGACTTCTGTGCGCACGCGATTTATCTTTAAAATGTCCCCTCCCCTTCCCCCTCCGATCAAGGTTGCGACCGAATTTTTGTTTGTTAGGACTCAGAAGTGTCACCTGGAAATCAACATTGATTGGTGGGGGATGGGGGAGGGGTAAAGCAACGTTATTCATCCCACGATAGTGCAATAAGCAAGAAGGAAGTTAATTGATGCTTCAGTGTCCCAATGAATTATTCTCGGATTGTAGCTCCTAGTTATTTAAAAGAATTTGTAGAACTAATCAAGTACATGATTATAGTTTACGAAATTCTGATATAAATCTCTTGCCTCCAAAACCAAAGACCAATTTTCTTAAGAGTTTTTCCTACAGTGGAGCTGTTCTTTGGAATTCTCTTCCAAGAAATATTCGTCTGGCTCAATCTTTAACTGAATTTAAGAGATCGCTAAGGCAAAGTGATGTAATTGAACACTTGATAACATCCTAACTCCAATTATAAACTATTAATTATTACTGTTTTATTGTACTTTTTATTTATATCATAAGTTTATTCACTGTATTTAGTTGAGCACATAACTCAGGAAGACCACTGTTTGTGATGAGTTTTTACGTGGGTAAAGCATTCTATTCTGTTCTATACCAGTTATTAGACTTGCAGCAAATTCAGAGCAGCAAATTAAGGTAAAAATGTATACAGGATCAGTTAATTTTTTCATTTTTTGTTAAAAGTGTGAGATAAACTGGAAATGCTGATTCAGTTTGTAATCAAGCATGGTCTTGGTTTACCTGTTCAAGCAGTATTAAAGGTGCCCTCCAGTCCGTCCTGCGCATGTACGAACCTAATGTTTACATCTCTATTTAGAAAAAAATATACTGATACCTTATTCAAGATTGTAAGCTTTTCTTGCTTCCTCTTCATTAGTGGTTACTTGTACCCAAAACAAAACCTTTTCAGAAGAAATAGAAGAAATCCGAAGAGATATCTTCGCCGAATCGCTTGGTTTTCTGCCATGTTGTTGTTAACGGTTCACACTGAGCTGAGTACTTCATGTAATTATCTACGAATGTCATGTTTGAGGGTCCTCATAAACAAAGATTCGGATCATACGCAGACGGGCTGGACAGCACCTTTAAACGTCCATTACATTACACCACATGCACTACACTACATGTATATGTACAACTTATCATATATCACTATTTTAGTACTACTAACAGTAAATTATAGATAGATAAATAATAGTATATTTCAATTAAATTAAATTATTAAGTTATTAATTTAATTATTAAATTATTAATTTAATTATTAAGTATTAATAATTATTGATTAAAATTATTATTATTGAAATCATTTCTCACCCTTCACAAGAATCTCGAAATACTTTCACAGAATAAAAAACAACTTGAAGAAAAACTACATCAGGTTTTTTCCAAAGGATTGTGTTGAGAACAGCAGCTGTTCTTACTTTAAGATCTTTTTCATCAAAACCTTTTTCATCAAAACCTTGAAGGTTCCAGCAGAGAAGATTAAGTTTTGAAGCACCATCACCTCCTGGGTTGTTATTTCCCGGCTGATCACTAATGATAGTCAAAATGGGCCATTAGTAAAAGGGATGACTCAAAGGATGACCCTACCAGTCGTGTGTTTTTTTCATCAAATTTTGTTGTCGTCAAGCTTCAGTGAGTCGATTTTAGCAATAAGTAATGCTAGTCAGAAATCTGGTTTACTGCTTATAAGCTTTTTGGAAAAACACTAAATTGTCATCCCTTTAGGAACAGCTCGGACTTGACAAGGAGGGAGCTGTGGAGTGGGTGGAGCATGCACTCACCCTTACCATTCTTATATAATCAGATACCTTTCACTCTGACTTCCATGACTTGTTTCTCCTTCACTTTCTGCATATGATGGTGGCTTAATTTTAAAAAGAGTCCAGTTTTAAATACAGTGGAACCTCATTAATATGACCACCGTCTGGCCAAAAACTGTGGTTGTAATATAACAGGGTGGGTGTATTAACCGGTGAGTATTATACTACGTCTATAATACATTTGTATTGTCTGGACAAAAGTGGTCGTAATAACGAGGTGATCGTATTAACGGGGTGGTTGTATGGTGGGGTTCCAGCAATGGGTTAATGAGTAGATTACAGTACAGTGCCCAGGATATCGGAGGGTTCTCTTTGATGAGTAAGAAAATAAAGGGGACATTTTCAGGCCCGGATTTACCAATTTTGGGCCGACAGGCTAAGTGTGACGACACATTTCTGGGGTGGGGGGTTCCGGTGGCATGCCTCCTCGGAATTGTTTTTGAATTTTGGGTCTCTGAAGCTGACTCGTCCCCAGTCGTCTCTTCGAAACTTTCTAGAACGCTGGAACTAGCGTGGCACACCAGGAGAAACGCGCGCGGGGGCGATTTATTTATTTTATTTATTTTTCCCGTGAAACCTTGCTGGTGTGCCACGCTAGTTCCAGCGTTCCGTTCCGTGTTACTCGGCCAACTGGCTTGCAAGCGCAAAAAATAGCAAAGTCGCATCGCTTTCGCTACATTCCCTATAAATTAGCAAAGAAGAGTCGCATCGCGTTTGCTGTCTTTTCTAGAAAGTTTCAAAGAGACGACTGGGGACGAGTCAGTCTCTGAAACAGCATTTCCTGCATTTTAAGGACACTTTTCAGCAAAATATAAAAGTCTGAAATCCCATTTTTTAACAGAGTTTCTCGTCATTTTAAAGAAATATTTCTATAAAGTAGAATAAGAGAGACCACCGGCCACCGCTGGGATCTAAGACCATCTAAGTCTATCTGAAGCCCTGAACAGAAAGATTTGTAGTTTATGGGCTAAAATAAAATTCGGGGAAAATAAAGTTTGGGGAAATATTGAAATAGTGTCTAAATTTTTTTTCTTCGTCCCAAAACGTGGGCCGTCCAAATTGTGGGCCTACAGGCTATAGCCTGGTAAGCCTATCGGTAAATCCGGGCCTGGACATTTTTGGCCAGCTTGATGTCACATGTCACCTCAGTGAGTTAATAAAAGAGAATCCCACTACAATTCCCCATTCTCCAAAATTTCCACTTGTGTTCCTATATAACGTGTATCTATTTGTTAACTAACAAACCTTGGTCATGAAAGTGTCACTATCAGTCATGTCTGTTGTGTCAGCATAAAATTCATTAACAGCACCCTCAAGAATATAAAATTATGATTATTGTGGGACAGTAGTAATAAGGTGTTACTCTGAGTGGCAAACCATAGGCTGGGATTCGAACCGGTGACCTTCGGTTTACTAGTCTGATGCTCTACCAACTGAGCTACAGGTCAAGTTGGGAGCTGAAGGTCGAATGATAGTACTTAGGCAGTGAGCCATAAGAAGGTCTTAGGTCGGCGAAGGAGACTACTTGGATTTTTCTCGCGGCCGAACCACTAATTTAATACTTTCCGGGGGGCTGCGTATGTTGGCCGTTGGCACAAATTGAAATGGAATATCACTAGTTTCCACTCAGGAAAATTTTCCGCAGGACCGGAACGGACAGGAAAGTTTTCTTTGGCTTGTGAGCCCTCAGTCGGAACTAATGACTTTAACACAAAGAAAATTTCCCTGCCCGTTCGTATCCTGCGGAAGATTTTCCTGAGTGGAAACTAGCCCCAAGGCCCATTTCCACTCAGGAAAATTTTCTTTGGACAGGACATTTTCTTTTGTCTCAAACTCATTAGTTCTGCCCAAGAGCTCACAAGACAAAGGGAAATTTCCTGTCCGAGGAAAATTCTCCTGAGTGGAAATGGGCCTTTACAAAAATGCATGAAATATATACCAAGCCGCTTCTGCTTAATTTCTATTTGTTGATGCTTGTGTTTTTCTGACTTCCGAGTCGTTTTCAACTACATTTCGACGATATGTTCACTCACGGTTAAATATAACCTCTTTATACTAAAAATAAGGAAAGGCTGGCAACTACTTTCAATAGAGAATATTTAAGACGACTTTCATTTACATGTAAAGCTCCGTAAAATACACAAAAATAGGTACGCAATGCGTACATGCGTCTACGTTTAGGGCTACAGTGTACATTGTTTGCAATCACATGACATTGGACGCCATCTTGCATTCTTGCTAAAACAAACATGATGGTGACTGGTGTGTCAACAGTGTATGCCAAGCAAAAAATATGATGGTGATGTATCTATTCACATAATCTGATTGTTCTCATGATACATATCATTTAATAACAACTACATGTATAGTAATTGTGATAAGACATAACTGACTACTACCTGTATAATAATAATAATAATACTCTTTATTTATGCTGCATAATGAATCAGCCGAATTAAAATTTCAGCTGGTATTAACTCATGTGCAGTTAATAAATATTCTAACTATTTAACTATGATACAAGATACTATAAATAAGAAAACACGTTACATTTATGTACTACATATGACTGGATTTATCCGAATCCAATAAAAAATTATAGAGATCGTGTTTATAAGAGTTAAGAGAAGTATGTTCTTTAATATGTCTTGGTAGACTGTTCCAGTCCCTGGCAGCAGAGTACTGAAAAGTACTTTGGCTAGCCGTTGTTTTTGTTTTGGGTAAATGTAATAAAGTGGAATCACGCAAACATTTATTATGAGTATTGCTTCATCTGGATAAATAATCCACTAACTTCTCTGGGCATTGCAAATTATAAACTATTTTAAAAATTAATATAAAACGAAGAAAACGTCTACGATTATACAATGATAAAAGGCCTAACTTATTACGCATAACCTGTGAACATGTTCTTCTGTCCACCTTAAGTATGCATTGCATAGCCTGGTTTTGAAGTCGTTCGGGTTTATTGGACATATTTTTCGAACAATCAAACCAGACTATACAGCCATAGTCCAATAATGGCAAGATAGTCTGTTTGTAGACCCTTAGCAGAACATTCAAGGGCAGGAAAGCAGATATTCTATTTAATAATTTGAGCTTAGGGTAGATCTTCCTACACATGTTCAACAAATGATTATTCCATGTTAATGCGCTATCCACATGTAAGCCGAGATATTTATAATTGTAATATCATATAATATAATATGTATATATTTACATGTACCAGGAGGAAAATTGAGTCCAGTTAATCAGATCATGTGAATGGGCCTTTGGTTGCAATAATCATCAAAGACACTGACAGGCAGTGTAAATGTGTAATTAATATAACAGAGGACATAAAAATTTCTGAGTCCCAGACAGGGCAAACCTGCAATAGATGCTCTAACCATTGAGAGGGTCAGATGGAGAGCTACAGTAAGGTTGTGAATTCATAGTCATAGTGCTCCTAACTGGTAGCGTTTGCATATGAGATGTAGTTAAAGTGATCTGATGAGTTGTACATGTACTGTACGTATACATGTAGTGCATGTGGTACATTTACAAGCTTAAATGTACTGCATGTATATACTACACACACTTCACTTAATAGTTTGTTAAGTTTGTTTAGTTTGAATTATGCGATAATTCACTACACAGATAATGACATAATGTCCGATTAGAATGTCACCACTAACACATTGGTCCCTGTACAACAACTGTCACAAGCTATGAATACATCTCAGTCTTAGTTGGACTGCTTTATAGCATATACAGTTATAGCATGTTTAGTAAAATATAAGCTTACAGTACAGTGTATACTATTTCGACGCACATTAATACGACAATGGCTTTTAGAGTATTAAAATCCCATAAAATGAATCAGGGTATCCTTTCTATATTTATTTTTGTAACTATAAACTGTTTTGTCTGTAACTGTCTGGCTTACAGTAACGTTGAGGACAAAATGCCTTGAGTTAAAAGTAAAACAACTGCAAATAGATATTTCCTTTTAATATGAGAATATTAAATATACATTTGTAAATATTTCCGTAAATATGAGAAAATATGCGAGACGAAGGCGGAAGTTAATATAATTACATATATTTTGGTAATTTTTTAGGATTAAAACTGATAATAAAAGGCGCCTGCAGGAAAAGAAATTTAGAACCCAAATAAAACAAGAAAGATCTAGAAATGAATAGGTGAGAAATATGGTTTGGTAGTTTTCATTTTGATTTATCAGAATTCTAAAATTTGAATTTTTGAGTGTTGTACTTTACACTATAAGTGTGGTGGTGTATTTCTGGTATTTCAAATTAAAACAATCCCTTCTTAAGTTACATGTATCTGCAGAAAGTACCATCATGCATGCACAGAATGCACCATGCATACCTATGCAGAAAATACCATATTGCATGTGCAGGAAATACCATACTTGCATGTGCAGAAAGTACCATACTTGCATGTGCAGAAAGTACCATACTTGCATGTGCAGAAAGTACCATACTAGCATGTGCAGAAGGTACCATGTTTGCATCAAAAATTAACATCAAGAAAACAAAATATACTCGCCGATTTTTACGCGGAAAATTATTTGTCGCAGCACAGATGATGAAAAATAACATTATAACAAATATAATAACAACATGAAATATAATGTTTTCTTACAATACTTACGATCTTTGGAACCGAGTAATTGGAATTGAAAAAAAAGGAATGTAATTTATGGTTCTATGTTAAGTGTTATAAACACAGTGTCATCTTTAATATATTTACGAGTTTTGAGAGTTGCATGAGAAACGAAATCTCCAAAACCGAGTCCTTGGTTTTCCTTATTTTTAGGTCTCTTTAATTGGTCTTGACCAGTTGGAGTCAACGCCCTCACAATGTTCTTTCTCTCTTGCTCGTTATCTTGTTGATCAATTAAAGTAAAGGTACACTTTTTCTTAAATGGCCACAACAGCATTGCATCATACTTAGTTTTCATAAGACAGATGTAGACTCCCATATGATCTTTGAATTCTTCTCTTGTGTCGTTTAAATCGACCCTCATCTTTATTTTGTATCCAAGTGGTGATGCAAGAAAGGGCTCGTCGCTAATTCTACCAATGTTGGACTATCTTTTGCTTCAGATAACTTTCTTTTAAAGTCAGTTATAATCACTGCAGATGTAATGTGACTTACCTATATAATTTAAAAATTATAATCGTTTAAAATGAAGATGAGACTTGACATCTGACATTTTGGTAAAGAAATTAAATTTTCAGCGAGAAAAATTGGTGCAAATGATAAAAAAATCAAAATTTTAAGCTATCGACAGCAAGGAAACTTCCTAATTTTCTAATGCATAAGACAAGAAAGTCAAAAGGAAAAATGTTGGTTCATTTGTCTTGTCTCGAAACAACACCAATCACAAATTCTTGGTTTTTGATGTCAAGAAATGTTACGAAAACAGTCAATAAATACTTTCCTTCGCACATGCAGCTGCCTTATGGACACTCTCTTCCCACTCTTTAGCAGTTGTTTTAGCCATTTCCTTTTAGTATATTCAAAGCACATTGAAATCCCTTCGAACTCTTTGCCAACGTCTGCAGCAGAATCTTCTTGACTGACAGGTCCTTACGATTATAATCTGAATGGGATGCAAGCGTTCGCTGGCAAATGGTATACCTGAAAAGTAACAATAGGCGCCTACATGCGCTCCCTTCCTCCAACCTCCAGATTTACGTCTATGCATGTACCTCAGCGCCGGCTACACGCAGGCTATACATTGTAATTACTTTAACTGCAGCAAACTCCTGTCTTACCTTCTCTATGTCGTCCTCCTGGCTTACTTCTCCTATGTCCTCCTGAGGCTCTTGACCCACTGCAGCAATTTCCTGTCTTACTTTCTCTATGTCGTTTTGATGCACTGCAGTTATCTCCCGTCTTACTTTCTCTATTTCTTTTTGATGCAATGCAGCAATCTCCTGTTTTACTTTCTTCATGTCTTTTTGATGCACTGCAGTTATCTCCCGTCTTACTTTCTCTATTTCTTTTTGATGCACTGCAGCAATCTCCTGTTTTACTTTCTTTATGTCTTTTTGATGCACTGCAGTTATCTCCCGTCTTACTTTCTCTATTTCTTTTTGATGCACCGCAGCAATCTCCTGTTTTACTTTCTTTATGTCTTTTTGATGGTCTGCAGTAATCTCCTGTTTTACTTTCTTTATGTCCTTTTGACGCACTGCAGTAATCTCCTGTTTTACTTTCTCTATTTCCTTTTGATGCTATTAGAGAATAAAGAAAAAAGGCTGAATGCATGACTATATATATATACGGAACATAAATGGCCTTAAAATATAACTGCAATAATGTGACTGTCATGGGTAACTTAAATTTATTACTTTGACTCATTATACATATTACAAAAATTGAATTACCCTAGTTATTATTCAATTATCTTTGTGTCTTTATTTTGTTATTATTATAGTTAATTATCATAAAATATTTACATAAAGATAATTGAGTAATAACTAATTTAGACTTTTGTTTTTGTACATCGAGTTGAGAACATCCTAATCAACATAAAGTAATGGGTAGGATGACCTTGAAGTACTTTTTAATATGTATAGGATAGACTAAATATAATATTATGATTCCTGCATTGGTATATATATTACATTAATTAGTATGCATACACATATGTAGGGGGTGTATATGTGTATGCATACTAATTAATGTAATATATATACACACACAGTGGCATCGCTAGGGGGTGGCCTGGGGGGGGGGACGTCTTCAAAACCAATTTTGAGATTCTTCGAAATGCGGTGAGAAACATTGGGGGGGGGGGGGGGGGGATGGAATGGTCAAATAGTTTACAAGTGTGTGAATGTGTTTTTCATATCTTTTCTTGCGTTAGTTCGCTCTGGAGACTACTAGCTATGTGTTATGTGTTAGGTCCACATAATAATTTGGGTTAGGTTTAGGAATGTTTGGGGGTTAAGGTTAATGTGGAGTTAGTGTTGGGTTAGCACTACCGTTTACTTACTGGCATAAATTTTTAGATATGGTACTATTCTTTAAGATAATAAACAGCTTAGTGACTTTAAATTCCTCCACTTTACCAGTATTTGTCCAAAATACCAGACTAACTAGATCATCCTCCGGCCAATAATGCTAACATTAAAAAAATTGTCGTTCCTAAATGCAAAACATCAACATACCAGAAATCTTTCTTTGTAAGATCAATTAGAATATGGAATACTTTAGCAAATGAACTTAACCTCACCATGGACAACCTTCCTTTGTTTAAATCCGTTATGCTTAATTATTATTTCTCATCTTTGGAAACTACTTATGACTGTGAAAACCCTCGTACATTTAAAACAATCTGCTTAAAATGTAACTGTTCCCGTAGCCTTAGGTACCCTATTTCTTGTTGTTATTACTAGGTATTAGGTACCCTATTTCTTGTTGTTATTACTATAATTAGTATATTAATTGTAGTTAGTATATCTATTTACTAGTTTATTTAGTTTAGTTTATTTTATTTTTGGGCCCGAAGTAACTGGCTTACTGCTGTTGCGGTGACCATGCCGTTATATTTTGAATTCATTTTGTAATGCATGTATATACTATAACACTATAATGGCGAATCTAATAAAAAAACAAAACAACCAGAAACCATCATATATACACCAACAATTATGACGTCATATACCGATGACGTCGTATTACCATGACGTCATCATTTTGTCCCCCCCCCCCCTACTGTCCCAGGTCTGGCGACGCCACTATATATATATATATATATATATATATATATATATATATATAATATGAACAAAGTTTTAAAATGCTTTACGAAAGGCGAATTCTTATTTCAATATGTAAATAATTCCAAAGTATTCCACTGACCGTTGAAAAACAAATGATAAGATGTGAAGATTATGTCATTAAATTTAAGCATATCAAAATATTTAATAACATTGTTAGACTAACATTGATGACTGAATATTAACATTGACTAAACGGTTATTCCCACACGAGAAAAATGCATGAAAATTGAGAAACCCAATTTGTTATACTGAGCAATTCTTCTTACCTGGTCCTGTAGGGAAAACACTTTGTCCTCCAATCTTGAAATTTTTAAAGTTGATAATTCTAAATGATCTTTCATTCCTTGGTGAAGGTGTTCCTCCATTTCACGACGTTCGCACTTCAAAAAATAGGAACAAAACAAGTTTATTTTTGTCAAATGTTTCAGTTATGCTTCTCAAACTCATTAATAATTCATAAGATGAAAACAAAGGAAATCAGAGACGGTGAACTGGATACCCGGTCTTAATTAGCATAGAATTTTGCCAACTTTCAACCTGATTTTTTCAAACACTGAATGATTTGTTTGAGAAGCTAGATCAAACACTCGAAAGAGTGTTTCATCCTCTATCCAGTCATCTCGAAATTGGTTAAAAAACTCGGCCTACGGCCTGTTTTTCAACCACTTCTCGGTGACTGGATATCGGATGAAACACTCTTCCTCGTGTTGGATCTATTACTTGAAAATTAATTGCAGCTAGCTATTTCTTGGCTTTAGAGATTGTAGTAATTGAAATATTCAAGCCCACTGAATTTACTTCATCGAAATGCAGTAGATCCAAGTGCTCTTTATGTTTAACATTAAGAAGCTGTGTTAATGATGATTATGTAATTTCTTTGTTGATATGAAACAGTAGTGCAGATCAACTTTTCCTGACCAGTAAGAACTTTCCAAACATTACCTCATATTCACAACCAACTTCGAAAAACTTGCATTTAACAACGGTTTTGATGCAAACTTTTTCTAAATGTTCTTCCATCTAAAAATATCAAGAGTTAGTTACCAAAAATATAAAAAACAGGTCCACAAGTTTGTTCGGTCTTCCAAGTCCACGTAGCAAAATGTTCAAAAAATTGAGTTTTTCTTAAAAGAGAAATTCAAGTTCACTTTTAGCAAATGTAACCTATGACGGTCATTAGAAAGGTCTCAAAAACAACAACAATAGGGCCGTTTACACGAGAGCTAAAAAGACGCGGCTTACACAGGACGCGCTTTATACATACGACGCGAAACATTCGTATAAAAGGGACAAAGATTTCGCGTCTTGCACAAGCCGCGGTTTGTTCAAAAACCCCGTATAAATGGGCCAGTTGGCGTCTTGTGTAAGCCGCGTCTTATCCACGTCTTATAAACGGCCCTAATGTGAAGAAAAAAGCCGATAGTACGAGTTTCCAAGCCGGCCGTTTTAAGTTATATGTAAGGTTAAACCTGCCAAAAATAGCATTTTGCGGTATTTTCTACTTTTCTGATGGACTTCGAAAATCGTACTATCCCCTTAAATGTCGCTGATATAGTTTCCTGAGAAATTTCTAACAACCATAGGTTATATTTGCTAGTATATAGTGAAATCTAACTTTTATCTAAAAGATAGTGCATTTGTAGGTAAATTCAGAGAAGAACATGATTGTTGTAACCAGAGGCGTCGGAGCAAGAAAAAGTGTGGGGACAGCGAGATCCCAATTTTCACATTTCTAGAGGGGTCCGGTGATATGCTTCCACGAAAATCTTTAAAATTTGAGTGTCGGAAATGGCATTGCCGCGATCTGACAGGACATTTAAGCAAAATTTTGAATGTTTTAAAACGTATTTCTAACGACGCATTTTATCATTTTTACAAAAGATTTTGTCCAAATTGGACGTTTTTGTGAAACTTTATTGAGAAAACTAACTTTCCACTATGTGGATTTTTGGTATGTTTTTTTTCTGAATGTGTCGAACTACTGAAAATTTGCAATTTGTTTGATGTTAAATCGTAGATGGACGGACTACTGTAGTGTACGCTCTCCGTATGTATACCCACTCACTCGCAGTCATTCTTGTAACAATGTATTGACAGATACAGCACCTGATTACGTAAAATATCTTTCTCTGAACATTTGTTTGTGCATTCCACAGGTAAATAAAAACAGCTTTCGAGGTGCTCCTAAAATGTGATAGCAAAAATGTTGATTGTGTTTAAGGCATGATTTGAATAGCTTAAAAAAACGACCCAATTGGTAAGTTCACTTAATGTTTCTTTTTAAATCAAGGCCTCATTTAGATCAACATAAAAACAAAGATTTATAGTGAAAGCCATTATCGAGTGGTCTGTATCCTATACGTATAGTACAGGTTACGAATCCTGGATCTACTTTGTGTAAGAAACCCATAAGAACTTACAGCTTTGTCCTTGAATACATGTTCGTCATTACAGTATTGACAAAGAACAGTTCTGTGTTCACATTCTGCGAGATGGACCTCCAAATCTTTCCGAATTACTTGCACGTTGCAACCCATGTTGCTGCAGCTTAGAATGAGAAATTCGCACCTTTCAGCATGTTCCTATAAGACAAAAAGTTGCATAAAGCTAGGGAATGCATGTGTTTGACTAAACTTGCATAGAAATGAATACGATAAAAAACTATATACGATCGTTCTGTCATATATCAATTTACCTTCAGAAGAGATGACAGCTGTCCATTCCATTCACACCCAGTGTTTGGACAATTTACAACCTGGTAATCGATTACTCTCTTCGCCCCGTTATCAGTGAAGACCTAATATTAGACAGAATAATATTGTTTTTCAAGATTAAGGAGGCGATTACATGGACCGGGCTAGCCCGCTTTATATATAAAACGCATGTTTTTTTTTAACATTTCGATTTCATGGCAAGCGGGCTAGCCCGGTTCGCCGGGATCCCGGTTGTCGCAACTGGGGCTAGCCCAGTTAACCGGGATGAAATGTTCATGTAATTGTTTTCATCCTGGCAAACCGGGCTTAAAAACTGTTGAACTCGCTTCGGTACGCGTTCGTTTGCTTGACTGTGTGAATAAATAGTGCTGAAGGAACTGAAATAGAATATCAAAACGTTATTCGTGTGTTTCGTGATAGCGAAGACTTAATAAATTAATTAGTCTTTGTGAAGACGCTTTCGTAGGTTAGCTAAGACTATAACAATCTTTTTATTAACGATGGGCTTACAAAATAAATAATAGACTAATTAGTGTAAAACTGAAGTAAAACTAACATAACTTTGCCCTTATTTACTTGATAATTGCGAATTTCGGCCTGAAATCATCCACGTCAATTCAAAACTCATCCCTTTTAACCGGGCTAGCCCGGTCCATGTAATCACCCCCTAAAAAGCCTTAAATAAACCTAGAGCTGTGCCCGATTAATCGACTCTTTCTCGGCAATCGATTAATCGTTAACAATCGAATCATCGACAAAAGTCAACGCATGGTACTAAAATGAGTTTTTGTTAAAAAGTTGTGGAAATATGAGATGGCATTGTGACATTCGCCCTGTTAAAAACAGCTATATTGTGTATCAAATGTCGAACGGGACTTGTTTTACTACTAAGGAAGTAGTAAAAAGCTTAAAAGCACCCCTATATTTGAAAGGACAAACTATGGCAACACGTGTTGATTTTCTAATACGATTAATCGATTATTAAATGATTGTCGTCAACGATTAATCGATTACGAATATGGACCGATGGGCACAGTTCTAAATAAACCACGGGAAAAGATCGGTGACAACAAAGTTCACTGTATTCCTGTGTATATATACAAAGCTTAGGTATTATTGGTTACAGTGAATCAAGTCGAAATTAGATTGTTTCATTCCATTCTTGATTCATTGTACTTAATATGTAATTTTCTTTCTTCCATTCTAATGTTGTTAACGTTATCTACTATAATTAAGTTATTCTCCCTGCTGACCACAAGCCATTTAAGCCTTACTTTCCATTGTATTACTAAACCAAATTGAATATAAAATGTTACGTTACGTTACGTTACGTTACGTTACGTTACGTTACGTTAGGGTTATGTTATGTCAAACGGTTTGCTTTCAGATTGTGCTTTCTATTGTCGCAGAATAGGAAACCTTCCTGTCTATATATAGCAACCGACAATGCGAAAAGATTAAAAAAAAATAGACAAAGATAATTATGTGGTTGTTGGTAAGATGACATTTCTAACTAGAGGATTGGCTTTTTAAGTACCGGTACTCACCATCTCTTCTGAAATTTCTTTTTGACATGAAGGACATCGTGGGTGTGGCTGCGACCTGTTAATTAGTTATTGACAGTCTTAATTAGGGTCTATATAAAGACATTCTTTTCTGACTACATAATGAAATTGGATGTCAAATGTTCATGCATGTGGGTTAATTGACTAAATAGTCAAAGAATAAGACTGAGATACTTGCATGCTAAGAGTGTCATAAATAGGGAACTATAAAAAAGAAATTATGGATTTTTCTTAGTTTTTAAACTAGAACTAAACTAATCTTATTTATACTGGATAACTCTACAGTTATATACTGTAGCTATAAACTGTTCTCCCTAGAAGTCCAGTAAGGGCCATCTCCCTTATTGGTCCAGTGTTACTACAGGTCCACAGGAGGAAACTGGAGTACCCGGAGGAAACCAGCAATGTTTGTTAGAGTCAAACTGCATGGAAGCACTCTTCTCTTCTCAAAATTTTAATTTTTATCTTTACATCCATAATGGTATATGATTTTCCTTTTCCGTATATGATTTTCCTTTTCCGTACAATGTCTTTTGTTCTTTATTTCTTGAAAAAGAATAAAGTCGATGCTATGCGTTTATGGTGATACATTGTGATATTTAAGCAAGCGGTGTATGATTTGTGAAAATGAACTACCCCGGGTTGATTCCCTCTCGCTTATCCTGCAAGACACTTCGACTAAATACGTCCCCCCGGTTGTTTCGCTGTTTTTGTCGTGTCTTCGCAGAGGTCCGCCCCGCTGTAACGCTCGGAACAAAGTTAAGATTTGTGTTTCTTTTCCAAAAAGAAACCTTCAATATGACACGAACAAGGGCGAGTAATGAGGCAGAATTTGAATTATAAGAATATAACTTACAATTGAAATATTTCTGTGCTTTCACTTTATTAATATGGTGTTTTTAACGTACATGTTTATTTACTGCACCAAATATCACAAGCTCGTACACATCCACAGCAAAATAACACGAGTGCTAAGAAGATATATTAAACCTTTTTTGCATTTCAAGTTGAACGACGTGTTTAATGTTTTTGTCCTGATTTGTTCAAATTTGCAAAAACTTAAAGTGTCACTGAGACGAAAAATCGACCACAAGGTTTTGCGAAAATTTAACTTCGACGAACTTTATTGAGATATAAATACTCCGTGTACAAAATTTAAACCGATATAAACAAATAGGTTTAAAGTTATAAACGTTTGAAATGCTGAAAATTGTGTCCGCCATTAAAATTTTCTTCACGGTGAATATTGATACCTGAGAAGGGTTGTGACGTCATAGTCTCAACCCAAACTTGCGTGACTAAGGAAGAAACAACGAGAGCGCATATAATTTGACAACAAAAAAGTCGAATTCATCATCATTTAGTTGTTCTTCTGGCTATGGATCGAAACGGAATCATCCGTTATATGTTTGGAGTATATGGTAGCCCATTTTGACGAATCTGGTTTCGGAATTTGCCAGGACGATGATTGTATTGCTTCGGCTGACGAGACTGATAATCGCGCAATACGAACAAGATATATATTGCCGAAGAAAAGTACAATACATTTTCAATATAGCAACATTTCAATTCTGACGTCGTGGTTTCTTCTTGAGAAAGACAGTATTAGTCGGCTAGAGACACTATCTTTATGTTGGTATGAATGTGTATAAAAATATGTATGTATATGTAATGTGGCTCTAGCTTGTATTTGATGCCGGATACATTTGATACTACTACATAGAAATTCAAAAGTTCGAGAGCAATTTCTCTCCTGTTGGAAATTATACAGCGACAGAAAAGAAAAAGAAAACTAGTTGGCCTCAGTATATAATTCTGTCAATTTGCAATGGCCTGTTGGCGTGGCTCACAAAGCTGACGCATATAAGTATAACTAAAGTATCAATAATGTGCTGAACTGCTTCAGCTTGTAGAATTGTTTTGGTTAAATTTCATAAGTTTTCTACCCCTAAAATATTTAGATTAGTATTTACGCTTTGTTGCTTTGCAAATCAGACTGTATATTTATTGAGTTAGTTGTGCTATTTATTTTGTAACATCTAATAGCATTTTCTTTAAGTTTTAAAATACTAAATGAATTTAGCAATTTAGCTATACATGTATTTTATATACAAATACAATACATTAAATTCAACCTTCCTTGTCGTTTGCTTTACTTACATGATATATTTTATAATCTTAAATAAAAGTATAGTGGAACTATGATTAGCATGGTATGGTATGGTATAAGAACAGGGGACAAGAAATATTCGCTTATTTTCCAACGGTTCACTTCCTTGGAGCTCGAGACTGCTCTTCCTCTGCCTCCAAAGTTTTGTTAGTCTTTCAAATAATAGGCATGTTACCACGCTGAAAAACTCTTGTTTTTAGTAAGGTCGCTCTAAAAATCTTCATGGAAAATTGAATCATCTGGTTTAAATTGCGTGTCGGCGCGTTATGTTCCGAACAAACGGACCTCTGCCTCCAAAGTTTTGTTAGTCTTTCAAATAATAGGCATATTACCACGCTGAAAAACTCTTGTTTTTAGTAAGGTCGCTCTAAAAATCTTCATGGAAAATTGAATCATCTGGTTTAAATTGCGTGTCGGCGCGTTAAGTTCCGAACAAACGGACCTAACCCAGTTTGCTCGTATGATTTGTCAATTGGGCTTATATACTGCGCAATCTTATCCTGCATAATAATCTCATTCATTACTAGAATCCTTGGGCTCTTATGCAAGGATATTCCTGCTTTAATATCATATTGATTGCTGCAATCTTGTACAACAAAGCGTGATGATGGCATGACGGAATAATTTCATTTTAATGAGCGATTCTTCCAAGCTACACTTGTTTACTATTTTGTTGGGTTGAGACTATGACGTCACAGACATCCTAGACCCAGTCTCAAATAAACACGTCCATTTTAATGGCGGCCGCGAATTTGCGTATTTCTTTCGTCAATATCTGCTTTACTTTTCCAAATATCAGCATGAAACTTCGTTTGTAAGTCTTCGATACATGCACTTTAGGCTCATAGAGAAAAAAGTAGGTGTAAAAATTTCGTCTCAGTGACACTTTAATTAGTGGATCAAATTTTTGGTTGTTAATAAATGGCCAATCACGAGCGACCAGTTCCCCTATGAGCCAATCACAAACGCCTTTGAGACTGGCGCTACAGCTTGTAATTCCTCGAGGTTTGCCCATCACTTCAGCACAATGACTTCAGTTTGGGGCATCGAAGAAGACATTTTGTTTGTTATTCCAAGACCTTTTGTCAAAATTCACCTCGAGTGGGAAGCCTATCCCTTTGCCTACCCCAAAGCAAACTAAGATATATATTTATATTTCTTGTCTTGTTATGAATTTTGTTGTTTTTTTGCGGTGACTGTTTAGCCAACAACCCTGGTGTAGAATATTCCGTTTGTTTTATTCTTCGACGTTTGTTTTTGGTTTAGTTGTCGTCGGATAAAAGTCCTAGGAAGTCTTGCTTGGCATTTCTTGTGAAATTTAGCCAAAATTTTCAATGCTTGACTCAAAATTTCGTTTTTTCCAAACGACTACACGGTAATTCTGTAACGTAGGCCTAACGTATTAAATGTCCTGTTTATAAAGGTTAGGCTGTTCATTTGCTTCGAATTTTAGTGTTCATTGTCTTCATTTATACATTGAAGTATTGACAGCAATTCTCTGCAAGTATAAGAGAACGTTTTAAAAGCATTTTAGGTCACTTTGGAGAGTATTTTGCCTGACAAATGCCGCTGGTTTGACTCAGTTGAAGTTGAATACACGCTTGCGGGGAGATTCATTCGAGGGCAATGCTGCCTTGTCTGTCAATTTGAGCGTGAATTTTAAACATTTTTGTACAGAACACGAACAAATACTTGTAATTCTGTTGACTTTAGTGTTTACTATCGAATTATCTCAAATTTTCTCACTTATCGGCGCACAAACCGCCAAACTGAGCAAAGCAAGGATGAGACTACAATAAAGCCCATAAAAGTTAAAACTGTATATTCAAGAAGCCGCTTTGGGATTCAAGGAAGAAAACAGTTATTTAATGACAAACTTTGCATGGAATTAATTTTGCAAAAGAAAAACCGAACCACCAAGTCCAAGCGTTGTGCTTGTGACTGATGAAGTGAAAACAACACGAAAGTCTTGTTAGTAGTCTACTACCAAATTTTCTCAATATCAAACTTTTTTCGTTTATCGCCACACCGAACGTAGAACTGTCAAAGATAAAGCCATTAAACTTCTTCATTTAACATTTTTAAGTCAAGCACTAAATATTATCTTGTTCAGACTTTGCTCAAAATGTCACAAACATGCCTCTCAGCCTGTCAAATCATCTGTTCATAGATGTTTTTGACCAAATGTAAAACTATACGGTATACCTATGTAGATATATTTTAAATTATTATTTTCGGCAGTTTATTTAGTCGGGCCTGTTATAAACTTGCCTCATTGTATTTTAGATATTTTTTTTTGTTTTATAGACAGTACAATGAAAGTTGAGTAAATCAATATTAATAAAATTTTCTTTAATTTTGTTGCTTGTGACAAGTCAGGCAAAAATCGAATTTTAGATTTTTTTTAAACTTAGTTATATATTTTATTTTTAAAATATTATAATTTCTTAAATTTAATTATATTAATTTCTTTTACAAAACATTTAAGATATATCGCCAAGTTGTGAAAAGTGAATGTGCACCCAGGTTGGGAAATGAAGTACATGTAGTTGAAAAAGGATTACATGTAATTCAGTTTGAGTCAGATTTTTCAAATTCGACATTTGAGTTACATCTAGTATTATAGGTTAAAGCCTGGTTTCCATAAGATCGTCTCAATCACCCCAATCATCCCAATCACCTGAATTCTTCCAATCAGATTGGGTTACTCGAGATATATCTAGTCCGATTAGAGAGATTTGAGTGATCAGGGTGATTGAGAAGTTAACATATAAGCCAAGTGGAGAATTTGTACCCCTCTTGTACAATATGCTTAGTGCCACCAGAATTGGTACAATTGTATGAAGTTCATGAACTCTACCAAAAACTGTTTCACACCTTTTGGTCAATTTTCATTACCTTGTACCAGACATTTTCCTTTTCCATGGTATAGATTAAGATTAAAATGTGCTGGGTATGAATATTTGGCTAAGACTTAAAATATGTCCTTTTTTTTAACCTCTAAATTGTAAATTTTGTTATAGTTGGTGTGATGTCAAAACGACTTTGCTGACTAAACATAGATGAAATGGTTGATTATTACACCTACAGGTACATGGTTATTGGTGAGTTTGGTCCATGTGATTATCAATGAATTTAATGTAATTTTAAATTGGTACTAAAATACAGAATACCTTGTGGGTACCGTATGTCAATTTGTCTACCCATTAAATGAAAACTTAAAGTGCAATATCAAAGACTTGCTTTACTTTGTAAACTACACAAGGTAAAATATGTCAATGGTACAGATTGAAATTGTTGAAATGTACTACAACAGTACAGTGTGCAATAAAACAAAAAACTTGTCTTGCTCTTCACATGCAGAACATAATGCTACAAAACTTACAGGAGAGGGCTGCTGGCTTCATTAACTCCAAAATGATAAATTGGCTAGCTGCTCTTTGTTCAAGAATTTTTGCTAATACATGTATTCAGCTTCTGGTTAATATAGACCTAATGGTCAATATTTTACCACAAATTAATAAATAATAATATTTATTGAGAATCAGGTTTCAATCACCATAAGGTGCTTTTCATGAAAGCTACTTTCTTGAGAATATTTTTTATGTTGGTATTTACTTTTGGTCTGTGTTCAACCGGCCACAGTTGGTTTTTGGCAACTTATTAATTTTACTCTGACTAATGCCAGATGATTTTACCCATCAAGGGGAGAGCTTCCAGAAACCTGGTCAATCAAGTCTTAAATAAATAGCTGCCACAAAATATAATTTTCTACAATTGTGTATACAGTAATAGATGAATTCTTTTCTGTATGCAAAATAATTTTTACTGTTTGATATTATCATAGATATGATAAAATTAGCAATGAAAACAATAATATAATGACTTGGGTTGATCAAGAAAGTTGTGTTTGTTTTAATTTGATTACAAAAATCAAACTTATAAATTGATTGATTAACATCAACAAACTGACTTCCACGAATCATGATTGATTTTATTGAATGATTAGCATACACAAATTCTGAGTCAAGGGGAGTGTACCTTAGTCTATTGCCTCCTCCTCGCATTGACCAACTCAAAATTCCGTCAAATCACGTTTTATCTCCAAAAAGTGGAAGTTATGCCGCCTGCACTTGGTGTACAATCATGTACCGTACAATTAAAGGTTGATTTGAAGTGAATGATCTACTACCCTGTAGATCAAAATATGATTTGTAAATACTCTTACGCAATTCCATTTTCCAACTTTATTGCGCACGTCCTTGGACCGAAAACAGTGAATCAACTATAATTCTAAAGACTATTGCATACTTATGGACATACTGTTCTCTATTCAATTTAAAGTTGCAATATTGCTGTAAGTGGTGACGGAATGAGCATGCAAGTTTGCAAGTTAAAAGAAATCGCATTGTAAAATACCTGAGAAACACCACAGCAAACAATGTTGCTGGGCCTGATTTTTACCTCGGTCGAAGGCTGAAAATATAAAAGCAATGTTGGCAATGGCACGCTGACTTACCTTAATACGGTGGCCCATAAGGGCCATGACAAAAAAAAAGTGACAACACAAGTAAAAGAAATCACAACACAAGTAAAATAACTCGCAACACAAGTAAAAAAAGTCGCAACACAAGTAAAAAAAGTCACAACGCAAGTAAAAAAGTCACAACGCAAGTAAAAAAAGTCACAACACAAGTTAAAAAAGTCACAACGCAAGTAAAAAAAGTCACAACGCAAGTAAAAAAAGTCACAACGCAAGTAAAAAAAGTCACAACACAAGTAAAAAAAGTCACAACACAAGTAAAAAAAAGTCACAACGCAAGTAAAAAAAGTCACAACGCAAGTAAAAAAAGTCACAACACAAGTAAAAAAAAGTCACAACGCAAGTAAAAAAAAGTCACAACGCAAGTAAAAAAATTAGGGACGCTACACCCGTGCAAGATGAAGTACCTCATACATAAAATACCTTTACCGCTGACCATGAACATTGCATGATTTGAAGTTTCAAACCCATGCCGCGTTGTTTATTGAACTGCAAGTTCTTTTATACATTATGTTTTGTTTCAAATGTGGTTATCAGACAGTTGGTGAGGCTAATTTTTGTTACAATTGTGGCTGTTCGTTTCAATCAACTAGTGGTGAACAATCTGCTGCAACACCTGCAAGTGCAACTACATCAAGTAAGCCTAAAAGTAAAACTGTTAGTTTCGAAGACTTTAGGCGCCGAAAGGAGCATGATAGACAAAGCAGATTCGAGCCCAAGGCAAAAAAATCTAATCTGAATAAGAACAAGTCTAAAGGAAAGGAAAAAGAATCTGAAGTAAGTGTAAATATTGGCTACATGAAGCTCGACAATGATGGGAATTTGAAAAAATGTAGAGGGAAAATGCTTCCTATCAAGGTTTTACCATCTGCAGGAAAGAACGAAATCTTGGAAAAGGCTGTAAGGAAGCACGCAAACCACGACAAGAATATCCAAGGAGATATAGAGCATGTCCTATTGAATGGAGATGGTAACGAAATTTCAACCTTACCAGGTACTGAAAAAGAATTTGTCTTAAAAGAATACAAGGAGGACGTAGGGAAAAACTATAATCGCATAACGCTTTTTGTTGCATTGAGGTCTGCATACATGTGTTCTGAGATTTCTAGTCTCAAAGAGTGTGGTGTAAGTGTTGATAGTGGTGAATCAGATTTGGAAAATGAGGAAAACCGTGTCACTGGCAAAGATGGTGCCCCGCTTTCCCTTGGTGCAAGTGCTACGTGCAGCAAGAATCCAAATGAGACAGAATGCCATGTGCTAGAAAATCCGCCTCCAAACGTCACTACGATTAATCACCGTGAAACTAAAAGAAGCCCTGCAACTTCATCTCAGTTTCAGCATGTGGTGGAAGATATTTACAATGAGCAATTCGTAGAATGTCCAACATGTCTAGATTACTATTCGATAGACACAATAGCAGATCATGCAGATGCATGTTGTGACATCTGGGTTGGGGATGTTCAACCTGCATATTTAGCAACTAGCGATGTGTCTGATTCTCCTCCGTCGACTTCGCCACAAGCACTACCAACCAACGATAGCAAAGATGTTAAAGAAATCATATTAAATATCGCCGAAACCTTGCCCAAAAAGGTCGTAAGATTGCATGTTCGGAGGAAGTATATGTGGTCTGATTTTAAAGAAGCTAGGTTAAAAGGTAAAATTACACCAGACAACCAAGTGAAGATAGTGTTCATTGGCGAACCCGCCATTGATGATGGGGGACCAAAGAGAGAGTTCTTTTCAGGTACATGTATATCCTACATATATTTTACATAATAAATACTATAATTTATAAATTAAGAAAAAGACTTTTCAATGGTGTTGCTTAATTATCTCTTATTTTTATCAGTTTTTTTAGTAACACGATTGTATCAATAAATAAATTAGGGCTCGTATCAGAATATCAGTTGCTTTGTAGCCACTCAGACTCTTATATCAGTCATGTGTCAACAGTGTTCAGCAAAGTACTGATATTTTGCACTTAAGTAAAAGTAAAAAGTAACTCCTCAATTTTTACTTACGTAGAAGTAAAAGTATGGCCTGAAAATTTTACTCAAGTAAAAGTAAAAGTATTGCCTGAAAATCTTACTTAAGTAAAAGTACTGCCTGAAAATTTTACTTAAGAGTAAAAGTATTGAAAAACTTTCACTTAAGTAAAAATACTACTGAAACAAAATATAAATTATCATGAATTAATATAAATTGTCAAACCATTAACAGCACTGAGTGAACTCAGAACTCACCAGTTGATGCCCTCTGAGGGCAGTATGCCAAGCACGTGTTGACGTGCGAACGCAAAACCAACAATCATGCGATCTCTGCAGTCTCAACTCTAGACAGATCTCTAGTCTGCGTTGAAAAATATTTGCTTTACTTCACCGATAAAACAAAAAGTAACGAAGTTGAAAAGTAAATATGTAACAGAAATTGTACTTCGTTACAAGTAAAAAGTATTTCTTGAAAAAAATACTTCGTTACGAGTAAATACTGATTTTTTTTTATTTAAGTAAAGTAACGAAGTAAATTTACTTCGTTACTGGCGAACACTGCAGCATTTTGCACCCCCACCCCCTTGTCAGCACACTACTGGTGGTTGCTTTTAACTCAAATTGCTTGTGGCAGTGGCACACTTTAGAAAGTCAGACAACATTTTTACTGGCTTGGTAAAAGTGTTGCATGGTTAATGTTAATGTTATGATGTTTAGATTTATATAAATTCAAAACGTAAATTCAGCACAATTGTGATTCTGATTATTACTACTTTGCTAACAATGGTTACACTGTAATTTAATAATTAACTCTCAGCAAATTAATATTTGATTTTCAGAGATGCTTGAACATGTAGGAAGGAAGCTCTTTGTGGATGGAAAACCTATTAATTCCACCCTTTGCCTCAACAATGGAGATTTCCGCTTTGCTGGTGAAATCATAGTGATGTCCATCCTTCAAGGTGGCCCAGCACCCTCATTCATCAATCCTGATGTGTTCACTTACCTGACTAAACGGCATCTAACAACAGATACAATGTGTATGTCGAAGTATAAAGAAGCTGCTGAACAGGTACTGTACTAATACTATATTGATTGATTTGACACCTATTTACTGTATCTGCTGTACTCTAAACCATGAGGGGTTTGCTATTTTATATATTTTTTTCTTATTTTAAAGATCAACAAGGCTTGTGATAATGAGAAATTGAGAGAGGTACTGTTAACGGATGATGTCTTCGAAGTACTTGCTGAAATTGGTTACACTGGGGTTCCCCACAGAGAGACATTAGAGACTGCTTCCAACATTGTCCAGTAAGTGAAATTCGGGTAAATTAACATATATTCTATCTATCTATCTCTCTTATCTATCTCTCTTATCTATCTCTCTTATCTATCTCTCTTATCTATCTCTCTTATCTATCTCTCTTATCTGTCTCTCTTATCTGTCTCTCTTATCTGTCTCTCTTATCTGTCTCTCTTATCTGTCTCTCTTATCTGTCTCTCTTATCTGTCTCTCTTACCTGTCTCTCTTACCTGTCTCTCTTACCTGTCTATCTTATCTATTTGTCTTATCTATTTGTCTTGTCTTGTCTTGTCTTGTCTCTGTCTCTGTCTCTGTCTCTGTCTCTGTCTCTGTCTCTGTCTCTGTCTCTGTCTCTGTCTCTGTCTCTGTCTCTGTCTCTGTCTCTGTCTCTGTCTCTGTCTCTGTCTCTGTCTCTGTCTCTGTCTCTGTCTCTGTCTCTGTCTCTGTCTCTGTCTCTGTCTTGTCTCTGTCTGTCTGTCTGTCTGTCTGTCTGTCTGTCTGTCTGTCTGTCTGTCTGTCTGTCTGTCTGTCTGTCTGTCTGTCTGTCTGTCTGTCTGTCTGTCTGTCTGTCTGTCTGTCTGTCTGTCTGTCTGTCTGTCTGTCTGTCTGTCTGTCTGTCTGTCTGTCTGTCTGTCTGTCTGTCTGTCTGTCTGTCTGTCTGTCTGTCTGTCTGTCTGTCTGTCTGTCTGTCTGTCTGTCTGTCTGTCTGTCTGTCTGTCTGTCTATCTATCTGTCTATCTATCTATCTATCTATCTATCTATCTATCTATCTATCTATCTATCTATCTATCTATCTATCTATCTATCTATCTATCTATCTATCTATCTATCTATCTATCTATCTATCTATCTATCTATCTATCTATCTATCTATCTATCTATCTATCTATCTATCTATCTATCTATCTATCTATCTATCTATCTATCTATCTATCTGGTATTATTTATGATATTATTATACAATTACTCATACAATCTCATTTGTGATTGGCTAAAAAACCTACAGACAATTCCTGATATCTTGCTACCTTTAAAAATATAAAAAACCAGTATATATATATATATATATATATATATATATATATATATATATATATATATATATATATATATATATATATTATATATATAATATAGAGATTGAAATTAATCTTATTAATGCCATTACGTTATAATTACCAGTATTTTTTTATTACCGATTGATGAAATTACATCAATGACACTACAGTATGTAGACAATTAATTGTTAAGCTTTATTCCATAAAACTTCTTTGCTTTCCCTGATTGTAGATCGATCTGTATCAAAGGCCACTTTCCTGTATCACTACCTGAGATAATGCATCTGGAAGAGGGGTTGAAGAGTTGTGGTGTATTAACATCTATGATAGAGAATGCTACATTGTGGGAGCCATTGTTTGCCCCTAATCAAATGGCCTCCACCATTACACCTGATGGGTTTCTTGATGAAATTAATGTTGAATTTAGCAGTTCTCAAGCTTATAAAGAAAAGGAAATTGATGTCTATAAGCTGTTCTGTGATTATGTACAGTGTCTGGATGAAGGTTTGTTAATAGTAAACCTAATTCAAAGTAATATTATTATATACACTTCAAAATCATTAATAATTCATGAGGAAATCATCAAATAAGAGCTTGTAAACCAGTCACGTGCAAACCAATGCTTTATACCAGATAAAGCACAGTCATGTACCGTATTAGTTATTAGTATTATTCATTATAAAGAATACTATTTTTTCAAACAGCAGCAGGACACCTTAACTTAATTTGAGACCCGGATGAAAGTGTGATTTTCAGTAAAATTCGGAAGAAAGTCACCGAGGGAAATGAAAGTCAAAAGTTACGTTTCTTCTCATGTTTTGTTTGTAAATAAAGATGTAAACCGTTAATTATTGTTCGTTTGCAGTGGGAACACTATTAAAGGTAAATTCATATTGTCCAAAGTCATTCGATACTTATTGGTCTGATACATTATGTACCAATGGTCCAGTACTAGATAAGGATATACTTTAGTGTCACTGCACTGATGTGTTTTATCATACTGATCTATTAATAGAACTGTTTTATATTTGAGCATTAGTATTGTTGAACCCTTAAACTTTTCATTGTACAGGTGATGTGACAATATCTGATTTGGTGAAGTGGATGTCAGGATCCAAAATTATTCCTGTCTTGGGTTTTCCAAAAAAATTCTCATTTTCTTTTGTACATGGCTGCAGAGTTAATTGTAGATGCCGCCCCACCACATCAACGTGTGACCTTCTTGTGAAAATGCCAGTACATATTAACAACCCCAGTGAAATGGTAGAAATGATGACATCCGCTCTTAAAGACTGTGTTGGTTTTGGGTGTATTTAAGCTGGAGGTCTGTATTAAGAGCTGGTTCATTTAAATCATTGAAATAACAGCTTATTAGTTGCTTCTACGATGAAAATAGTTATAGCCATAGGATTTGATATTTTGTGAATATTTGATATTTTGTTAGTTTTACTGTTCGTATGTATTTTACTGTTAGACGTTAGTCGAACAACCGGGGCCACAAGAGCTTCAAAAGACGTGTAGCGAAATTCTGGCGTAGTGGAAAATCATTAAACAAAACTCTGAGCATCAGATTTTTAGAAATTTGGATTCTTTTTCCAAGACGTTAATATTAATGTCTCCGGTTTTATTCTCTGTCGTTTAACGTCTAATCCATGACTAGTGCTAATCGGCTTTTGAAACATTCTGTTCAGTCTGTTATTGGTATTACAATGTAATTATATTTCTTATTGTTAGGTACTTGTAGGTACAGTGCTACAGTGTACACATTGTTCAAAAAGGTTTAACAAATTAAATTGAGACTTATTGTAAAGTCGTACTGTACATTACAGTGAAACTTTATTGGTGCATCGTGATCGCAAAGTATAGAAAGTTAGTAATTATAATAATATATATAATTATATATTTATTTTGGGTGAATTTTCTAAATAAAAAAACCCACTTCCCATTCAAACATCTACACTCCTACAACCTACTGTATGATGTGCCCGCCCTTCCCTCCAAATGGAACACTTGCAACGCAAGCTACCAAAGCTCTGAAAGGTGGACAACATCTGCATCCTGGCTAACGTCCAGGGAAAATTTTCGGGCGACACTATCCAGATGTATTCGCAGCTACACCGGCATCCCTGATATTCATTAGGATCCTAGTTAAGTACTTAGTTTTAGTGTAGCTAATTTCAGTTTTCAGGACATGCAAATGCAAGTAGTTTCTGAAACAATTCAAATGCATCACTTGCATTTATTGGAAGTTGGAGATTTTCATTTTCCAATACATAGTTCAAGTATTCTTGAAAGATTTGCGATGTTTCTGACTCTAATTCGCACTGAACATGTGGCTCCATTTCCTCAATTTGTTGATTCCTGATTCTGCACTTACATTCAGTAGCACCAACCCGCTCTGGCAAATAATACAATACATCTGGTACTCCTGACACTGTGCCTTCGTTTCTTGTGTGGCGAATGCGGTGAGTATTCCATTGGGTCTTGACTGCATCTAACTCCGAAGAAATTATGGGCTGAAAACAAAACCATAAAAACTCCATGTGCACAATGTTTCCAATTTCTAAGAGGCCAGAAGCAACCATATCTTTGAAGAAGTCCATCCACCAGCCTGACCTTGCTCTTCGAAAATAGGACCACCAGGCTTCTATTCGTTGATTGGCAGGAGATGTCCCATATTTATGAGCGTTATCACCAGAAAAGACATCGTCTCCATCCTTCCGGAAATAACATTGCATACCTGACAGATTAAAACACATGAATGTAAATTATAATAATTCTAACATGGAGGAGGACTCAGGGGACAGTTGTTCAAAGCCTGGATAGCTACATGTATGTAATAAAGCCTTATTAACCGAGTACGAAGTCAGTACGGGAAATGATTTGCCTGAGGTATCCGTGCAGACCGAGGTTTATACGAAAAATACGACTATCCCTGTTTTAAACTTGTTTAGATTAAAGAAAACTGTAGGTGTATAATTGTAAAAAAATTGAGCTTGGCAGTTGGTACAAAGACTGTCCAAAATGTGTCGAATTGATGAAGGTCGTGCAGGTCACGTGTTACATCCTAACTATTTTACAAAGAATAGAAATAGATGAAATAAGTACATAATCCAAATTAATACAATCCCAAGACTTGCCAAGTACTATTGCAGTGGAATCCCGAATACGTACCTGAAATTATTCCATTTTCCGTTCCACAGTCGCTTCTCACAAGCATCGGACAACCTTGGTTATCCTTGACACAATCTAAGTAAAATCTGGCTGGGACTTCGGGTTTGTTGTTTGATCGTACAACTTCAAGCCACAGAATTTTGCGGCTGTATCCGTCGATTGCCCCGTGGATAGGGAATCCATATGGCTTGAGTTTATCATAACCTGTTCAATGTGATGATAAGAGAATCTGTTATACTCTGGGCGTAGCTGCTACACTGCACTGTCACTGGTAGTCATACTGTACATGAAAATATATATAAAACTATCAATACATCGCTCGTATTTTGATCGTATTTTAATAGACACCCAACCACTATTACACTAAATACCATACTGTTTTCTAGCTTTCAGAGGTGTGCTACAGTACAGTGGTTCAGCCAGGGAGCCCAAAGTTGGGACACATTTCTAGGGGAGCCCGAGGCATGCTACACCGGAAATTTTTTTAAAATTTGATTCTCGGAAACGTCATTTCCTGCACTTTGAGTGTACTTTTGTGCAGAATCTAAATGTCTAAAGTCACATTTGTGTATGTTGTCATTTTAAGAAATTATATAGGCAATTTCCAGATGAATCTTGGATATAGCTAAGTATACATATAAAAACAAAACAACTTCAAAAACTTGTTAAAATTGTAGTTCAGTTGTGGCAATACACATCCATGTACTTTCACAGTACTCTAAATTGGGAACGGCTATACATAATTTTCAGAAATATAAGTGCTCCGTTATCAACGTCGTACCCAGGCTTTTTCTCCGCTCCACCCCCCCCCCCGTATAAAAGCCCCTCCGTGTATAAGTGTGAAGGGGGAGCGGAGAAAAGAGCCTGGGTACGAGGTTGCTCCGTTATATGTACCGGATAGTCCATCTGCATTACGTCATACACTGCATATATTCATTCTCAGTCTTTCCTTACTTCGCAATGCCAAGGGAACAACTTTGACACGCGATACCGTAAACCTCTGAATATAAGTTAGCACATTCGAATATAAGCCCCCGTATATAAGCCCACCAATTTACTAACACACTAACACTTTGTCTTTGGCCCTTCCAAATATAAGCCCCCCCCCCCCCCCCCCCCCCCAACATTTTTGTTAATTGCTTCACTATGGACACTATATGTTTGAATGAAAACGTTGTTGGTTCATGCTTTTTAAAAATACCTGTATACAAAACCAGACCGTGCATGTATATAAGCCCCTCCGTGTATAAGTGTGAAAAATGCTTATATTCGGAGGTTTATGGTATCCGGAAAAGTACATCGTGCAACATGAATTTCATATTTTAGAAAATGATAATTTACGTGATGAGCATTGAATAGTCAAATACTTACCATCTACATGCCAACAAAAGTTTGGGCCATAACTTAAATATCGTCTCCTTGACAACCTTCTTCTTTGCCTTTGCTGTACGCCTTCGGGATCAACCTCTCGAAGAACCTCTGCAACAACTCTACGAGGTGCATGAATGTGGTATTGCAAACGAAGCAAATGCCACATTGATCTGTACCCCAATGATGCGCCAGATCCATTTGATATCTCGTTAACAATGATTGGTCTAATTCGGTCTTGGATATCCTCCTCGTCTTCGCCATTATTCCTCCTCAAGTCGAAGTCACGCAACCTACGTTTTAAAGTCCTTACACTTATGTTTATGTCATGATACTGAGACAAAAAGTCCGTGATAATTTCATTTGTGTAACCAAGATGAAAATAATGAGTAATTATCTTCCTCTCTAAATCAGCCATCCGTAAAGGAAAGAACGAAAGGAACCCTATAGCGCCAAAATGGACGTAGATATTCTACTTGTGTTGTGACTTTCTCTTTTGACACTATTTTTACTTGCGTTGTGACTTTTTTACTTGCCTTGTGACTTTTTTTACTTGCGTTGTGACTTTTTTACTTGTGTTGTGACTTTTTTTACTTGCGTTGTGACTTCTTTTACTTGCGTTGTGACTTTTTTTACTTGTGTTGTGACTTTTTTTTACTTGCGTTGTGACTTCTTTTTACTTGTGTTGTGACTTTTTTTACTTGCGTTGTGACTTTTTTTACTTGCGTTGTGACTTTTTTTGCTTGCGTTGTGACTTTTTTTTACTTGTGTTGTGACTTTTTTTACTTGTGTTGTGACTTTTTTTACTTGCGTTGTGACTTTTTTTACTTGCGTTGTGACTTTTTTTGCTTGCGTTGTGACTTTTTTTTACTTGTGTTGTGACTTTTTTTACTTGCGTTGTGACTTTTTTTACTTGCGTTGTGACTTTTTTTACTTGCGTTGTGACTTTTTTTGCTTGCGTTGTGACTTTTTTTTACTTGTGTTGTGACTTTTTTTACTTGCGTTGTGACTTTTTTACTTGCGTTGTGACTTTTTTTACTTGCGTTGTGACTTTTTTTACTTGTGTTGTGACTTTATTACTTGTGTTGTGACTTTTTTTACTTGTGTTGTGAGTTCTTTTACTTGCGTTGTGACTTTTTTACTTGTGTTGTGACTTTTTTTACTTGTGTTGTGAGTTCTTTTACTTGTGTTGTGACTTTTTTTACTTGTGTTGTGATTTCTTTTACTTGTGTTGTCACTTTTTTTTGTCATGGCCCTTATGGGCCACCGTACCTTAAAACGCCATCCAGACAATAGCGGCAGAACTGATGACCACAATCGCGAACTTGCACAGGATCTTTTACTATTTCAAGGCAAACAGCACATTCGAACATACTTCGTACAAATTCTTGTTGTATAAACCATTTCAGAGGATAACCGGTATCGTCAGGAACATCCATTGTATTAAACGTCTTAAACTATCACGACGTAGTTTCACTTTCAGATCTTCCCGTACTAAATTATGAGAAATATGCGAGACGGAAGCCGGAAGTCCGGAAACGAAGGTGGTACAGGCCACTCTCTTCGGGACTATGAAATCGATAAACAATCAATTTAGGAAGGTTTTATTCGGGCTATCCTATACAGTAGTAGGACGAGTCTAGGTTTCGGCTCCGTTTCTGTGTTTTATTTGGGTTTGTTTTTTTAATTTTTCGGTGTCACAAAATTGCAAAATTGCGCAATATGTAATACGATACTCTCGCAACATCTCACGGAAGCTGTGCTGAACTCAACCTCGTACCCAGGGTCTTATTTCCGCTGCTCCGCCCACCGCTGAACTAGGTTGCCGTTCGTCTTACTACAGAGAATTGCAGGTTTCTGGTAAATACTTCGTACAAATTCTTGTTGTATAAACCATTTCAGAGGATAACCAGTATCTTCTGAATAAACATATAATAAAGAAATTTTAATGCAGATATTTAATGCCTGGAAAAGTGTTGTCTTTTGAGTATTTTATGACGTTTTTGGACCTTTAGAATTCTGTAAATCCTTGTCCTAAAATGCAGGAGCATGCCCCCTGACGCCCCCCCCCCCCCCGCTAAAAATTTTGGGGCCCCCACTTTTAGTGTCGTTCCGACGCCCTGGTTTTCGAAAGTGTCCCTTTTCGGTGAAAACGGGTACTTTAAAATAGCTGACTCGACGTTTACGTGTGGATGGAAGTTGAAAACGAACACAAAAGTCTTCATTTTCGCACGAAAACACATTTCGCACGAAAACGCATACGTGTGGCATGAGTGTGGCATGAGTGTGTAGATACATTATAGTTTCGCTCGCGCGCAAAATTCTGCTGACTGGAAATCATGCTAAGTGGTCTTTATGTCTCCTCGGTACTATAATGGTAGCAAAGAAAAAATACTGAATGCACGAGAGAGGGACATGATGATATTAAAATATTACTGCAATTATAAAGATGGCTGGATGAAGAATATAATACATGTAGAGAGACCATATTAAATGATAAACCTAGAGAGGACATTGGGGCCAAAATTTGGTAACCATGTGGTAAAACTAGTCCAAATCAAGTACGAGCCCAAATCAAGTACGAGCCCAAATCAAGTACGAGTCAAGTACGAGCCCAAATCAAGTACGAGCCCAAATCAAGTACGAGCCCAACTCAAGTACGAGTCAAGTACGAGCCCAAATCAAGTACGAGCCCAAATCAAGTACGAGCCCAAATCAAGTACGAGTCAAGTACGAGCCCAAATCAAGTACGAGCCCAAATCAAGTACGAGCCCAACTCAAGTACGAGTCAAGTACGAGCCCAAATCAAGCACGCGAGTCAAGTACGAGCCCAAATCAAGCACGCGAGTCAAGTACGAGACCAAATCAAGTACGAGTCAAGTACGAGCCCAAATCAAATACGAGTCAAGTACGAGCCCAAATCAAGTACGAGTCCAAATCAAATATGAGTCAAGTACGAGCCCAAATCAAGTACGAGTCAAGTTGGAACCCAAATCAAATACGTGTCAAGTACGAGCCCAAATCAAGTACGAGTCAAGTACGAGCCCAAATCAAGCACGCGAGTCAAGTACAAGCCCAAATCAAGCACGCGACTCAAGTACGAGCCCAAATCAAATACGAGTCAATACGAGCCCAAATCAACTATGAGACAATACGAGCCCAAATCAAGTACGAGTCAAGTACTAGTTCAAATCAAATACGAGTCAAAACTACGAGTCAAAACTGCGAGTCAATACGAGCCCAAATCAAGTACGAGTCAAGTACGAGTTCAAATCAAGGACGAGTCTAGTATGAGTCCAAATAAAGCACGAGTCCAGTACGAGCCCAAATCAAGTACGAGTCAAGTACGAGTTCAAATCAAGGACGAGTCTAGTATGAGCCCAAATCAAGTACGAGTCAAGTACGAGCCCAAATCAAGTACGAGTTCAAATCAAGCACCTGTCAAGTTCGAGTCCAAATCAAGCACCTGTCAAATACGAGCCCAAGTACGAGCCCAAATCAAGGACGAGTCAAGTTGGAACCCAAATCAAGCACGAGTCAAGTTCGAGTTCAAATCAAGCGTCAAATACGAGATTGAGTCAAGTTAAACACCTAAACGTACATACGCTACTCAGGGTTTTATGCAAGCACTTGAGGTTCGATCCGTTTTTTGGACAAAATTTTACTTGTGGTCTACAGTTCTAGCCCCCCGGAAATGTCAGCTCGCTGCAGTTAGCCGTAAAAAAAAAGATTTATAAACTATAAAGTTTCTCTGTTAGCGCGCTGCCTCTCACCAAAAAGTTAAGCCCGGTTAGACGGGGTTAGTACTTGGATGGGTGACCGCTTGGGAATGACACCGTTGTCGGGCTTGGACTCATGTGAGTAGAGTTGTAGTTGATCTCTCCTGTGCTTCGAGGGTTTTTCACCGGGTTCTCCGGTTTTCTTCCCTCCATAAAATCAACACCTAATATCTTAGCTGCGATCCGTGGTCTGAACTGTGTCGTTGGTGGCTGCTTGGAGCGCCTTTGATATGCCTTGACACGGCCACGTTGATGTGCGTCCTTCGCAATTCAGCCGCTGGCTGCAAGTAAGGATGATTAGCCACCCAGTCCTTTACCTTTACCTTTTATGATAGTGTGAGAAAAATATCAAAACCGGAAGTAGATGGTGAGGTTCAGTTTGTCTTTGTTTTCTCCAGTTTGTCTTTGTTTTCTCCAGTTTTCCTTCATAAAAAACAATGTCTGAAGGTTTTGCTCAACATTTTTGTTGTCATTTAACACTTAATATATAACAAAACACTTATTTACTGGTACCTCTGAAAATTCGGGAAAAACAGTGTGTTTTGTGCCCCCTCGACTGCTCGTTGTTGCCATCGGCTTCGCCTCGGGAAACAACGGCAGTCTCAGGACCACAAAACACACTGTTTCCCTCGTCGCCAGTAAATAAGTGTTAATTAATATATAACATGTATAACATATTACGTATAATATATAATATGCAGTTATTGAAATATTTCACTAGAGGACTGTTTTTTAGTACTCGCCACCTCATTTGAAATATTTGCTCGACAGATAGGACACTTGGGTTGTGGCTGAAACCTGTTAATTTAAGAAATCTTGGTTCTCTTGCAATGTTTACTTATGAATTCACGCTTGCGCAAACGTTTGGCAGTGGTGTTATTGCCGCCATGTTTTGCCTCACTTTTTTATTGGGAGTCAGCCTTCCAGGTATATATAGAGTTCGCTGGTGCTTATGGATAAATGCTACCAGCAAAGCATTCCGGTAGTGATTTAGACCCCGTTTACACGATGCCGGTACAATTTGAAAACGGAACAAAATCATGCCGGTATGCAAATACAGCATATAACATTTCATGTTATTTTTGTGCCGGTATCGTGTAAACGCAAGGGCTAAACGCCATGATTTTGTTCTGTTTTCAAATTGTACCGGCATCGTGTAAACGGGGTCTATAAAGATGGTACACCAATATGGGAAGTTAGCTCTATTTTTATTCAAACATTTTGAATTGTTTAACATCACCCCAATGGAGCCACAGATCATACAAGTGAAAAGGATCCATTGTATAGTGGCAGCACCGTATTCCACCCCTCAGTGCTTTAATTTTTACAAAAAGAAGGGGGACTGGGCGCTTACACTCATTACGTGTTGAGACACAGAAATTAAAAATGGCGACATCTAAACGAAGACTGTGTTTAAAACGTTTGCATTTTGCCCCTCACCATAAATTGTCAAAAATAATTCCTTAAAACACAAAAAATATGGAAATTTTATTGCTTACAAACAAGCAAGTTCTTTGTGAAAACACCATTACAAACAGCCTAGTCCTTATCCTGTTTATATAATTATATATGGAGGTGAGTTACTCGGTCAGCCGAGTTACCCGATTTGCCGGGATAAACTTTACGTTCTGTTTATATGAACGCGAGTTACCTGACGGGTTGTAATATTTGAGATGATTAGCATCTTAGTTCTATGTGTGAAAATACTCATAATTTCTCCAGCAAAATAGAACAATTCTGCTAGACAAACAGTGTGATACGATACCTCTCTCTTGATCGTTACCGTTTCAGATTTTGATTGACCTGTTCGTCACTTGTAGTAGTTATGAGTGAAAATGATCAAAATTATCCGAATCCGACATTGCTATGGAGGCAAAATCTAGCACTTTGGAAAGAATAACTATATACTGATCTAACTTTCTTTGAAAATTGTGCAGCCTGGTTCGGAAACTTTCGTTTCTGAAATCGTGTTTCGGAAAATTTCTCTGGTGTATGCCGGGCTTAATGTAACAGACGCATAGGCGTACCAACGTTTTAAAAATGAAAATTTCGGGTACTTTTTGAAAGAAATTTCGGGGAAATTCGGGGAATATTGCTGTTAAATGTTTATGAAAAATTATATTTTGAACTATTTTAATATATTTTCGACTTAATTTTTCGGGCAAAAATGTTGACCCCCCCCCCAAAAAAAACGTAACTGGTCAGGTACGCCTATGAACAGACGCTTGCATGGTGAACGTTCGTCAAGCTCAAACAAACATATGACTGTGAATTTGCAACTTTAGCTGTCCATCCGAACCTCAGTACTCAGTAGTTCAATAGTTAGAACGTCTAACCTAACTAATTGCCTTTTACTGCTCTGTGGTTAGATCAATCCTTGAATATGGCAACATTTTGTGGCATGGAGGCCTAACACAATCTCAAGGCTTAGACATAGAAAGAATTCAAAAACGAGCCTTGAGATTAATTGAACCCAACCTAAATTATGAACAAGCGCTGGAACATTTAAATTTAGAAACTCTGTCGGAAAGGCGTGAAAAACACTGTATCGAGCTTGTTAAGCGAATGGCTTCACCGTCACATAAACTTCATCACTTACTCCCAGATAGGGTAAATGACGTTAGACAAAGAACAACAAGATACGACGGCAACAAGTTTTATAATTTTAAATATCGAACTGATCGATTTAAAAACAGTCCTTTGGTTTATGCTATTAATAGCTATAATAGCAATGCATAGTACTCATATTTTTAATCAACTTTCAAATTATTGTATATATTCTCTCGACATTCAACTATTTTTATTAATATTAATAGTTATAAATATTTAGTTACATTTTATGATAGTAATAAGGTTGTGTAGTGTAGTGCAGTGCAGTGCAGTGCAGTGCAGTGCAGTGCAGTGCAGTGCAGTGCAGTGCAGTGCAGTGCAGTGCAGTGCAGTGCAGTGCAGTGCAGTGCAGTGCAGTGCAGTGCAGTGCAGTGTAGTGTAGTGTAGTGTAGTGTAGTGTTAATATTTTTAATCCCAAATTTGTAAATGTACGGCAATTAAGGTTAATACCTTTCATCGTGCATATTTAATAAAACCCAGTATTATTATTATTATAACCAGAAAGTTGCAGGTTCGATCCCTGTCTGATCTTTGTTTCAGAAACAAATGACTGAAACAGGTTTCGGAAACTTGTTTTGGAAACTTGTTTCAGTGTATGCCGAGCTTTAAAGCTGTTAACCTGAATCATATCCGCCATCTGAGATCTCGGATTTGTGTGTGACGTGATAATTAAAGCGGAACCTTTAGACCCTTTAGTTAGCAATACTTAGCGTCTCACTCTGTAAGTCTAATAAAACTCGACTTTTGTGAATCAAAAAGTCAAAAATTTGTGGTTGTCTTTTTATAAATTATTACAACTGAAGCAAATTTCTAGGAAATGTTTTTTTAACAACGATAAATTATTTTTCTATTTTCAAATTAAAATATAACGTTAACTATTTCATCATTTTTAAAAAAAATTAAAATGTTATAAGTTTTAACAATTTGTTCATGTTTTTTTCCCTTCTTTCTCATAATCCTGTATCTAGGCGAATCTGGAAGACTGTTACTTGGCTAGATGGCCGGGATAACATTAAATCAACGCGATAACATTAAATCAACGTAAGTTTTATGTCAATTACCTATTACATAAAGCTACAGTATACTATCGGGAGTGTCTCCAGTTTAAGCCGGTTTTCCACTAGGCGGAATTTTGCGCGCGGAGCGGAATTTTTCTTTGTCTTTTCTAATTAGTTCCACCCGAGAAATCACAAGACAAAGAAAATTTCCGCGCCGCGCGCAAAATTCCGCCTCGTGGAAAACAGGCTTTAGAGCAACGTGAAGGTGCCGAGATTAGTTTTAATAACGAATTATTATATGGCACGGATTACTTCCGGTAAAATCACGCGCTGTGATTGGTTGCTGACGAGGCGAGATTTCTCTGTAATGCCCGCGGGCATTATGAAAATTGTTAATGCCCTGTGATTGGAAACAAACAAAAAATCCTAATAAGAAACTTTTATTGCCGAAAACGGCGAAAATAGATGAAATACACGACGATGAACATTATAAAAGTAAATTCTAGTAACCAGACGAGAAAGAAACAGAAGAAAATAACGCTAGTTCGGTGTTTTGACGAAGTTAAAGGAAGCGAAGACCAAGAAATACAAGATTGATTTTGAAATAAAAAGTGCCATATAATAAACTACTTAATAACCTCGACCGTTCGGTCTTTACGGTAAAATATTAAACCTCGGTCTTGAGCGTATTAACCTCGCTATCGAGCGTATTAACCTCGCTATCGCTCGGTCAATAAAGCAAGACCTTGGTTTAATATTTTGCCCTAAAGACCTCACTCTCGGTTATTAACAGACAGACAGACAGACAGACAGACAAACAGACAGACAGACAGACAGACAGACAGACAGACAGACAGACAGACAGACAGACAGACAGACAGACAGACAGACAGACAGTTTACTCTAATGAATGGCTATGCTAAAAACGTCAGTATTCCGACAGACAGACAGACAGACAGACAGACAGACAGACAGACAGACAGACAGACAGACAGACAGACAGACAGACAGACAGACAGACAGACAGACAGACAGACAGACAGACAGTATGAATGGCTATGTTCAAAACGTCAGTATTTCGTTATCAAAACTATTCTCGGCAGTCTACCACCTTCTCACATTTTCTACTTCGTTCCTGACGTTCCACATGGGAACTTAAAACAAAAGAAAAAAGGTTGACATTTTAGTTGGTGTTCATTTCTAACCATATTGCCCAATGATCGCTGGCAAATCTTCCACAACTCTTCAACCGTTCTTTCCCCACAAGTGTAAAGGAGCTAACTGCGAGCGCTTTTGAACTCGACGCTGGTCTGAAAAAAATACGATCGAACCTCAACTTACTTCCACCAGGCATTTGCAGGTTATCATTCGCGCTCATGTCCCACGTGTACTTTGTGGTCACCTGACTTCCGCAACTTGTCCATGCGTCCTGGATATCGTCTGGAAGTCCACCAATAGCCGTCACTTCGCTATCTCGTGCATTTGTGTCACCGCCAAAGAGAACATTGAAGCCAGGATTTTGTCTTTTCATATAGTCAAGAACTTCCTTTAATTGTTTCTTGCGCTCAGCTGCATTTTTCCCAAGGCTTTCCAAATGTGACGTCATCAAGATGATCTTTGCGTCGGCGAATTTGATTGGTTGGATAAGATAGTGACGTCCCATCTTACTGGTCGGAAACTCCACAAATTGTAGCGCTGATTCTTTTGTTTGGACCGAACTTTTCCTTATTAAAAACGCGTTGAAGTATGGTACAGTGAAGTCACCAAACAATACCATGTACCTACATAAATTTAATACAAAAATACATTTTTCGACTCTGGTTCACTGACTAATATATCACTGCACTGTGCGTCCTTTTCCTCATGGTAGCAACCGCTGACGTCATTTTCGTTTTTGTTTATTTAACTGTGGGCTCAACAGTCCAATTTATCAAACATCTTGCTATATGCTTATCACTTAGTTGACTTAGATTTTAATATTTTTGTGAAAGGAAAGAAGGGAGGGAGGGAGGGAAGGAAGGGAGGGAAGGAAGTGAGGGAGCAAGGGAGGGAAGGAAGCGAGGGAGCAAAGGAAGAGAGGGAGGGAAGGAAATGAGGAACAGAACTAGGGAAGGAAATGAGGAAGGGAACTAGGGAAGGAAGTGTGGAAGGAGTGAGGGAGGGAGCAAGGAAGGATGGATGGATGGAATTGGGTGTCTGCATGACACAGATGATATTTGATGTTATGTAACAAAAAAATGGTATTCTAGACGTAGTTTTAAAGCGATATAGTAAGTCATTTAATATGCAAGGTCAATAACCTATATCTTAACCACAGCACATCAAAAATAATTTATGCATGATAAACTAATGATGATTAACCGTTAATCATCATTAGTTTATCATGCATAATCATCATTAGTTTATCATGCATAAATTATTTTTGATGTGCCGCAGTTAATATATATAGGTTATTGACCTTGCATATTAAATGACCTACTATATCGCTTTAAAACTACGTCTAGAATACCATTTTCTTGTTACATAACAACAAATATCGTCTGTGTCATGAATAAACTAAGTTGGTTTGTAACCTTAACATCAGTCACTACACTGGTTATTACCCTCGGGTCTTTGGCCCTTGGGGTTAATAACCAGTGTAGTGACCTCGGTTTCGGTCACTAAACTATACTTATTACTATTAAGTACAGTATTAATAATTATTATACAGTATTTCAATTAAATTATTAATTGTATTAATAATTGATTATAATTATTAATAATAATCATTTCTCACCCTTCACAAAAATCTTGAAACACTTTCAAAGAATAAGGAACAACTTCTTGAAGAAAAACTACATCAGGTTTCTTCAAAAGGATTGTGTTGAGAACAGCAGCTGTTCTTTCTTCAAGATCTTTTTCATCCAAACCATCAAGGTTCCAGCAGAGAAGATTAAGTTTTGAAGTGCCATCACCTGGGTTATTATTTCCTGGCTGATCACTAATGATGGTCAAAATGGGCCATTAGTAAAAGGGATGACTCAAAGGATGACCCCAGTCTTTCTGTGGTTTTTCCAATTTTTTTACCCAAGTAGTTGTCATCAAGCTTCAATGAGTCTCAAGATTTTAGCAATCTTCTGGATGATCTAACCACAACAAAAACTCCAGTAACCCAAGTCAGAAATCTGGTTTATTGCTTGGAAAAACACATTTCATGATGTACTTTGGAAAAGCTGGGAAGGTCCTTTTGAGTCATCCCTTTAGGAACAGCTTGGGCATAACATAGCTAGGAGGGAGCTGTGGAGTGGGTGGGGCATGCACTCATGATCAAAGGACAGTACCATTCTTATATAATCAGATACCTTTCACTCTGACTTCCATGACTTGTTTCTCCTTCACTTTCTGCATATGATGGTGGCTTAATTTTCAAAAAACATAAATTTAATTAAATATTATAATCTAACAGTTTTAAATATTATAATCTCACGTATCATTGCCTAGGATATCTGAGGGTTCTGCCTTTGTTGCTACTTCCCTTTGATGAGTAAAATAATTTAGTGCTAGATGAGTAAAAAAAAATAAAAGGGACATTTTTGGCCAGCTTGATGTCGCATGTCATTGAAGGGTCTTTAATAAAAGAGAGGCTCAAGTTCCCACTACAATTCCCCATTCTCCCAAATTTCCATTTATGTTCCTATAACATGTGTGTTCTCTATACATGTATCTTAAGAAACAAACCTTTGTTGTCGAAGTGTTACTATCAGCCACTTCCGTTGTATCAGCATAAAATTCATTAATAGCACCCTTAAGAATATAAAATTAGATTTTACTAAGAGTGTATTTAAATAGCAGACTCCCAGATCCCCTGTCAATATGCTATGTACATATTGATGATGTTTGATGTGTTATGACTACAACTACCAGAATGCTTTGCCAGTATACTAGTGCTAATAGATGATACCAGCAAAGCCTTCTAGTAGATGTATAAATGTGGTTGGCCTACACACGTAAAAATGCACAAGCTGTTACAGACCTGCAAGCAAGTTGTTACAAGGCTGTTCAACAGGCTGTCACCACGATGTGTTCGCACTGGCTGTCCCAGTCTGTTAACATGTCTGTAGCAGGTTGTTGACAACTTGTAACAAGGCTGATGACTCCAACAGACTGATGACAAGTTGTTCCAACAACCTGTTACCGCTCTGCACTCAACAAGTTGTTAACAGATTGATACAACTTGTTCCCAGCCTTGCTACAAGCCTGTTGCGAACACATCCTGTTGACAAGCTGTGAGATTTTTATGTGTGTACAGTGACAGCACCACATTGTCTGATAATCAGGCTAATTGTTCGGTAGGGTTAACCTCTCACATGCAACCATAACCAAGGTCAAGTTGCGGAGGTGAGGTGTGCAAACCACTGTGACGTGTCAATACCACCAAAATGTCCACCATATTAAAATGAGAAATATAATGAATAAATTAAAATATATACTAATGCTAAATTAAAGTTGTTCATTTAACCAAACATTGCAATTTAGTGTTACAAATGGTGTCTAAATTGGAATTATATTGCAATGTTCAGAGTTGAATCTACTATTTTATACAATCATTTAATTTACAGACTGCACAACAACAGTGTTTATAATTTGCATTTTATTGCCCTTTCTTCACGAAAAGCTGGAGTTTTTAGCCATTTACCTCTACGCTCCATCTCATTTTCTGTAAATAATATCGAGCCAGGTCGCGATCGATATCTAAGATCTCGCATAAAGACGAAAGTTGTTGTTCTTTGTCGTCGGCCATGTTTTGTTTTTTCAAAGATGCTAGAAAGAAGCGAATACATTAAAGTAGGGAACGAAATATTAAATGCTTACATCAGGCAAGAGTTGAAACAACCTCACACCAACCAATGTTCCGACAACAACTAGCAGAAAAACGACTACTTTCTTGTAAAAAGTTGTTCTACTAAATTCACTGCCCATTTCCTGAAGCGTCGGTGTTGAGACTATGGGGGGTACCCTGGGGACCACCGTACAAGTAAGTGATATTTTCCCAGGGGTGTAATCCATAACTTAAATATTTTATAATCTTTTATTTTAATAGAAACGGAGATGAATTCCTTGGTCAATCCAATCTACTAAAAATTTTCATCTATTGGTGAAGACACAGGTAAGTGGAATCTTTCTGTAGGATATTTTTTTATGGTGATGTGGTGATGGTGATGGTGATGGTAATGGTGATGATGTTTGATGTGGTGAAGATGGTGATGATCATGATGATGATTTCATATTCTGGGTGATGATGATTCTGATCATGTGAAGTTGACAGTGATAATGTGCTGGTGATGATTATGATGGTGGTGGTGGTGGTGGTGGTGATGATGATAATAATAATGATGGTGCTGGTGATGATGATAATGTGATATTTAAGCATGCATGGTGGTAGTGATAATGTATAACGCTAGCAGTATCATGATAATGGCAATGATTATGATGGATGGTGGTGGCGATGATGATGACGACGATGATGATGATGATGATGATGATGATGATGATGATGACAATGATGATGATGATGATGATGATGATGATGATGATGATGATGAAGATGATGATGATGATGATGATGATGATGACGACAATGATAATAATAATAATGATGATGTTAATGATGATGATGGTGCTGCTGATTATGATGACTTTACTGATGATGATGATGATGATGATGATGACGATGATGATGATGATGATGATAAGAGTAATGGCAATGATTTTGATAATGGCAATGATGATAATGATGGGGGTTTTTTCAGTTGAAAAATTGGAGTTATTAGTTGTTTTTTTTACGTTTTCTTGACATGAAAACCAATTTTCAAACAATCATTTGTGACTTCTTCACCTGTTGCATTTTGGACAAGAAATCATGCGTGAGTGAACGCTCTTTTCTTTGCCGAAATACACAACTCGCCACGATATCGTGCTTCGTGTATTTTTGATTGTGACTTGATCTCACTAATCACTGACCCCGGTCACGCTTCACTGCATATGACGTCACCCTCAGATCGTCTGATCCACTCGGAGTTTAAGCGCTTCAGTGCTTGTTTTCCCGCATGGCCGGTCTCCTTTATTTGTTTTTAGATCATAGTTTATGAAGAAACGAGAGAAAAAACATTGAAAAAGGAGGAACGAAACTCCCTTACTGGGAAGGCCGTCCACTAAGGCGTGGCAATGCCATGTCTTTTTGCGACGGCTTTCTTTCTCCGTGGATAAAAGTACGCGCTCTTCATATTTTAATATTTGCAGGTTAGTATACAGGATTTTTATATATCTATCTGATATTTTTTTAAATTCTTATATGTCGTGGCTGTTCTTCTTAAATGTTTTGGTTTTATTCCTTAGTTATATGCTTGACGAGCGTTGATACATTCCAACAATCCCGGGTTCGTGTTTGTGGATTTCGAACTATCCGTTTTGCTGGCGATTACAGTACACTCCGTACGAGACAAATCAACCGTGAAGCGGGCCGAGAACGAAGGAGTCTACGTCTTTTGGGAATTTGCTCTGGACGAAGTGCATGCGTGGAACTGTGTTGCAGGCAAAAATGGTGCAAGCATGCTGTTTTATTAAGAAGAAAATGTTACGGCTATGATTCAAATCATCGCAACACGCACCGTAATATCTTATCAAAATCTGGAAAGAACTTATCTAATGAATCCGAACAACGGATATTTGGCCTGAAACGTAAGTCAAATAGTCTTACTAATGTCAAATTTAAAATATCGTTAGTTTCGTAGTATAAGGTTGTAGAGGATCTTGCCCTTTGTGCATGGGAATATCTTAGGTATAACTATATATATATATATGATATATATTGTAATTTAAAGTTGTTGGTTAATGTTCGGCTCGTACATGGATTTAAGGCCATTCAACCGTTGCTATCTATTTTCCAAGCTGTTAATCGGAGGATATATTTGCAAAATATTCGGTGCTTTCTTTTATTTACTTTCTATAACTAAAAATGCACGAGTGTTACATCTAAGTCCAACTAATATAGTTCTTGACAGAATGACAGAAAGTCTTGATAATCTTGTGGAATAGGCAAACACGGATTACTAACCCGCTTAATTTAGCGTTTACGCAGAAAACTATCAATGATATATGTCTTAATAGAAGGGATATTTCACTATTTTCATTTTTCATCTCGCATGTTAAGAATTCAAAGCGATTTTTAAACTTAGATTTGAGAAGAGATTTAGTTGTACTCGGGATAATACATTGGCGGGCTTTTTCTGATGCGGGTACCAGCAATATACTAAGCACAATTTGTTCTAAATGTGACTTTGATTTCATATCCATGTGTAAACATATATCGACGGAATGATCATACTACTTTTAATTACAGATTTTGATTGAGGTCAAGTTTTCCCGTTTTTCCCGACAGTTGCTTTTTTCTGAAACTTTCTCAATCACAACGCCTGAACGAGTGTATACTTTTGAAAATATTTTGTCATCTTTGGTCGGTCAAGCGCGTATTTTGCGTCCGAGTTGAGAGAATTGTTGTTGTTATGTGCTTATATAATGTAAATAAAACAATTATTACTTGTGCAAAAATAATGTTACCCCAACCATTGTCATTAAACAGTCTTAAAATTTAGAAAAATTAAATAGCTGTCAGTATTTGAAGTCAGATATTTCTAATACACGAGCTCGATATTTCGATATTCAAAAATCTGGCACGTTCAGAGTCGGGAATAAAAAGCAAAATTTGTGAAACTATATATTTGTAAGTCCAGTTGTAATTTGTAGTAACATTGCCTGGTTTGATGTAAATTACTCTAAAAATACTACTATATAGTTCTAATAACAAAATAGTTCAATTTAATCAGTCGTCGACGTTTTGATCTTACTGCTCAGATAAATAACCGAAACGGTAGTCTTTTTTTAACATTTTTTTCTACTATACAATTAAGACCGATTTTTTGAAATAAAAATCATAAATATCTGGTTTAAAAAGTTGGATCAAAATTTTAGCTAAAGGTTCTTATACTGTAAAAGTAAAGTTAAGTAAAGCGACTATATATTTATTGAGGGTAACATATGACCGCATTATATATACTGATAACCCAATGATTATCGCCCCTTGATTGAACTAATTCGTAGATTTAATCAAAGAACTACAGGTTTGAATATATATTTATTAACGTTTCGTTGCAAACAGCAACATCTTGATATTGCGGAGTGAGGAAAACCGGAGAACCAGATGAAAAATCTTTGACCAACAACTCTATACTCTGCACATGAAACTAATGTAGTCACTTATTCGAGTACTAACCCCAGTCGACCCGGCTTAACTTCAGCGGTGAGCTACCGCAGTTTAATTCTGTATTCCAATTTTTTAGGCGAGGTCGTAACAGCACGATATAACAGAGGGAGTGATTCTAGACGTTTATTCACAGAGGCCAACATCACGCCCCAACGACACGATGTAGGCCGACGATCTGCGAAAGAAATTCAAGTTAATGAGAAAAATCCAAGAAAAAAGTTGACAAAAGTTCGTTTCATAAAAGTAAAAGAAATTCACCCTGACGCTCCTGTGGCAAGTTTAACATTTAAAAAATTCAAACATTTGAATCCCTTAGAAAAAGAAAAAGATAATTTCAAAACAGGTACTACAAAATATGGTATTACTTATAGGATACAATAATATTTTCAAACACATTTAATTAAAAAGATAACATGGTCAAGTTGGGTTTTTATGTACCGCAGTTTATGTACAGGTTATCAACCTTCCAACCTTATATAGACCAAATCGTAGTTTCATTTAGGCCCACGTGCAAATTAGTTTCCTATGCAAATTACATCGTGTCTATTAAAGCATAACGAGAAGATAACATAGGCTGGGACATGTTTTTTCATGTTTTGAGTTCATCATTTTTAGACACTACATTTAGGATTATTGTCAAGGATAATCGATAAGCAAATTTTATCCTTATAGAATATTTATAAACATTCAAATGTTTCTGAAATCAGATATGTTACGTTTACTACGGCTGCTTCAGATCAGCCTCATGTTAATCCCGACTCAGATTGTATGCGCAGTCGAAACTCCGATAACAATAGAAGCATTCTTTTTATTTAAATACTAATTTAAATATATGTTAAACTTGTCATCACAAGATCTTTTTCTAGTTATCTTCTTTAGAAAACCTCCTTGATCAATATAGCGCTAATAGACTTAAGGTTAAGTGCTTAACTTCCACATACTGTGCAACGTCTTCTTCTTCTGGACCTTATTCCTTTTGGGGTCGGCCTGGAGAGGAGCTTTCGTCGCCATTGGGCTCTGTCGTTGACATCTTCATTTGTCATATTCCTTCGTTTCATATCTTCCTTTACTGTGTCTTCCCATCTCTTGTGTGGTCTTCCTCTTTTCCTTTTTCCTGGGATTGGCATGTCCACCATTCTTCTCAATGGATGATCTTCGTTTCTTCTGTCCATACCATCGTAGACAGGCGTCTCGTAGCTTCTCTTCAATACCTTCTACTTCTTCCATCTCTCTCACTGTTTCATTGGTCTTTTTTCCACATACTGTGCAACGGTATATATTATTATACTTTAACAGAATTTGGCTATAACGTAACAGAATTGTATAATTTTAAGCTTGACCACTAGTTTTTGCTTTTATGAGAGACTTCAAGTAAAATGGTGAGTTTCTTGACTTCGCAGAAATATGTTATTTATATTAATGATTCTTAAATTAAATTATTCTAGGTCAAAACGAATCCGTACTTGATAAGATTGTCAACGATGTCAATCAAATTCTGGAAATTTTAGACAGACACACAGAGAACGAGCCAGGAAATTACGCGAGAGAAGCTCCTGCGAACGTTGATACAAGTATCACAGCAGGGAATCATGAAAGTAAAAACACAAAAAACGCAACCACTTTGAATTCTTCGACATTCTCAAAACGTAAATCAGATCACGAAGGATTGGTGTTCAATAATTCAGAGAAAAAGAATCATAAACATATCCTGGAAACATTTTTTAACGAAAATCTAGATTCTAAGGCTGACGAAGGAGAGATCAGCTCGGTGGTAAATTACTTTGGAAAAGAGTCAGAGGATGAACGGTTGATTCCGGCAGAGCCAAAGACTAGAGAAGACCCGATAAAAGACAAAGGATTGTATGGCTTGGAGGATGATATGGAGAGCGAAGTGAATACATTGCTTTCCAAGCTTGGGGATAATAAAACTGACGATGCGCATTCAGAAAGTAAAGGAACAGTAAAGACAGAAGGAAATGATTATTATAACCAGGAGAAGACAGAGAGTTATGATAAGACAACAAACACAGACGGAGATGAAGATATACTGGATATTATCGCAAATATCTTACAAGATCCATCGCCACAATCAACATCAGATGTCAATAATGCTACTGAAGACGACAGCGCGAAGAAATACTATGGCGAAAAAACAGTTAACCTTCTTCCTCCAAGAAACAGCAACCCAAGATCATTTGATGGGAATTTGCTGAAACATACATCACCTGGGGAACAATTACAGGCAAACGAACACAAAACTTTCAACGATTCGTCTGCGAGAAGCAAGCACGATTATAAAACCACTCAGAATCTAAAAACTAACGCCAATAACATTAATAGTTCTATAACATTTGAAAATAAGTCTTCACTGCAACAATTAAAATTAAACGGAGTTGCTCAAGACGACAGCAACAACAACGACAACAGCAACAGCAACAGCAACAGCAACAGCAACAGCAACAAGAACCATACCATCAGCAGAAACATCAATAACAGCAGCAGCAGCAAACACAGCAACGACGACGACAATAGTAACAGTAAAAACAACAGCACTAAAGACAACAAGAACAACAACAACAACAACAACAACAACAACAACAACAACAACAACAACAACAACAACAACAACAACAACAACAACAACAACAACAACAACAACAACAACAACAACAACAACAACAACAACAACAACAACAGCAGTCAAAACTTAACGGATGCTGTGAAAACAAACTACACTGTGTTAAGTCCCTCGAGTTCCTGGTGGGGGAAACCATCCACTAGGGATTCCGTAGCAACTACGAGGAACACTGTTAGTGATACTAGTAATATAGAAAGTGTTCATCGTGTTAACACTTTGGGGAAGTCTTTTTACAGAAATGTATCCCACGGCACGCTACCCAAGACAAAAAGTCTGTCTGAAGACAAAGTGAACCCGCGATCTCAGCCTCAACATTCTCAATCTGTCCCCCAGGGTGATTCCCTGCTCTTTCCATCTCCTCCAGGAGAGGTCTCTTACAATGTTACGCTAACTAACGAAGAGGCCCCTCCTGGGAAACACAGAACGGACAATCTGAAACTCCCAGAAACGTCCAACAGAACCACGAAGGTGGAACGTCTTTCCCTGGATCGTGGTTTTGACCGGCTTTCCAAGAACGAAACTGTAATTCCCGTAAGTGAAACAAATTCTTTCGAGGTCACTTCAAGAAAACGGTCAGAAATCCTAAAGAAACTGAACGGGGGAAAAGCAGGAGCTATGGTTGAACGAATCCTCGAGGTGGGACAGGCGGCTATCGAAGCAGGCAAGAATATGATTCTTGCGGAACAATCCCGTGCAAATCAAGAGAAAATCTACGATATCGTTGGCACGAGAAACGTGACTTCAGTCGGCCGTTACTTGTTGACCATTGGAAAGGAGTTAATAAATAGAGGGAAAACGTACAAGAAACCAGTTACAACGACATTTCAACATCCCTTAGGTAATATCTCTCGGAATTTTCGCTTGAAGGAATTCCATGAAGCAACTCACGAAAATGTCCCAGTTGTAAGTCCTGAGACTGAATCGAGAAGTTTTGGTTTTGGAAACTCAGGGAATTGTTCTACAAGACAGGTTTCCCGGAACGTGTCACTACGTGGTGGAATACGTTCCGGTTTGTTTACCCCTCAGGGTCGAGTGAATAAAACTAAGGACTGTGCAAAATGGTGCTGTGGTGATACGAAGTGTGATGTTTCATTGGTGATAAACCAAGAATGTTATTTTGTTCATTGTTATCACTGGACTCTTTGTCAACAGGTGCCGTATCGTGGATCCTTGTTCTTTAACTCTGAAATTACCAAGATCAACAGACACCACCAAAACAGATTGTCAAATGTAAAACCAAAGAATGACATTAAAGAGACAAGATTGTCGCACCAGGCAAAATTGTCGCACCATGTTGAGAGAAAACTCAATACATCATTAAATCCTACTACAGTTGATTTGCCGCACCATATCGAGAGAAAATTCAATAACCATATTAAAAGAAAACTAAATGCATCATTAAATCCTACCACAGTTGATTTGTCGCACGATATTCAGAGAAAACCCAATACATCATTAAATCTTAGCAGAGGACACCAACGGTCTACGCTCAAAAATGTACACAAAACACTTCCAAACATGAAGCCTAAAGTTGGCAGTCCTGGACACTCACCCCGTAAGACTACAACCGTTCAACAAAAGGAGTTACGATGCCGTGATGGCAATCGGGTAAATAACACCGTAGGCTTAAAACCCGGTAGCTGGTTAATGAGTGGTCGGACAAACAGCAGGGAGAAGTGTGTTGAGCTGTGTTGTTCACAAAACGGTTGTGACTTGGTCCTACATATCGGCGAGTTTTGTTATTCTCTGGCTTGCTTTCGAGATAACCGTGGTTGCAATGCACTGGCCATTCCAGTTGGATTATCTTATCTTAATCTAAAGGCGAAGGAAAGTACCTCATCCAACAAAGCCAATGCTTTTGATCAAAGTTTATCAAATCCTGAACACTATCCTGATACCTCGAAAATCACTCAAAATTTTAAAGTTGAGAACTCCAGTCTGTCAAGTAGTGAACTTAGTAAAGACGATGACCACCATTCAGGGGCAAAGAAAGTTTCCACGTTATCGAAGTCGTGTAGTTATTTCGTCAAAAGTAATGCCTTTTTTCGTGGTGGTTACAATGCAGGCGAATTTAAACGCGCTAAAAATGCCAGAAATTTTACAAGTTGCGTGCACGAATGTTGTGAATCGATGACTTGCGATGTGGCATTTATGGTTGAAAATATTTGTTTCTTGGTCAAATGCCAGGACAAAAAATCGTGCGAAGCTGTTCCTTCGAAAGAAACTGGCTATCGTTTATTGCTTGCTTATATAAGATACCAAACAAATGGTGAAAAGGGATTTTCTTATTCAGATATTAAAAGTGACGGTGGTTTCTCTTCAGCAACTGATCTACCTGGAAATAAAAAGTCAATGAGGAATAAATATGTTTTCAAAGGAAATGAAACAGAGGCATTAGTCGAAAGAAAGTACGAGGACGGCCCATTGAAGAACAACAAAATTGCTGGACAAAAATTGAACAACAACGAAGCACTTAATCATAGTGATGATAATGATGATGTTATTAAGGATAATGATAATGATCTTAATGATGATATTGACGTCAATAGTAATGACGTCAGTGATGATGATGATGATGATGATGATTACAGTGATGACGATAATAATTATGCTGACGTTATTAGTCGCTTTAATGACGACAACGATAACAGTGGCTCACATGATAGCGGGGATGCCTCCCTAAGTCAAGATCCAGTGGATTTAGGTGACCCCAGATTTAAAAAACAATCGACTATCGAACCTAATCAAAGTAATGCTGTCCTTGGAGAAGACATCGAGAATAATTCTGGTTTTGGGTTAGATATCGGACCTCTGGGTAGTGGAACTGTGGAAAATGGACCTGTGGAAAGTGGAACTCTGGAAAGTGGCACCCCCGAAAGTGGAAGTCGGGGAAGTGGTACCCCGGAAAGTGGAACTTTGGGAAGTGGAACCGCGGAAAGCGGAACCCCGCAAATTGGAACTCTGAGAATAAGAAACCTGGAAAGTGAACCTCTGGGAAGTGGAAACCTGGAAAGTGAAACTCTGGGAAGTGGAAACCTGGAAAGTGAAACTCTAGGACGTGGAAACCTGGAAAGTGAAACTCTGGGAAGTGGAAACCTGGAAAGTGAAACTCTGGGAAGTGGAAACCTGGAAAGTGAAACTCTGGGAAGTGGAAACCTGGGAAGTGGAATTCTGGGAAGTGGAAACCTGGAAAGTGGAATTCTGGGAAGTGGAAACCTGGAAAGTGGAACTCTGGGAAATGGAAACCTGGAAAGTGAAATTCTGGGAAGTGGAAACCTGGAAAGTGGAATTCTGGGAAGTAGAAACCTGGAAAGTGAAACTCTGGGAAGTGGAAACCTGGAAAGTGAAACTCTGGGAAGTGGAAACCTGGAAAGTGAAACTCTGGGAAGTGGAAACCTGGGAAGTGGAATTCTGGGAAGTGGAAACCTGGAAAGTGGAATTCTGGGAAGTGGAAACTTGGAAAGTGGAAACCTGGAAAGTGGAAACCTGGAAAGTGAAACTCTGGGAAGTGGAAACCTGGAAAGTGAAACTCTGGGAAGTGGAAACCTGGAAAGTGAAACTCTGGGAAGTGGAAACCTGGAAAGTGAAACTCTGGGAAGTGGAAACCTGGAAAGTGAAACTCTGGGAAGTGGAAACCTGGAAAGTGAAACTCTGGGAAGTGGAAACCTGGAAAGTGAAACTCTGGGAAGTGGACACCTGGAAAGTGAAACTCTGGGAAGTGGAAAACTGGAAAGTGAAACTCTGGGAAGTGGAAAACTGGAAAGTGAAACTCTGGGAAGTGGAATCTCGGAAAGTGGAATTCTGGGAAGTGGAACCCCAGGCAGTGAAACTCCAGAAGGTGTAACTTCGGCCAATAAAACACCAGAAGAAGGAAGGATCCCAGGAAGAAAAGTCACAGAAGATGGAACCCCGCAAAATATAACCACAGAAAATGAAACATCAAGACTAAAAACACTACAAATTGGAACCCAAGAAATCAGATCAGGAAGTAAGACACTGGGAACTGGCAAGATTTTTGGAAATTCAACTCTATCTGGTGCTTCAAAGTTAACCAATAAACAAGTTTTGTCAAAAAATGACTCCTTCAAGATTGGCAATGAAACATACAATAATGTCGAAAATGTGAACGATTCTCCTTTAAATAACAGTTATCAAGAACATCTTTACCCATGGGGTAATACCACTGGCCGGATAAACGCCACCTTATCAGAAATAAAAACGAATATAAACGTAGAGGCTTTACCTGGGAATTCTACGTTACAGCTTCAGGGCAAAAATGCCCTCGGCAATTACACCTTACTGCCGGGAAAACACCCCCGTGGTTTCCTAAAGAGAAATAGCAGCACACCTGAAGGAAATGAAATTGGGGAAAATATTCCAAGGAACACAAACTTGTTGACGAAACTGGATAAGTCTTCCTTACGGTTGAAAGATTACTCCGGGGATGTTATCCCGGTGGAAAACAAAAGTCTCGAAAGAAAAACCGCAAATCTAAAGTCCGAAGGAAAGACAAGTTCTTTGCATTCGGATACGCTTGGCCGACTACATGCGGAGAAATATTCTAAACAAAAACCTAAATCAAGCAACCGAGGAAGGAATGACGAAGGAGATGATATCTCAACGCCAGACTTCATTAAACAAGAAAAAAATTCGGGAAAAGAAGACTCTGTGAGTCATAGTTTTCAAGAAGATGGCAAGAAGTCAGAAGACAACTTTTCTTGGAAAAACAAGGATGACTCAAGCTTGGGCTGGGATATAGTTTCGTCCGGTTATGAAGTCCCGGAATCAGATGTCAATGGTCAAGTCTTGTTAGATGGTGTGGGATCTGGATTTATGGGGGGAGTGAATGACCGCAAAACGGCGGGGAATTCTGGAAATGATTTTTGGCCATTTGATGTGTCCATGTCTCCCAAGAATACTTCCCAAGAGAGACTAATCTCTTCTGAGCGTTCTGGAGGAAAAGCACAGAAACATTCATCACAGAACGCATTTGATATGACAAACACAACATCGGTAAGACGAAAGAATTCTGAAGGAGATCGAATTCCAGCCCCACGAAACGAAAATGAGAATACAACGCATGGTCTGCATCCTAAGGCGATTCATTTCAAAGCAACACCAAACAAGACAGTTGTGGTAAAAGAGGACAATGGTGAACAACCAGGATCGAAAGGGACTCTTACAAGAATTAAGAAACCTACACCAATGGACAGTAACGTTCCGAAAAATCAAGTCACCTCGCAAAGAAAATCACCTGAAACAATTTTAACCGACGAGGATCCGTATTGGATACTTACGGACAACAGCGACGTCTATAGACAACCTGGAACTACAGGAACATCTGACAAGAAAAATGATTTTGGGGATAGTGTTGGTAATGATGATATGGATACCAAAACCTCTCGTTTATCGACTGACTACTGGCATAAAGAACCTTTTGAAGCCAAAAACAATGATCACCAACTTAGGAGCAATAAGAAAGCACTCAAGGAACCTGATAATTATGTAAATCATGCTAGCAATGAAACAGAGAACGCAACAAAATCCAAGGAAGCTGAAAAAACGTCTGGGGACAAAGAATCGACCACTTTATGGGGAAAAACGAAGGAAGGAGATGAAATTCCAATTCGGGAGAATGATGTGAAGAATGGGGATTTTCCAGGGATCAGTGAGACAAAGGAGAACACAAATGGTACATTATGGGGTAAAAATAAACATGGTGACGTGATTCCAGAGCAGGAAACGCTTGAAAGTAATGACACGGCAAACGAAGTGAAAGGAAACCATAGTTTAATCGTGAGTTCTCCAAAGAAAGATGTGTCATTTGGGGTAGCTCAAGCATTTGAGAAAGGGAAAGATAAATTGGGGGATATAAATAGACATGGTGACGTGATTCCGAAGCAGGAAACGCTTGAAAGTAAGTCGTTGAATAATGACACGACAAGCCAAGTGAAAGGAAACCAAACTTTAAATTTGAGTACTTCTAAAAAAGATAATGAGTCGTTAGGAGTAACTCAAGGTTTTAAGGAGAAAGAGGAAGATAAATTGTGGGGTAAAAATAAACATGGTGACGTGATTCCAGAGCAGGAAACGTTTGAAAGTAAGTCGTTGAATAATGACACAACAAGCCAGGTGAAAGGAAACCGAAGTTTAAATATGGGTACTTCTAAAAAAGATAATGAGTCGTTAGGAGTAACTCAAGGTTTTAAGGGGAAAGAGGAAGATAAATTGTGGGGTAAAAATAAACATGGTGACGTGATTCCAGAGCAGGAAACGTTTGAAAGTAAGTCGTTGAATAATGACACGACAAGCCAGGTGAAAAGAAACCAAAGTTTAAATTTGAGTACTTCTAAAAAAGATAATGAGTCGTTAGGAGTAACTCAAGCTTTTAAGGAGAAAGAGGAAGATAAATTGTGGGAGAGAAATAATCATGGTGACGTGATTCTAGAGCAGGAAACGTTTGAAAGCAAGTCGTTGAATAATGACACGACAAGCCAGGTGAAAGGAAAACAAAGTTTAATCTCGAGTACTTCCAAGAAAAAAATTGACTCGTTAGGAGTAGTTGAAGCGAAGAAGAAAAAAGAAGATAACTTGTGGAGTAAAAATAAAAATGGAGATGAGATTCCAAAGCACGAGACTTTCGAAAGTACATCGAGGCGTGGTGGAAACAAGACTAAGGGGGATCTTATTGAACCTGTGGTACATAATGGGATTGGTGAGTCACCAAGAAGCAGGGATATCTCACAGACCTTGGACACGGATACGGGCATGATAAGAGAAAAGTCGTACGAAGGAGACGCGATTCCTAATCAGAAGAAAGTAGCTGATATGTCGACATCTAGCGTTCGTAAGCATATAGACGAAAGCGACCCAAAGGTACACGAGGAGTTATCAGGGTCTAAAGCGGTACCCCCCACGGAGAATCAAAAGGAACCAAAGACAAAGAGTGACGGAGATCACCAACTGTCAGGAAAAAAGAAAGCATCATCCCGACTTGGAGTAGGAATAAGGAAAACGCACCATGATGTAAACCCTGGGGTGCATATGTCCGGTGAGGGAAATATACCAGGTGATGATGACAGTCATAAGCTATGGGGGAAAACAGAACATGGAGATGAAATCCCAGGTCCGGAGAACACTTTAAGTAAATCGAAGAATAACACAAGTAAGATGGAGGACAAGCATAGGATACAAGGTGAAGACGATGGATTATCTGGATTTGAGGAGATAACCGAGGACATGGAGGAAGAGAAAATGAGGGGAAAGGATCAAAATGGAGACAAGATACCAAGAGAGGAAGACACGAAAGATAAGACCTTATCTGTGAAACATATCGACAAGACCAATCATCGGATTCAAGATGACATTAAGGATTCTCCGGGAACCTTTGAGATATCTGAGGATATGGGAAAGACTAACATGAGTAAGCATGAGCACAATACACGCCACAAGTTACACGGTGGAGTCGATGAACAATCGAGACATAAAGGGATACCAAAACACACGGGCGTAACTCCGTGGAGAAAGAATGATAAAGGTGACGAGATCCTTAAGAAGGAGGTGAAAGTTACGATGTTAACTGGGGAGAGGGTTGGCAAGATCAGTCATGATAAACATAAAGACATTAAAGGATCACCTGGAACTCAAGGAATACCTAAACACACGGACGTGACTCCATGGAGAAAGGATGATAAAGGTGATGAGATCCCTAAGAAGGAGGTGAATGTTACGATGTTATCTGGGGAGAGTGTTGACAAGACCAGTCGTGAGAAACATAAGCACATTAAAGGATCACCTGGAACTCAGGGAATACCTAAACACACGGACGTGACTCCATGGAGAAAGGATGATAAAGGTGATGAGATCCCTAAGAAGGAGGTGAATGTTACCATGTTATCTGGGGAGAGTGTTGGCAAGATCAATCATGATAAACATAAGGACATTAAAGGATCATCTGGAACTCAAGGGATACCTAAACACACGGACGTGACTCCTTGGAGAAAGAGTGATAAAGGTGATGACATCCTTAAAAAAGAGACGACGTTATCTGGGAAACATGTTGACAAAACCAGTCATGAAAAACATAAGGACATTAATGGATCATCTGGAACTCAAGGGATACCAAAAGAGAAGAACAAAATAGATACCAGCAAGCGTAAGGATAATACAGGCCATGATGAAGGCTATGGCTTATCAGTCTCTGGAGAGGAAGCAAAGAACGAAGATCAAAACTATATGTGGGGAAAGAACTTTGAAGGAGATGATATACCAAAACACAAACAAAGTACACCATCCGGTCAAAATGCAAAAATTGTCAAGCCCAATCACAACAACTCTAAGAGTAGAACTGAAGAGTTTTCGAAAGGTCTTGATAAGACAAGTAACCATAGGAATAGCACAAGCTTATCCAGGATGGAGATAGATAGCGATAAATCCCCAGTGGACAACAATATGTTGTGGAGCAAGAATGAAGAAGGGGATGGTATTCCCAAACAAAAGGAAACTCCATCAAAGAAGCAAACTAACAAGATAACTTCTAAAGATGAGGACAATATGAAAACCTCTAAAGTAAAACAGATGCCTGGCAGTAATGAAAACGTCCGACCGTGGGGTACAAAAACAGGGAACAAAAACTTAAATCAGAAGGACGTAGGAGCTAAATTATCTTCCATAAGAACTGACAACGTAAATAAGACAAGATACAGCCATGATGGTGCTTTTCCGGAACGTCCGGTTACGAAAAATGTACATCAGCCGAGTCATCTGTTGTTGCCTCAAAGGGGAAACAAAAACACTTTTTCGGAACGTCAAAACAGTTCTAAAAATAGAGAGTTTTGGAGAAAGAATGAGGAAGGAGACGAAATTCCAAAGCCAAAAGATCCATGGTTTTCTTCCGAAAATATAAAGGACGTGACTTCAACTTCTAAAGACTACTCTCCGCCTGAAGATAGTGAATCCAAATATCAAGCTGCCATTGGACCTGACGAGATCGGCGACCAGGACGACGAAAATGACGCTCCCAATGCCGATAAGACAGACGATTTCATTTTTGGGAGAAATGACGAAGGAAAAGAGAAATCTTCACCGACTGATTTTGACTACGAAGATGAAACGGGTGGATTGTTAAAGAAACTTGTTTTTACTGAGGATAATGGATTGCAGATCCCAGAAAAGAATATTAAATTCGAAAGAGATGACATACCGCAGCCGAATGAGACAAGAAACACGCGTTTTAAGAAGGGAGAGACGCATGGTAAGAATACTATTTCTATTTTTATTACTTTAATTCTTTTTCATGTGTCTATTTTATTTTACTGTTTTGTTTTGTTTTGTTTTGTTTTGTTTTGTTTTGTTTTGTTTTGTTTTGTTTTGTTTTGTTTTGTTTTGTTTTGTTTTGTTTTGTTTTGTTTTGTTTTGTTTTGTTTTGTTTTGTTTTGTTTTGTTTTGTTTTGTTTTGTTTTGTTTTGTTTTGTTTTGTTTTGTTTTGTTTTGTTTTGTTTTGTTTTGTTTTGTTTTGTTTTGTTTTGTTTTGTTTTGTTTTGTTTTGTTTTGTTTTGTTTTGTTTTGTTTTGTTTTGTTTTGTTTTGTTTTGTTTTGTTTTGTTTTGTTTTGTTTTGTTTTGTTTTGTTTTGTTTTGTTTTGTTTTGTTTTGTTTTGTTTTGTTTTGTTTTGTTTTGTTTTGTTTTGTTTTGTTTTGTTTTGTTTTGTTTTGTTTTGTTTTGTTCTAATCGCATCATATCTTATCTTATCTCATCCAATCCTATCCAATCCTATATCATCCTATCTTTTTCAATCCTATTCTATCCCATCCTATCCTATCCCATTCTATCTTATTCTTTCTTATCCTATTCTATCTTATTCTTTCTTATCCTATTCTATCTTGAAACATTTTTGAAGTCACTTACTTTGTTATTTCCTGTTCAAACTAGAAACAGAACTACCGCATTCACCTACGAAAAAGACCGACAAAACACGGCACAATCCAGACCAAATTCATAGAACACTACCGAACCTACACGAGCCCCACTTTTCTGGAAAATCCATTGAAATACAACCGAACAATTCTGAGAACACAGGAAGCGTTCATTCATTGAACATGAAAGCCGAGAGTTCTTTTGCTGTTCCTAAAGAGAAGGACAACGAAGATGTGACCTCTAATGATACAATTCCTGTATCGAACGAAACTGAGGCCGAGCTATCTGTGAATGATACCGGGACTGGTTACTTTGACTTAAGGGACGAGTATCGCACAAACACGAGCGAAGAGTTAAACGAAATTGCCAACATTTTGAAAGAGGGGTTGCTCAAACCTCATAACACCGAAGAACGTGATTTAAAAGACCTAGGTATTAAGATCTTAGAAAAACAACGACTGGAGAAAGAAAATCTTGAAAATAATTCATCGAAACATTCCTCTGACTCCGCTGGTGGATTAAATGAATCTTTCAAAACACCGTCAAGAAACGGTAGTATACGGCAAGCTTTACCCAGCGAAAAATTGTTAAACCCGAGAAGCAATAATAAACATTTGGAGAAAAGTAATAAAACGTTGGATGGTAGAGAAAGACACGAAAAAGGCCTTGAACGACTTTTAAAACGCTTCGAAAGGATTCTACGAAAGTCGAAAGTTGCAAGTCACAACGATCTTCACCGTGTGCAAAACCTGCTTTCGGATTTGGAATACGCGGCTCGCAGACGGGTAAGACCAGGCCGAACAGACAACAAGTCTAACAACATTTTAAACGAAACTAAAGGTATGAAGGAAGTGCTTAGTAGAATAGACAAAAAGATGCATATTGCTCGTGGAAACAACGTACTCAAGAATATCACAGAAATTATTTCCAACCTTACAAAAAAACTCCAAGACTTTCATAAGGCGTCAGGGCATAAAATAAAGCCATACGCTTCTGTGAATAATTCTCACATTAAGAACTCCACGGATCGATTTATTCCTGGTGGCCATCTTAAAATGACCGATATGATAAAGCGAATGAAGCACCTTGAACGTGTGTTTCAAAATCACTTGGCTGCTGAGAAACGGAACAAGTGTAAGACAGATACTCTTATTCTTGATCAGATCACTCTTATCGGCGGTTTAGAAAGCCGAAAGAAATATATCGTCTATGGATTTGTTACGGGTATGAAGCAATGTATTGCAAAGTGTTGCGACCAGTCATCATGCGACTTAGCTTTCCTGAAAGATCATCAGTGCTATAGCATTGATTGCAAGCATCAAAAATGCCTGTTAGCTCCCGAATTCCACACTAGTCAAATATCCAGCATAGCTCTTCTAACTAAACGTATTTCAGCCAACATTGGTTTCACTGGAATTCCTCCAAGAGAAAACGGTCTCCCTCAAGCTAATTGCAGCGTTCAGACTCACGTCATTAGGAATACTGTTCTTGGAGAAAATGGATTAAAAGGGAATGCGACAGTATTGAACAACGTGAAAGACTCGTGGTTATGTGGTATGAAGTGTTGTCAAGAACCCATATGTAATGTTGCTATGATTCAGCAAGGCATGTGTTATATTATATCCTGTCTGCCGCAAGGACCGTGTTTTGACTTCGAACACGCCCCGGGTCGAACGATTTCGTTGGCGTTTGTGCGAAGATCACAACCAACAACGCCTAAACTTCAACCCTCTATGAGTATGCCGCGAGTGCAAACTCCGAAACGACCACAAACTACTCACCTTTTGCCATCAAAACAATCCATTGTGCAAAAACAACTTTCTTCAGCTTTGGAGACTCAATCTCCAAAAAGCAGTTTGTCATTGCAAGAGAAAACTCATCCCAAATTAGTTGGGGAAGAAGATACTTTACTTAGACTAACTCTCCATAACGGTCAAATTCCGTCACCAACGCCATCTGGAGTTTTTCATTCTAGTTCTGCAATATACCCATCTGAAGAGAATGGAGAGAAAACATCTAAAGACAGTCGTTTTCCAAGTACGGCGAGAGAACGTCCTAATGTATGCATTGGAACATTTCTACTGAACAATGTGACACTCAGAGGTGGCTTCTCAGCTGGAGATTTCAAGTATCAAGGACGGGTCCACAACGATTCTGTTTGTGTGGACCTTTGTTGTAGTTTAACTGATTGCAACGTCGCTTTTATTTTGCAAAATGTTTGCTATCTTGTCGTATGCACCAACAACAAACTTTGTCAGAACACACCACTCTATCCTGGTGTCTTCAAAACTCGTTTGATATACGTTGCTAGAAGTTCCTTAGAGGCCGAGTTGGTTAAAAAAGAACTGGTTCCCACGCTGAAGACATCGAGAACAGTCAAAAAGGGTCAGACTCTTGCGTCAAAGGCGAAAACGAATTTGCCTTTTATTATGGCAAATAAAAATGATGGTTGCTCAATCGGATTTATCGCTTCTAATGCGAAGCTTGCAAACGGTTTTGAGTCAGGAGAGATTATCGTTGAAGGTGAACTAGAAGGAGGTATACATGAATGTATATCAAAGTGCTGTGACTACATTGGTTGCAATGCAACCTTAGTCATTGGGAAACAATGTCTTCTCGTGAAATGCTACAGTGAGGAATCTTGCCACATTGTGCAATCGGATTTACTCGATAACGAATCGTCCATAGCGATTATCACACGACGAGTACCCGATCAACCGTTTTTCTATGAATCGCAAGCCCGATGGGTGAACAAAGATTTTCCTTCTAGTTCTCCGAGCACAAATGATAACATCGGAATTATATCTTCGACGAAGATTGGGAGTCAACATTTGTTGCAAACTGAGTACAAAAACTCAGGGTATCATATTCCGGTGAACGAATCTCCAAAGAATCAAGTTCTACCTGACAGAAGAAAAGCCTCGAAGCAAGTTTCTCACACTTCTGTTTCCTTGGCTTTGAAAGAACCAGTTCCGAAAATTTATAAAAATCCTGAAACTATAGAGATGTTGAAGGAACTACGTAGTGAAGTCAAAGAATTGATGAAAGCAAAGAACGTTTCAAGAAATCATAATGTCCAAATGCCACACAACGAAGTTCTCGCCACTCTTAAAAATGTTTTTCATCAGCTCAACAAGACAGAACGACATCTCGCTGACCTAAGTAAGAATATAACTCTTTCCAAGAAAAACGTTTTTAAACAAGATTCTCACGATGTCTCTGAGTCTTCAAAGACAAATCCTGAAATAAAAGTGAATAGTGATCCAAAAAATAAAAACGGACATCCTAAGTTTGCTTACGAGGAAAACATTAATAGCATCGTTGAAAAAATTGTCGCAAAGAAAGTTAAAACCCGTCACCCAAATCTTGGGGGAGGACTTTCTAATTCGAGTGACTTGAATGCACTTATGTCGAGGATGGAACAGCTAATGGTTCAACAAAAACAAGTTAGTAAAAATGTTCCTGAATTACGCGAATTACTTGACAGCTTTCGACATCACATGCAGCATTTTAAAAGAAAAACAGAATCTGATGTAAAGAGGAACGACGCGCCAATTCAAAATGATTATACCAAACATTCTGTGTTTTCAAGTTCGGGGAGTTCGACTATACTTAAACCTGTCAATCTTAATTATTCAGCTCCCCCGAAACCCTCAAACATCCCTACTCCGAAATTGGTCCAATCACCGACCGTTTTAGTTACATCTCCGTCGTTGATTGGTTTACGTGATTTTCAAACGACCAATCACAGAGTAGCCACGAGCTCACTCGAACCATCAGAAAAACGTAAACAGAGTGTAACGGATAACAGGAAGATTTCTCATGGAGAAGAGGCTATAGGGAAACAAATAGTGGAAGCTCTAAAGGACGCAGGGGTGATTCCAGTTAAGAAAAGACACACTGGAATGATCAAAAGTCAGTCATCAGCTTCAAATACTGTTACACATGTTAAAGAACTTAACAAAGCATCGTCGAAAACAAATTCTAGATCGAGTTCTTCTGTGATTCCTGCCGCTCAGCGTTTGTTAAGTTTCTTGGAAGAACAAATGGGATTGAAGATGAAACCGATGGTTTCCAAAAATGTACCAAAGTCTTCGAAGGTACAAAAATCTTCAGAAGTGAAACATGACAGAAAGATGAATGGTTTCATGGACGTAGACTCTGGATGGAAGCGGCGTATAAGCAATTTAGAAACAATGCTTGTAGATTTAAGGAATCATAATTATCTGCGACCGAGTACAAGCGCATACAAACTGTCTTCGTCTGTTAATTTGTTAGCAAGATTAAAAAACCTCGAAGCTGCTGTTAAAGAGCATGACAAGGAAAAATCGCATAGCTCTCATAGGATCCGAAAAACAAAACATAACGATATTGTCAACAAGAACTATCTTGTGGAACAACTGCGAAATATAGTTAAATCTGAATTTTTGCAACAACAAAGGAGTATTTTACCAGCTGTAGTTTTCAAAGGCTATCGTCCAATGACTACAAAACGGTTGGAAACTGCCAACCATGCTGTGAAAAGAAATGAAGTGAAATTGGACGATCACTTGAATGAACTTCATAATCATGCAGTCAAGGAAATTCAAGGAGCGCTTGAAACGACAACTCCGAATAAAGCCCAAGGGCTATTGGCTAGTATTAGCAATCACTTACCTAACACTGATAACGCTGATAAAACCAATACCAAAACAGCAAAAGCAACAGCAGAACAAGTACTTTTTAAAAATACACCGTTATCAGACAAAGCTTTTGATACTAATGAATCAAAACAAATCACATCTCCAGAAGTCCCGTTGAGCGATGATAAATTTCCGAAAAATGAAGGATCATTGAATGATAAAGGAAATTCTAAGAAAAAGACGGCTTTAGTGGATAGTGAGTCAGAATCTCTGGAAAATGGAGATTTACTGGACGATGAAGTCAAACCAAGGAAAAATGAACTTTTGCTGGATAATGAAGCAAAATCTCCGAAAAATGCAACGTTATTGAATGATAATGAAAATTCTCAGAAAAAGACGGTTTTAGTGGATAGTAAATCAGAATCTAAGGGAAACACAGGGGATGGCAACTCGCTTACATCTTCAAGAAGTGAGATGCAAGGGGGAACTTGTGATCACAGTGATATACAAAATGACGTGTCGCTCAAAGGAGGGATTGCAAGGGAAGGCGTCCACGATGATGGGATTGTGAAAGACATGGAAGAGTGCATTCAACACTGTTGTAACCGAGCCTCGTGTAATGTGGCGTTCATGTTGAGAGATAATTGCTTCTTGGTACCTTGCACAGATAAAGAACTATGTCAAACTGTAGGTCTACCCAGCAAAAACCTTAAAACTAAACTCTGCTTTGTTAGGCGAGACAGTGAAGCCGATAGAAAGCTGGAAAAGTTTGATAGGATTGTCAACGCTTTGACATCATCACCTGTTGTTAAACCAAGCTCGTCAAGTCATGCCGCGTCGTCTTTAGTGAGCGCATCGAGCTGGCGGAAATCTTACAAAGAGTTACTAGAGAAAACCATGCAATCAGAGATTCAACTATGCCCTTACAGCAATGTTGAGTACAATATGACTCTAAAAGGTGGAATGGCCGCCGCGGACTACAAATATGGCGGGAAAGTAGCAAACATAGGTGAATGTGTCAAACATTGTTGCAAATCAAATAAATGCAGCATTGCTTTTATGTTCTCTAACGAATGCTTTTTGCTTACATGCAAGTCAAATGACTTATGTCGAAGTGTTCCGGCTAGCTCAGCCGAGCTTAACCCGAAAATGGTCCGACTTCTGAAGGAAGATGGCGACCGTCAGTCTCCTAAGCGTCCGACACCTGACTCAGTTCTTCAAAAGGTGCTAACGCCAAAGAAACATACATTGCCAGTTGTGACAGTACCAGAAATGCCAAAAAAGCAACCAAATGTTTCGAAGGACCTATTGTCTGATTGCCTAAAAAGTGATCCTATACTTCACGTTGTACCAAAAGGAGGAATAAACGCCGTAAGTTACAAAGATTTTGGAAGAGTGAAGTCATTGGAGGATTGCATGAATTCTTGTTGTGGCTGGACGGAGTGTAACGTCGCCTTCATGGTTCTTGATGGTTGCTATGGATTAACCTGCAAAGATCATTGTCAGGTTGTTCCGAGTAGCGATCTGACGTTTGAGTCAAAACTTGTTTACGTTAAACGACGTCAAGAAGTGATTCATTGGCTTTCGGCTCAAAGTAATTCCAGGTCAACTGTGCCTGGTGTTCCAGAAAATCATGAAACAGAAACTTCATCTATTTCTTTAAATGTTAGTAGCACAGTCAACATTCTTAAAAATGTTAGCCACACGCCACACCAATTAGAACTCCCTCGACATAATAACATAGCAACTGTTAATACTTCTCAGAAACCGACCATTCCAATGACCACTACCGCGACAACCCCGACTGTCTCCGAGAAATTGGTTACTTCCGAGAAATCATCTATTTCTGGAAAATCTACCACTTCCGATACAACACCGACTGTTTCCGAGAAATCTACTACTTCCAAGACAACACCGACTGTTTCCGAGGAATCCACTACTTCCGAAAAAACACCGATTGTTTCCGATGAATCCACTATTTCCGTGAAATCGTCTATTTCCAAGAACAAAAGAGGAGACGGTATCAGACCTCAAATAAACGTCCAAGCAGCCGTTGAGCCGAAACTATCCACTGGTCGTGACGAAAGTAGACAATGCATTGCAGGTGATGTTGAGTATGACGTCACTCTTGGTGGTGGAATCAAGGCAGGCTCGTTTACAGAACAAGGCGAGGTCTTTGGCATGGTGAATTGCGTCGATTTGTGTTGCAAGGAGCGCAAATGTGATGTTGCTATGGTGATAAAAGGTATCTGTTATACAGTCTCTTGTTATGATCAAGATAACTGTTTTAGTGTCCCTGTGAGACGGATCCAATACCATCTTATGTTGGTCCATGTGAAGAGAGAAGGGCAAGTCAAACGGATACACCAAGGGGTTACTGTAGGATCTCCAGGGACACAAACGATCAGCGATGGATCGTTGGACAGTGAGGTCGGCTCAAGATTTGAGAATGAAGATTTGAAAGATAAGTTAGTAGACGCTCTTGGTGATCTATTCTTAGGGGATCCTAAGGGATATAAGAATCAAGAAAGGATCAACACACTACATAAGGGTTCATCTGTGGAAAGCCAGGATGAAAGTAAAGGACACGTTTCTGAGACCTCACAGAACGGAAACTTAAATGAGGTATTCCATGGTGATTCCAACGAAGAGCCCATGGATCTGAAATCTTATCAGGCACGCAGGCCGATGGGGGCAATGACAGACAGCGCCTCTGGTGTTGTCGATCCTACCTCCTGCCTGCACGACCCGATCTCTTACAATGTTACGCTACGTCATGGTTTGAGATCGGGCTATTTTAAAAGACAGGGGAGGGTCGACAACTTTGAGACTTGCTTCCAGAGGTGCTGCGACGATCAGGATTGTAACTTGGTGTTTATTTTACGTCATTACTGTTACACGGTCACGTGCTTCGATCAAGAGTCATGCGCATTGGCACCGTTGTTATCCACGGCCAACGACGAACTTCTAATCAGCTTCGTGCACAAGAAAACCAGGAAGGAATTTCTATCTCTTAATCAACCTTTTGTGGCCAAGCCGTCTTCTCTCCCCGCTAATTACCAAACATCATTGCTAAGCGACGAGCCAGCTACTGTTAAAGACGATCGGATTCCCATACACGATCAAGGTTTAGCTGATCAACAAAATCTTCCTCGGTCTTACCAAACCCAACCAAACTCTAACAACGTACTGATACATCCTCTCCCAGAATCTTATTCAGAACTAGCTCAAGGGTTGTCTGAAAACAATGCTGACCCGTTACCAACAGCTCAACTACCATCCACCTACCACCCCCTTGATAGCAACCAAGACTGTATCCCCGGTCGTGAACACTACTTTGTAACTTTGCGCGGAGGTCTGAATGCTGGATATTTCAACGATATTGGTCATGTGCAAAACATGGACGTCTGTAAACACTATTGCTGTCAAACGTCGGACTGTGATGTTGCTTTCATGCTCTTTGATCGCTGCTTTTTGGTTTCTTGTCGAAGTCAGGAGCTCTGCGAGGATGTCCACACGGGTTCCTCGCGGTACATTACACGAACCTCGCATATGTTCCGCGAACGGCGGTCTGCCAACGCGGTTGATCAACAGGATTTGACATCACGTGGCGATAGTAACACGCGGGAAAGTTCTGGGGTAATGAAGGAGAGGAAAGACGATATCCCTGGCAGTTATGACGCAGAGAGCAAAGTTATCACTCCTGTTCAACCTTCTTCGCCAAACGAAGACGACCTAAATCATGACATGGCGCTTCTTAAAGATATGATGAAAAAGGTGGACACGATAAACGTACCTGAAAAAGACAAACTTTCCCCTCTAGGAGCACAAGTTAAGGCTCCTTATTCATCTAATTTTCACAAGTCCGGGTTTGAAAGAATCTTTGAAGGAAACAAGCGAGAGCCTTTAGTTTTTGAAGACGTTACCGGTAAAAGACAACGCGGTTCAAGAAGTGAAGGACTTGGAGATATGGCGTCGGACATATTGGCCAACATCGTGAAGCATCGTTCGGATGATTCCGTTGATTCTGTATTATCTAATTCCGCCGACCCTTTAGCCCGTGAAATAAGTAAAGTCAAACAGACAAACGCGGCTGAAAAAGAAATTTCGGAGCTCTTAAACCCCGACAAGCAACGACCTCGTGACAATAACAAAAACTTAGGACTACCTAAGGATCCTGAAGGACAGCAGGTATCCCCTTGGGATAATGGGAGGAACATGGGGGCCCTTGGTGACGAGTCGAAGCTTATTCAAAGCATTTACACTCTTGTCCAAGATAAAGCGAAAGAACACAAACATCCAAACGAGAAAAATAAAGCATCTGACAAGAAAAATACTGAAAGAGAGGATTCGTTATTGGATTATCTCGATCCAGGAGCGGAGGATTCCAGGGCAAAACCTTCCAAACAAACTAAATTTGACGATGAGATGGAATATGACGGCAAAAAAGGAACGGAAAATGATTACTTCGACTATTCTGACAGCGGAGACGATTATAACGGTGAAGATATTTCTGATAATGAGATGAAAGAGAGTCCTCGTTTTTCTCAGAAACCAAAAGCTACTTACAACCTTCATAAAAAGTTCAGAGGAAAACTTCCCGCTGTAAACAGTCTTGATAGTGACTTTCACTACAATTCACCTGACGAAGAAATGGATGGTGCGAAAAGTGGAGAACAAGAAGGGGAATGGAACGGGAATTCGTATGACGACACCAACCCCGTTTCTAAGAATGTAAACAGTGCTAATCACTATGACAACGATTACGACACAGACACCCTATTCGATAGCGATTCTGAAAATCACCTAAATGATTACGAGGATTTGGACGAACCTGGAGAGATAGATTATAACGACGTTGCGGGAGAGAAGCGAAAATTTCTTCGTTCCCGGAAACATAATTATGCGAAACACCGTGGTAGTCATAATCATCGTTCCAGGAAATGGCAGCCTAAATCGCATAACTCTGAGATTACAGATGTCACATTGAAATTTAATCCAAAACAGTCAAGGCCTCAGTTGCACCAGGAGGAGAATAACAATGAAAATAATAATCTCATTATGAATGAATTGGAGAACATCGAGGACGAACTTGCTGACGTTAGGAACCCAGCTCCTGTGGGGCATCGTGGTACAACAAGCTCTAAAGTAAAGGCTATAAATTTACAGAAAGTCAAGAAAAAGGGACGAAACGATGAGAAGGAGGATATCAATGATATTTTGCAGAGTTTAGAAGAACTTGAAAATACTAAGAAATTAGTTACTGATATTAAAAATGAAACACGCTTGGAAAGTAAAGCCAAACAGGTTACAAAAACTAGACCGTCTGAGAGCAATGGCGGTGATGAAAATTTGATTCTACATGAATTAAGTGATATAAAAGGAGAACTTGGTAATATGACAAGTTCCTCAGAAAATGAGAAAGATTTCAAGGAATCATCCAAAGCAGACGATATTAGCGACAGTCTTGATGAAGACTGGGATCTAGATAAGCGCTCGCACGTGCCTAGTCCAAACTCAAAAAGAAGACCGAAGCAAGAAGCTGGTTTGTGGACTAATGATGACAATTCCTATTTGGTTTCCGAGGAGAATGGTGTTTCTGGAGCCGAACATATTGGTAAGTTAATTATAGTACTAGTTCATCTGACTTTTTGTAATTATGATAATTTAAGTACTATTCCTTGAGAGACTAGATTTTGTGATTAAACACCGCCACGGCGGAAAACATCCCTGTTGGTTATAACGGTTAAGTTAAGTTAAGTTAAATTGAAATTCAAAATGATGTTGACCAGATTACAAGCATGGAAAGTGGTCTGATAGCGAAATACTTTCCCCAGAAATCCCTACAAAATCGTGTCAATCAGAAACCATGTGTCCATGTCCAATCAGTGACCATGACCGTAACCATGACCATCCATAACCATGACTATGACCATCAACATCATCATCACCATGCATCATCATCATCATGAACATGACCATGACGAAAATAACGAGAAAATATCAAATGATATTAATAGGTAATATTACTTGTTTATGCATTACTTTGTATAGAAGAACAAGAACTTCCAAATCTTGGTGAAAAATCATTACCTGACACCTTGATTCAAACCGATACGGACACTGCACAAAATCCAGAGACAATAAACTCGAATATCCAAATGCCGCAGCTAGAACCACCATTGCCAAACCCAACCCCAAGCGATAAAGATTCCGAAGTTGACGAGAGAAACAAAATCCCTAGACCAGTCAAAACGTTTAACGACAACACTCTGGATAACTCCATGCCTTCGTTGGGAGAACCCGAGGTTGGAAGCAGTACAAAAAACAACTCGTTTGAAAAAGGGCACCAAACCAAAGCCACCACACAAGAAACACCTGGAAACCCATTTATTCCGTTTTCACGAGACAAAGATGATACCCAATCATTGAAGTCTCCAGGTTTGGTAGTTCTTGATGCTAGTGGTGGTCAGTCACAAGTGAGACAACTAAAAACTGTTATACCGTCACCAGCAGATGCAGCTCAAGAACAACCAAGCAGTCAAGATATACGTGACCTACTAGAGTATAAGAAGAACAAACCAGAACTATCAAATAAAAAGTCGAAAACAGGTATGTACTTGTATTTGCAGCTTAATATTTAGAAAGTTAAAGTGCATGTGGCACGAAAATTAAGTTTATCTTATTTGAAAGAACACTTGAAATGATAGAGTAACATCTTTTGCAGTTTTTCGTTTACTTACTTCGTTCCTGAGATATTTCAGTTTGTTTGATATGTAAATGTAAAATGTTGTGACGTACACATGCATATTGACGTATCGGAAAAAGCTATACATCTTTGATATAATCGAACGAAACTACTTGAAATCCTGCATGTTTGGTGTTGTGGGAGAAACACGTGCACACGCTTTCTACAAATTAAGTTTGGTTTGATAATATCAAAGATATATAGCTTTCTCCGATAAGTCGTTATGCACATGTACGTCACAACATTTGACATGTACATATCAAACTCATTAATAATTCATGAGGAAAACACATAGAAAATCGTTACTGCGTTGGTGGTTTGGATATCGGAGGAAGAAATTACATAAATTAAACAAACTTTTACTCCGATTTTCTCTTAAAATACTGATTTGTTTGAGATGCTATATCATACACTCGGAGGAGTGTTTCATCAGGATATCCAAACACTTCGAAGTTTGTATGATATATTACATATCAAATAAACTGAAATATCTCAAGAACGAAATAAGGAAACCAAAAACTGCAAATGATGTTACTCTGTCATTTTAAGTATTCTTTCAAATAAGACAAAGTTAATTTTCGTTTCATATGCACTTTAAATTGGACGACGAGTCCGAGTTGACAATCAGTGAGGCGTAATAAAGTAACTAACCAATCGGACAAAATGTTATTTTGAACATAGTCAATTAAGATATGGTCTAGAAACTTGACGAACTTCAAAGCGTCTATAATGAGCTGTGATTTTATGTTGAGACGGTCCTCACCGTGCACAATCCTTTTCTTAATAATTAATATTTAAATAACACGGTTGAGAGATTGAACCTAAACGCTGCTATTGGATGATTGCTTCATTATCCAAACGTACAATAACCTGACCGTACACAAGTTTGCATAAACGTGAACAAAAAGTTGGAACAAAGGTTTTCGCTGAGTTTTCAGACTATTTCTTGATGGACTATGTTTTGAAGAAACAAACTAAAATTTAGGACTAGTGGACTAGTTTACAAAAGTCCATAACCTTCCTGTGTACCATTTACAACATTCCCGTCTGCGAGTTGTTGTTAGTTTTGTGTACGTAAAATTAATTGGTCGAGAAGAACTGAAGAAGATGAGGAGGAGGAAGACGACTTACTTGGATAGCATAACATTGTAAGAGATCATATTTTTGGCCTCTTACATGTTGTGCTATCCGATGAAGCCGACTATTCAATGCTACGCAACGAACCAGATATCTGTAATCGGTGCTGTAAGACTAGTAAGTATTTGTAAATGTATTGTGGGGTAGCTTTGAGTATATATTTAGACGCGATTGTAGTCCAGTCCAGTTTAGTCGAAGTGAAGTGAAGTGAAGTGAAGTGAAGTGAAGTGAAGTGAAGTGAAGTGAAGTGAAGTGAAGTGAAGTGAAGTGAAGTGAAGTGAAGTGAAGTGAAGTGAAGTGAAGTGAAGTGAAGTGAAGTGAAGTGAAGTGAAGTGAAGTGAAGTGAAGTGAAGTGAAGTGAAGTGAAGTGAAGTGAAGTGAAGTGAAGTGAAGTGAAGTGAAGTGAAGTGAAGTGAAGTGAAGTGAAGTGAAGTGAAGTGAGGTGAGGTGAAGTGAAGTGAAGTGAAGTGAAGTGAAGTGAAGTGAAGTGAAGTGAAGTGAAGTGAAGTGAAGTGAAGTGAAGTGAAGTGAAGTGAAGTGAAGTAAAGTGAAGTGAGGTGAAGTGAAGGGAAGGGGTGGGACGGGAAGGGAAGGGAAGGGAAGGGAGTGGAGGGGAAGTAAAGTGGAGTGGAGTGAAGTTCAGTTCAGTTCAGTTCCGTGCAATCCTGTCCAGATGAAGCCTAATTACTTAATGACTAAAGTTGCACAAAAAATCGTTTATTTTAGAATTTTTCCCCCTCAAACTACTTTAATGCACAGATTCTTTTTTGTTGCATGAATATTTTTTAAAGTTTACATTTGCTGTTATTTTTTTGCTATATTTACTCATTGTGGCCTACCTGAAAATTAGCTAGTTTTTAGCTAAGTGTAGTGACCACGTTAAATAAAGTATTGTATTGTATTGTATTGTATTGTATTGTATTGTATTGTATTGTATTGTATTGTATTGTATTGTATTGTATTGTATTAGTAACTTTCTACTTAGTATTCTATTTAGTAAGTGACGTATTTTCCTACACCTTTCTTATCGATACGTCTGTCTCTTAAATTGTTTTGAGAAGGCAAGAAAATTAACTGCTAACTTTAATGACTATTTTTAAGCCAAAGCATCCCATCTTCTTGTGTACTTGAGCTTTGAAAATTCAACTGCTCTAACTATCCTGGACGACTCTGGTTCTGGGAACAACGCACAATTAGAAGGCGCTGTTATCATAACCCCCTACAATGGTAAATGTGGCCCAACAGCAGTATTCTTTGGTGGAAGAATTCTGTTTGATGCCAAAACGTTCCATCCCAAACCCCAAACGTCTATAACTGTAGCATTATGGGCAAACATTGACCGTGTTCCAGGTAGCATTTCACTGTTCAGTATTCAACGGGATAACAATGGCCAAGGTGGAAAACTCGACTTGAAGATTATCGCTGGAATGGTATCATGGTCGCACATAAACGAGAATCAGAAAGTAGTCTTTGATATTGATACGGGAACCTCTCCTCTGATTACTTCTGGTCAGTGGGTTCATATTGCGGCTACATATGATTCTGATATATACTCAGCGAAACTTGTTGTGAATGGACGATTGGTTAACGAGAGAGAAGGTCATGGTCATATTTCTCAACAATGGGTTGGTGAAGTAGGCATTGGATTGGTTGATGGTCTTCATGGGAAATTGGATGAATTTTATTTGTTCAACCGCGCACTCTCAACTCCAGAAATTAATGATTTGCAACATAAATGTGACGTGTCATTAGGTAAGAGAAATTAATGATGGTGTATTGATAATAATGAGGATAACAGATGACTTACCTTATGGGTTTGAGAATGGGAGTGAGAGTGATGGTGAAGATAAGAATGATGGTGAAAATCAGTGTTATGGTGAGAGCGATGGTGTGAGTGAGGGTAGAGATGGGAATAATAGTAAGAGTGAGAGTGAGAGGGAGGGTAAATGAAAGAGTGAGAACAAAAATTTAGCATGAGAGTGATGATGAACGTGACACCTTCATTTCCACCCTTACTCTCATCCTTACTCTCATACTCACTCTCATCTTCACCATCACCCTCATCCTTACCACATCACTCTCACTCCCATTCTCAAACCCACCTTCATTTCCACCATTACCCTCACTCCCACTCTCACTGCCATCCTCACTCTCATCTTTATTCTCACTCTCATCTTCACTCTCACTCTCACCCTCATTCCCACCCACACTCCCACCCTTATTCACTCTCCCAACCCTCATTCTCACTCCCACCTTCGCTCTCATCTTCTCTCCCCTCCCCACCATCACTCCAATCCTCACTTTATCCTAACTCCCATCCTTGCCTTCACTTCCATATTCAACTTGACTCTCACTCTCACTCTCACTCTTGTTCTACCTCTAATCCTCCTCCTTCTTGCCATCCTCACTTTTATTCCCACCCTCATTATTACCATTTTCACTCTCATCGACGCCCCCTCCTTCGCTTAATTATAACTCAACTAAGCTTCACCAAAACAAAACAAGTTAATTTGCGTTTTATATTTGTCTAAGCTGCAGATAAAAGTAACTCCATTTCTAAGAACAAGACAGTAAAAGAGCTATCTCCAAAAAAGTTCAAAGCACCCCAAAAACCTAAGCACCCAGTATTCCGTGGCAGTTCTGTTGTGACGTCAAATAGCACGTGCTCGCGAGGAACGTTTCACATGAGCAGTACTCTTCAAGGGGGACGTAATGCCGGTCGGTTTGACTACAAAGGAGAAATACCGAGCATACTAGATTGTCTGAAGAAGTGTTGTGAAGTCAAAGATTGTGATTTGGCTTATATGGACGGAAGTACTTGCTATGCTGTACATTGTAACGATAAACAACTCTGCAAACCTGTTCCAGCCATTGGCGGTTTTAATGCTCCAAGTGTGTTTTATGTGTCAAGGGAAATCCAGTCTCGTACTAGTGGCAATGGTAAGCCTTTTAGAATGATCTAATTAAATACCATTGCTAAGTTTACCGTTAAGCTCGATTTCGTCTAGGCGTAATATGTAACGTGCTTGATTTTTTTATTGTAGTCTACCTCGTTCCAGAAGGAAACTCGGGAGACAAGTAAAAAAAATCGATTGCGCGACATTTTACGTCTAGGGGATAAAGCGCGCCCAGAGGGATTAGCAGAGGGATGCGTTAACCCTAACACTAATCTCAAGTAACAATAAAAAATGAGACTGACTAAATTAAAATAGTTTAAAGTATTGAATATTAAAAATAGAAAGTATGGACGGAGATATGATGGAGGGATTGATGGCAGGAGGGAGGGGTGGATGAGTAGATCGACAGATGAATGGATTGATAGATGGATGGAATATGGATGGATGGATGGATGGATGGGTGGATGGGGAGAAGAAGGGAGGGAGGGAAGGAGGGTGGGAATGAATAGATATGGATGGAAAGATACATGGATGGATTGTTGAAGAGATGGATGGATGCACGGAGGAAGAGATAGAGGGAGAGGGAGGGAGAGGGGGAGGAAGGGAGGAAAGGAGGATGAAGTCTAGAGGGGGATGATTGAATAAACGTTATATTTTGTAGCAAGAACAGTCACGGACCAAAGACCAAGTACATGTATTGATCGAGGACAAAGATTTCCGCTTATTATTTCTCACGAGAGATGTATAAGTCAGAGTCCAGATGAAACACAGCCCTCAGTATTTCAATATATCTTTGTGTTCTTTAGGAAAATTAGACAACAAGAAGCCAAAACCAGCAGCCAAACCAAAGACTGTAAACCAAGTTAATAAAACGTTTACAGAACCCAAAAATATCCTAGATGAAACAACAACTGTTGGGCCTGCTATAGACAGGAAAGAATGCAGAGGAGAAACTATATTTTATAATGTCGATTTAAAAGGTGGTCTTGCCGCAAACAGCTTTAGGCGTTATTCTAGGGTGTCGTCGATGGAGTCGTGTCTTGAACATTGCTGTGAACTGGGAGACTGTGACGTAGCTTTGATGAAAGGAAGTGATTGCTTCGCAGTGCACTGTAGTACCAATGGAATGTGCGATGTGACCGACGGCGTTGGGAAACTGGCACGAGTATGGCGTCATGCATCATCAGGTACACGAAAATGACTACAGCTGTTTCAATAAACGTTGTCGGTAAGAAGCGCCAAGCTTACGCGACCAGACCGAAACGGAGTATGGGTAGAAATCACGGAAACAATAAAAGCAAAAAAATATGTACATAACGATTAACAGTATCGAGCCATGCCTCGACCTTACAGTGAAGACCTTCGATGGCGAGCGGTTTGGATGGTTGGTAACCTTGGCATCAGAATTGAAGAAGTGGTACCAGGTGTAGGACACAGGTGTCTTTGGTAACAATTCGTCTTGGCACTTTTGGAGCAAAAACTCCTTTAAAGCATTAACGTTCTCAAACAACGACATGTCCTTCACAGAATATGTATCATATCTGCTTTTGTTTCCTTTCTTTAAAACGCGTAAAAACACCTTCATAGATTCACTCGCCATTGCCAGCCGGCCAACTATTGAATTTCCATTTCTACCCATATAGGCCATATTCCCTTTCGGTCTGGTCGCTTAGGCTTAACGCCTCCTACCGACAACATTTATTGATATAGCTGTATATCATATACCCATTTTTTATAAGCTCTACCGACACTTAACGACGTACGCAAGCACGGGAAGTACTTCATGGTCAATTAAATTATTTGTACTTCTCAAAGACAAAGGGTTAACCTACCAAGAAGTGCCAACTGCGGTTGCGTACGTCGTTGTGTTTATGCTTATTTCACAAATGTGAATGGGGCTTTATAATCTTTATATGAAATTCTACTTGTCATATATGAGCACCATGCGTGTGTTTTACATGTATACTACATGTGATTTCAGACATTTCACATGTGATTTGTATGTGATTTACACGTGAACCACTACTTAATCACATACGAAGAACATGTGAACAACGCAGAACACTACTTTTTGTATCTACTGCGCATGCGATTAGATACTATGCCGGCATGCAAGTTTTTTCGATGGTAGTTAAGTAACAATAGAATATTTTTTCGGACCAATAAAATTTCAGAAGGTTTTACCGATCACATCCCCAGTCAGTCCAAGCAAGTAGATACATGTACGCCAAAGCGTGCTTATTTTTTATTTTGCTATTTGGTTAAGTGATTGCTTTACTTTTTATTCATTTAGATAATTCACTCAATCACGCTTCAAAAGGATCAGCTTCCTATCAAGGAAAAGCCCTGGTTCTTTATCTTGGTTTTCATGATATTTCCAAGGACGTTGTCAAGGATGGTTCGGGACTAGATAATAACGCAAGGCTTAGTAAAGGTAGGAGTCCCCGTTTTCTCTTTATGAAACATAATCAAATTCAGATATAGATTTTTCATTCGTACCTCAAACTTTCGATAATAAGCCTTCCTCCTGAAATAAATTTTCCCAAAGATAAATAAATTAACAAATAACGAAACAAACTAACAGACAAACTAACAAGCATACATACAAACAAACAAACAAACAAACAAACAAACAAACAAACAAACAAACAAACAAACAAACAAACAAACAAACAAAAAAACAAACAAACAAACAAACAAACAAACAAACAAACAAACAAACAAACAAACAAACAAACAAACAAACAAACAAACAAACAAACAAACAAACAAACAAACAAACAAACAAACAAACAAACAAACAAACAAACAAACAAACAAACAAACAAACAAACAAACAAACAAACAAACAAACAAACAAACAAACAAACAGACAGACAGACAGACAAACAAACAACAAACAAACAAACAAATAAATAAACAAACAAACAAACAAACAAACAAACAAACAAACAAACAAATGAATGAATAAATAAGTAACCTATTTCGAAACGCAAAATTTGCTCAAACTTTTTTTAATCTTTTTTGGTTTTTGTTTCAAGGTGCGAAAATGATGACGTACAGCAGACATGGACCGGGTTTAGATCTAACGAAAGGAAGTCTCGTACTCGATGGAGTTTACTTTCGAGATAAACCCAGAGATGGCATCTCCATGGCAACGTGGCTAAAACTTTCAAACATCGACGGCAGTCACGTGATATTCCGTAGCACCAGTGGCAAAGACTTTGTGAGTAAGACCATGTACTACCTAGCTATACAAGATGGTAGAATACGCTGGTCGCATCGTAACGAGATCGGAGAAATTGTCTTCACGGTGGTGACCCCTCCGGTTGTTGAACCAAATTCATGGAATCACGTGGTTGCCACATACGATTCGGTTTCACAGAAAGCCAAAGTTTTGGTAAACGGCAAAGTGAAAACTGTCGGTCGGGGGCACGGCCTTCTCTCAAATCAATGGGGCGATAGTACGTTTTTTGGTTCTGATTCTGAGAAACAACCGTTTTCTGGTTATCTGGACGAGATATACATATTTAAAAGGCCACTACATAACGCTGAAGTTAAACAGTATCTTCTTAATATGGACGCAAGAAATTTAGCACTGAATAATATCTCGGATGGCCCATCGGTTGATAACGACAAAGACTTTCCTACCTTGTCTGGCAATACTGTATCAAAAAATCATAACTTAACGAAAGGAAACGCACGGACTAGACCGAGTCATGTTTCTCATACGAAATTGAATAAAGCTCATCCAAAGGACAAAAACGTCAAAGCCTTGTTTTCGGAATTAAAAAAAGCCGCGGCGTTGTCCGATCATTCGACATGTGGTATTAATGGTTCGGTTCATCACAAGTCGACCTTTCAAGGTGGCCTTAGGGCGGGTAAATTTGCAAAGATTTCTGACGAGACGAATATGGAAAATTGCGTCAGAAAATGTTGTGGACTGAAAGCTTGTGACGCCGCAATCGTGAAGGAAAAAACGTGTTTCTCGCTGACGTGTACGGACAAATCACTTTGCGAGCTCCGTCCGGCAAAACTAGCCACTTTTGATTTAACAATCGCGTTTGTACAACGTGAGAAGACCAGTAGCCAATCAAAACAACTGGTTGCGTCACCTAGTGGTGGAGCATGCGCCGCTGGTATTCGTGTTGCCAACGTGACTATCAATGCTGGCGTAGGCGCTGGAGAGGTGCTACAGTATCGGAATATCACGGATATCGACAATTGCGTGGCCCAGTGTTGTCGTATGCCAAAATGCAACACTGCTTTCCTTGTTCAGAAAGCATGTTACGTCATTGCTTGCGTCATTCGAGACTTCTGTAAGGTTCGTCCGCCACCGACCTCTGACTTTGTGTCTGAAGTTGTTTACGTCAACCGGAACGGTAGTTTGTTATTCACCAATCCCCAGGATGCTCTAATGCTTCATTCAAAACCTAAGGTTGAACACAAGGAAAACAAGACCCCCGAACCGCAATCGCTGCAAAATAGAACGAAATCAAATGTTTCTTTCAAAGGAAATGAAAGACAAGGACAACACCTTACACGCAATTTCCCTAAAGGTTTTTACCAAAAGACTGAATGCCGTGTGGTAAAGATTTTTGACGATGTTCGTTTGGCGGGAGATTTGAGCGCTGGTGTTTTTATCGATCATGGAGTTGTGAATGGAATTAAGGAATGTATCGTGAAGTGTTGCGGTGATCCATTATGTAATGTAACTTATTTGATTGGCAAGAAGTGCTTTGCAGTGAGGTGTCATAGAAAGAAGCTATGTAAAGCAATGCCAGCCTTGCCGAATGCTGTGAGTCCTACCATTGCATATGTACGACAGCGTGGCATAAAAGGTAAGTGGTTAAGATGTGTGTATGTTTGTTCGTTCGTTCGTTCGTTCGTTCGTTCGTTCGTTCGTTCGTTCGTTCGTTCGTTCGTTCGTTCGTTCGTTCGTTCGTTCGTTCGTTCGTTCGTTCGTTCGTTCGTTCGTTCGTTCGTTCGTTCGTTCGTTCGTTCGTTCGTTCGTTCGTTCGTTCGTTCGTTCGTTCGTTCGTTCGTTCGTTCGTTCGTTCGTTCGTTCGTTCGTTCGTTCGTTCGTTCGTTCGTTCGTTCGTTCGTTCGTTCGTTCGTTCGTTCGTTCGTTCGTTCGTTCGTTCGTTCGTTCGTTCGTTCGTTCGTTCGTTCGTTCGTTCGTTCGTTCGTTCGTTCGTTCGTTCGTTCGTTCGTTCGTTCGTTCGTTCGTTCGTTCGTTCGTTCGTTCGTTCGTTCGTTCGTTCGTTCGTTCGTTCGTTCGTTTGTTTATTTGTTTTCTGTTATAAATTATTTTGATTCAGTTTTTTCAGGTTAAAACATTTTATCGTTTCAGTGTCGCATCGCAGAAAGCAGGCTAAATATGCTAACATGAAAAAGGGACCCCGTGTAAAAAACCTGCTACACGCCATCAAAAAACTGCTAAAACACAAAGCACTTGAACACTCAAGAAAGATCATGCATGCCAGAAAACACAAGGTAAAAGAGAAAAGCAAGAAGAAACACATGGTTAAAGGAAAAACACAGAAACATCACCAATGGAAACCAGCACTACCGATTAAACACCATCACCTACACTTGAAAAAAGAAAGAAAACACCGAAAGAAAAGTCAACACGAAAAATTGAAACATAAGCATCAGAAAGGTTATTTTAATTCTAATCATACAGTACCTGTTGTGCAGAAACAGAAGAAGAAACATGAAAAGGTTGTCGTGCTTCAAAACATTACTGATAAAGGTAATATACAAATGTTGAAATTTATATTGATTTTTGCTTTATAGAACAGGAATAGAAGATTTTTAAATCTGGTCACATATAATACAAATCACAATTCAAAAATAACAATTTTAAAAAACCCAAGATTCTATTTAAGTCTAAATTCGTCATCAGACCAAGTGACCACAGTCAAATATATATCATTTCATATTTGTGTGTTGTTTTTATTTTATTTTGAGAATACGAATATTTATTTAATGTCGGTGACATGGGAAGTGGTTGCCCCGAGCCAGAGGCTCATGATTCAAAACTTTTATATTTTGATCGTATTTTGTATCATTAATTTTGTTTTAAATCTTACCACATCCAACAGCAAAACATTCAACGTAATTAATGCAGTTATATAACTAGTGTTAAAAATGTCTTTTTCTAGATCACTTTCATTGTGTTAAGAAGTTTGGTTGTCAACACAATTGTATCTATCTCCCTGAGATTGGCTATCAATGTACATGTCCACCTGGTTTAAAACTTGCCATTGATGGTCGAACTTGTCACAGTAAGTTTAATAATACTGAAATGTTTAACCATGCAGTTTATGCATTATTATTATATGGCGCGAATTACTTTCGGTAAAATCACGCGCTGTGCATGTTTGGTTGCTGACGTGGCGAGATTTCTCCGTAATGCCCGCGGGCATTATGAAAATTGTCAATGCCCTACGGTTGGAAACAAACAAAAAATCTAAATAAGAAAGTTATTGCTGAAAAACGACGAAAATAAATGACGATGAACATTACAAAAGTAAATTTTAGTTAGTCCGGTGTTTTGACGAAGTTAAAGGAAGCGAAGACCAAAAAATACAAGATTGTTCGGTAAAAT
>OZ036010.1:5884926-5902301 GCA_964035015.1 Corallium rubrum
TTCACTTCACTTCACTTCACTTCACTTCACTTCACTTCACTTCACTTCACTTCACTTCACTTCACTTCACTTCACTTCACTTCACCTCACTTCACCTCGCCTTAATATCTACCATTAACCAAGAACTCGGCATTTAAATTTCAGATGCTCATTCCGCATCTACAAAGAGCCACCTCAACGCAAACATGTTAACAGGTGAGCCCTATATTCTGTTTTTTTGAGTTATCTTTATGACGTAACGCAAGACTTCAAAAACGGACCATTGTATGCATGAGTTTGTAAAAAAGTAGAGTGCTACGTATGTAGGCAGTGTTTTGGATAGAGCAAAGTGAAAGGATGGTAAACTACCAATATTTTTAGCAATAAAATACTGCCTTTTGAGCGTGGCCCTTCGTTGGAGTAAAATAAAGGACTCCGCTCGAAAGGTCAATATTTTATTGTTAAAAATTTCGGCAGTTTACCATCTTTTCACTTTGCTTAATTTAATGAGCTTATTGATAAAGGAATTCTGAAAATTAAACGATACCATAACGCCAGTCTCGTTTCCTTTACCTATTCCTAAACTTATAATCAATTCAAAAACATTGCATTTCCTGAAAGAGTAATTATCTTTTAGCTCCTGTGGAAGTTGTAGTCCAGTTTTCCGAGATGAAAACCCTCCAAGGTGAAAGAGCTATGTTGAATTGTCGAGCACGTGGCGTTCCTGCACCTACGATCAAATGGGCTAGCGGTAAAGACGGCGCGTTCCCGCTGCCGTCGAACGATCGATTTAAGATGACGCGTGAGAATTCCTTGATTATCGATTCTACGAATGTCAACGACAGTGGGACATACTACTGCATTGCTTCGAACGCGTTGGAAAGCAAATCAGAATCCGTGAAATTGGAAGTGATGGATATGAATGAATGCGAACTCAAGACGAAGCAGCCGGTCTGCGAACAACAGTGCCACAATACCAAAGGAAGCTATCATTGTACTTGTTTCCATGGTTACAAACTGCATCACGATGCTCACAGTTGCGAAGGTAAATTTTGTTTTTTGTCTGGTGACGAGTATGAAAGGCTTTGGTTTTTGTTTTTGGATGAGAATTTTTTCTCCTCCTAAGAAATTATTTTTCCAAGCGACATAGGTCGAGGAAATTTTGCAAATTAATCAGCACTAACTAACAATAATATTAACACAGTCCTTTTTGCGTGCCTTTGGCAGAGGTAGGCCGGTAGGGGTAGGGGTAGGGGTAGGTGTGAGGGATAGGTGTAAGGGGTAGATATAGGGGTATCTGTAGAGGGTAGGTGGTAGGTATAGAGGTGTAAGTGTAGAGAGTAGGTGTAGGGGGTATATGTAGGTGGTATGTGTATAGGGTAGGTATAGGGGGTAGATATAGAGGGTAAATGTAAGGGTATGTGTAGAGGGTAGGTGTAGGGGTAGGTGTGAGGGATAGGTGTAAGGGGTAGATATAGGGGTATCTGTAGAGGGTAGGTGGTAGGTATAGAGGTGTAAGTGTAGAGAGTAGGTGTAGGGGGTATATGTAGGTGGTATGTGTATAGGGTAGGTATAGGGGGTAGATGTGGAGGGTAAATGTAAGGGTATGTGTAGAGGGTAGGTGTAGGGGGTAGATGAAAGGGGTAAGTGTAGCGGGTATCTATATAGGGTAGGTGTAGGTGTAGAGAGTAGGTGTAAGGGGTTTATGTAGGTGGTATGCGTAGAGGGTAGGTGTAAAGTGTAGGGGGAAGTTGTAGGGGGTAGGTGTAGAGGGTAGGGGTCTCCTTTCTTTTCCTAGGTGTAGAGGGTAAGTCTCCTTTCGCAGATAAGTTAAACCTTTTTTCTGTTTTGTCGATTTTATTTTATTTTTCTGGCTGACGCCAGACAATTTAAATCTGAGAGGGATAGGGAGTTAACATCTCAGATATCAGATGGAGGTTTTTCAATGACTGGCAGAGTTGAATATCTTTTGTTGAACTGTTACAGTAAGACTGCAATGCAAGACTACACAATAGTTTTTATTCCCATAATTAGGATATTTGGGGGAAATCTCTTTTGTAGTCTTGTAGCTGAATGAAGGAGTTTCAATAGACCTTTTCACCAATAGCGGTGCCATCTTGAATTCGCATTGCATTGTGGTCTATCCAGGGTAACAAACTCAATTAAAAAGGTGATTGCTTAGTGTTGAGACACAATGCGGAAAATTTATCTTCATAAATACTTTTGTGGCAACAATGTCAAATTTTGAACGTTAATATTAGTAAAAGTAATAATACTTGGAGGTATAAGGATACATTTGTCTTGAATATATTCTTATACGTCCGAGAATTGTTGCTTTTACCAATATGACAACGATTATATTCAGACATTGTTGCCTCAAAAGTGTTTATAAAGAAAAAAATACCTCATTGTGTCTCAACACTACACAATCACCTGCTTACTTAAACTTGTTACCCCGGATAGACCACAATGCATTGCGAATTCAAGATCCATTCTCCCACCATATCTGTTTTCCTTATTGGTAAAATTATTAATGACTTTGAAAAAAATGTTTTTTATTTTCTAGACATTAATGAGTGCACGAGTTCTAACCGCTCTTGTTCGCACGTCTGTAATAATACCGTTGGCAGTTTTGTATGCACATGTCCTTTTGGGTACCAACTTATCCATGATGGTCACACCTGTTCAGGTAATGGCTTATAGGACATTATTAGACATTAGCTTTATTTTCACTTAACGTGAAGTAATACGAGCAACAAATTGCTGCAACATTGTTACGTTGCAAGTTGAAAAGCGTTATTAATAATAATAATAATAATAATAATAATAATAATAATAATAATAATAATAATAATAATAATAATAATAATAATAATGATAATAATAATAATAATAATAATAATCATCTTTAATCATCCATCTTAGGTTAGAAAAATACAATGGATTTACAAAATTGGATTATAATATATAGTGAAATGAGTATAACATAATATAAAATGTTGGTTAAAACATTTACAAGAATAAAAACAATATATATACAAGATAAAAATGAAGGCCAAGTTACAAAAATTTGCATGCACGTGCAAGAAAGGATCTTTTATGTCTTTCAGTTCCTGAAAATATGTAGGTCCGTCCATTTGCATTGCTCTCTCTTAAATTGTATGTATTATTGATTGCATCAGGAATTAAGCTACGACAGGGATGGCTTAGATCATTTACTATCCTCTCAATTTCGCGTTTAGTGGCAGTCTCTCTTCTGCTGCTAAGTTCGGGTAAGCTATTCTTTTCCAGACCAAGAATACGAAGACTTCTTGACTGTATCCGCTCGATCTCGTTTTTAAGGCAACTTGAAAGACCACTCCAAACGGGGGAGGCATATTCTACAATTGGTCTTACTTTAGATTTGTATAATGTTAGCCCTACTTCCGTGGGAAGGTTTGATTTCCTGCATTCTCTTAGGTGGTATAATAGTCGATTTGCTTTCTGTATAATCTCATCAACGTGGGTGTTCCATTTAAGGTTGTTCTGAAACCATACACCAAGTAACTTAAAGGTATTGACTCTTTCAACGATTTCGTCTCTAATTTGGATTGCAGGTGGTTCAGATATTGAACCACAACCACATTTCTTTCGTTTTCTTGACATTAATGACCATTTTGTTGGTTTCTGCCCAATTTACGACCGCATCAACAGTGTTTTGAATGTGACTTGTTTCGCCCACACTAACAACCTGATCCTGGGTACAATCGTCTGCGTATTTGCAATTGTCTATGTTCAAGTGGTTTGGGACTGCATCCTCGAAGTCATTAATATGTACATTAAATAGGGCGGGGGAGACGACAGATTACCACCTCACAACATTGTCACACAACAAAATTTCGTTGTTGCAAGTTGAAACAAATGTTGCAGCAAGTAGAACTGGCGTCTACGTTTTTCAACAATTTTTTTCAACACAAAATTTTGTTGCGTGACAATGTTTAAGGTGGGTGGTTGCTACCGAAGAAAACTGATGTTGAAGAAAAATGTTGCTGGTATTATAACTACAGACATCTTACAAAAGTTCTATGGACTTATTTACTAGTAGAAAAAGAGAAAAATTACAAAAAATATAAATTATATTACATAAGAAAAATAGATAAATGTACATGCGTAGTAGTCAAAGTAGCTCAAGCTTTCGAGTTGACCAATTTACAAACCTTAAAATTAATTTCAATTAAGGTGAAGTAATACGAGCAACAAATTGCTACAACATTGTTGCGTTGCAAGTTGAAAGCGTTGTTGCACGTATTACTACCCACCTCAAACATGGTCACGCACAAAATGTTGTTACAACATTTTTTTCGTTGCAACAGAATTTTAACTTGCAACAAAATTTTGTTGCGTGACAATGTTTAAGGTTTAACGCAACAATGTTTCGTTGAAAGTTGAATAAAAATGTTGCCTGTATGACCTCACCTTTAAACTGACCGTGGGACTGTGACTGCAACTTACAGTAGATATCATATGTGTTTATAAAATAACATGTATACTACGCGAGCCCTGATTGGTCAATTGCCGTGTTTGGACCAGAGTATCAAACGCGGAAAATTCCCGCCAAAACGATTTTTTGAAAATGTTGGACAGTATATCATGTTGACTTGTGATTATTTTATAAAAGAAATACCAAATGTTTTTTCCCTGTTTGGAGACTCTTATCCAAACACTTGGGAAATTGCTCGACTCTCGAAAAGCTAAAAACATTCGCCCCTGATGAAGACACTAGATTGGAGTGTCGAAACGTTGGGTTATGAACAGTAACTTTTCAAGTTACGTTCAAAAAAAATTAAGCCAAAAATTAAAAAATTAAATTATGTCAAAACTTTTAGATTGATATTCTCTCTATTATTTTTGAATACTTATAAAAAATCTTTAAAGCAAAGGTTGATTAATTATTTTTTTTTATTCCAATTTATGTCATTCTAGATATCGACGAATGCTCCTCGTCTTCTCATGGGTGTACTCAATTGTGCAATAATACTAAAGGAAGCTACCGCTGTGCATGTATACCGGGTTATAAATTGTCACCTGATCAAAAAACATGCAAAAGTAAGCACTTAGAACTCTGCCAAAGTTTGTGTCTATTAAGTTAATTTTTAAATTTTTAAGTAAATTAAAAATTTAGGAAGAACAGCTGGCGTATCTTTATGTAGCACAAGCTGGTAACACGCTGCCTCTCACTGCTGAAGTTAAGCCTGGTCGGTTAATACTTCGATGGGTGACCGCCTTAGCTTTGTGAGTGTGTGCTCCGCGGCGTTCCTCCCTCCGAAAAATCAATACTTAGATGTCACGACTCCATCAGCGTTTGCTGCAGTGATTAAATAATCATCTCAACATTCATGAGATAATCAGACAATTAAAATGGTTCATTCAATCACCTGATTTGAAGTTGGATACTCCAGTAAAACCCAAGATATTTGATGAAAACTGGTGTTCATCTAATTCTTAATTAAGAACTCAATTCTATGCAAAATAAACAAGTTGCTATATATAAATAAATTTTACACAGATCATAAGTAAAATCTCATGAGGGTTTATTTTAATTGCATTTTTCAATTGAGATCGCTCGATTGAGAATGAGATGCCATATCAACAACTCGTTTATCATGTTTCATCAGGGGAATCCAAACACTCGAAAACAATAAAACCACCCGGCCTTCGACCTCGTACTTTCATCATATTTTCTCGTGTTTGGATCCTCTGATGAAACACTCAAACTCATTGTTGATATATTACGTAACAGATTACAGTCAAAATGGAGATACCTTCTCACTGCTGCTTCTGTAGTTTGTTGTGTATTACTGTATTTCTGTAGCCACAGAAACGTGAGAAAAATCTAGCGATAAAAGTCGCTTATTTTTTATTTACATTCTTTGCCGAAGCGGACATATAAACCACTCTCGTTGTTGGTATCGATTTGGGAGAAACATGATTAAATTCCATGAAAGCTAAGGGAGCCTTTACACGAGCCCCGGGTTGAGAGCCAACCCGGGTTAGCTCACCAACCCGTCTACGAATAAACCCCTGTTAGCGTTTAAACGATAGCCTGGTCAACCCGTCTTGCCGGGTGACCCTTTTCAGGACTCGGGTCGACCCGGATTTGAGAGGTGCGACGGTGCGGAACTTTTGCCAATTCCTTCATGTAAAAACAATCGAAATATAGTAAGGTTGGATATACTGCCGAAACAGAGAACGTAGGAGTCTAACGTTTCGAGCGAAGGGCCTTCGTCAGAGAGAAACGTCGTTTCGAGCGAAGGGCCTTCGCTCGAAACGTTAGACTCTTACGTTCTCTGTTTCGGCAGTATATCTAACCTTACTATATTTCGATTGTTGTTTCTACACTGCCTACGCAGCACGCTACTTTTATTCCTTCTGTAAACACAGGTTGACTTGACCCGGGTTCGTGTAAAGTGTTGGCAATATGATAATTTGTGTTGAGGAAAGTTGACCCGGGTTGGGAAAAAGAGCAGCCAACCTGGGTTCATGTAAACACGAAAAAAGAATAACCAGGGATGGCGAGCTGACCCGGGCTGGCACTCAACCCGGGCTCGTGTAAAGGCCCACTAAGTTATACTTTTCATTCACATTTTTCTACAAAAAAATTTTCATACGCTTCAGTAGCGACTACAGAAATACAGTAATACCATAGTTAAGCCTGGTTTTCATATGTCGCCGATCGTCGGCGATTTGTGATTTAGATGCATGTTAAGTAAAAGAATAAAAGCACTGCTTTTCTGCATTGTTCTTTATTACTTAACATGCTGCTGCATTTCCCGTGTTAACATGCATCTAAATCACAAATCGGCGACATATGAAAACCATGCCAGGCTTTAGTGGAGGGGGGTGGTTTGGAAACTCGGCAAAAGTCATCGTTCCATGCTTTTGTTTAATTTGCTTAATTTCACAGTCACTGAACGTATTGTATTTTCTGTATAATCAAGCAGTCATCCAATACCAACGTTCGGGTTTAATTAGTGTAGTCCTTCGTCGTCACGTGTTGCAAGTCCTTTGTTCATTGTGTAGTCCTTCGTCGTCACGTGTTGTAAGTCCTTTGTTCGTTGTGTAGTCCTTCGTCGTCACGTGTCCATAGAATTTCCTTTCTTCAACCAATTGGCTTCCTCCAACATAAACTATTGTGTTCATCAACATGACCATTGCATAATCTTGAAAGACAATGTAGCTTCCAAACCACCCCCCTCCACTAACTATGGTAATACACAACAAACTACAGTAGTAGAAGTGGGAAGGTATTTCCATTTGGACTGTAAATAATTGCTTACTTATCGGGATACTCAACGCTATCACGTAAAGACACTCGTTAAACATGGATTTCTTCTTCTAGTTGAACCAACATCTTCAAAAACTGTTAAGCCATCATCGATATCAAAGGCAGTGGGCGCCTTGGTTGCCGTGGTAACAATAAGTGTTTTATCTGTTGGTGCAATTGCTGTACTACTACTTGGAGGACTTTACAAAGGCAAGAAAAACCTTGACATAGACGAAGAAACGGATGAAGAAAATGCTCTCAAAGATGTAGGTGCAAAGATTTTTGTTATATTTGAAGGTGAAAAGTAATGCAAAATATAATGTAAACCTACTGACGAAATTTTGACGGGAACTTTCGTACAGTTGAAGTGAAGAGAAGTGGAGGGAAAGGGAGGGGGAGGGGGGGGGGGGGGGGGGAAGTGAAGTGAAGTGAAGTGAAGTGAAGTGAAGTGAAGTGAAGTGAAGTGAAGTGAAGTGAAGTGAAGTGAAGTGAAGTGAAGTGAAGTAAAGTGAAGCGGAGTGGAGTGACGTGACGTGACATGAAGTAAAGGGAAGGGGGAGGAAAAGGAAGGGAAGTGAAATGAAATGAAATGAAATGAAATGAAATGAAGTAAAATTAAATAGAGACAAAATAAAAAAACAACAAAATAAACTTGACTTTAAGATAAAATAAACTTAGCATGAAAATGGTTAATAAGGTAATGATCGTAGAAGATTTTTTAAAGTAAATTATAAAATTAAAAAAGATACATTAAACTTCAAACTTCTAAATTTATTTAAATTACTATTTTTTTTCTACAGACAAGTAAAACCGTTCTCTTTTCATGGTTGGAATAAAATAAATCGAAGTGACAAATTGCAGTGTAAAGAACAATTTTTAAATTAAAAATAGTTTTTTAATAAACATTTAACTTTTAACACGAGTATGAGAAATTTCTAAATACTTTTATAACAGTTTCATTTATTTTTATACTCGTTTTTATATTAAAAACTAAATTTTGTAGTACTAGTTAATTCGTAATTGTACTTTATTTAAAGGCTAAAAGTTAATGTAACTCTTACATGAATTACTAGCAGTAAAAGTATAAATATTATTAAATAAAGTACGTGTAGTTTCTTAAAAAAGAGTTGAATTTATTACATTTTGTTTGAAATTAGAATTGAGAGAACTGAGAACAATTGTTATTTTTAAGAAATGGCTCGTGGTTTAGCGTGCTCCATCGAGTTATGGATGCACGCGGGAAATTGGGAGAGCACAAAAAAATCGTAAGAGTTGGTCGAGGCGTAGCCGCCGAGACCAACTCCAGATTTTTGAGTGCTCTCCAAATTTCCCAAGTGCATCCATAACGGATGGAGCACGCTAAACCATGAGCCATTTCTTTTATAACATAGCATTAAATCCTCTCACAAGCCGGCGAATCGTTTTGGTTGTTATATGTTTTTCTACTTTCGTAGCCAAGTCTTTTTTGTTCACTAAAATCCAACCAAAAGGACAGTTTAAACGGGTCGTTGTTCTTTATTACTCAATAAAATTAAATGACTCGGTATTTTGATAATATAAGAGGCCATAAAAAGTCAATTTAAAACTCAGTTTTGTTTTGAATTTTTTCCCGCGCTTTTTTGCCGTGCCCCATCGAGTTACGGAGCACGCACGACAGCCAATCAAAAACGTTGCTATATCAGAGCTATGTTATAATTCTTATTTTAATTAAGACAAAAAGTATACTATGTTTATTATTTATAAACAATGGTTGGTCTTTTACCTAATTACTTCTCAACCTCATTAATAATTTATAAGATAAAAACAGAAATCTGTACCGAGACGGAGTTTGGATATGTGTTCAAACACTTATAAAATAAGCAAACTTTTAGCTCAAATTTTTCTTAAAATACTGATTCACTTGAAAAACTATTTCACACACTCGAAAGTTGCATTTGATCTGATATCAAAACACATCGAAGTTGGTTAAAAAACCTCGGCTTCGCCTTGTTTTTTCAACACACTTCTCGGTGTTTTATATCAGATCGAACACTCCTTCTCGTGTATGATATGTTATTTCCAGTGCATGGTTGGGGAGGGGGGGGGGGGGGGGGGCTATGGACTCAGAACAAAGGGACTCTAAGGGACTCGTGGGGACAACGTGAGGCTGATCCTTTCCGTACGGCATAACTGCCTGAGCCAGACGAAAAAGAAACTTTTACAAAGGAGAGGGACTGTACTCTGTTTCTTAACCTGGTATCTTGACCCAATTTTAGAATATAGTTCAGGTGACCACTGAAAAATTTTACTACACTACTAGTCCAAGATTTAGCCCACGGTTGCCTATAGCATGCATGTGTCGGCGTTTTAGTAGGATTTATTCCTGATACAAAAATTGTGGTCACCTGGCCTTATTTACAAGTTGATCAGTAAACCAGGTTATCTATTCCTTAGCGATATCTTCTGGGTACTGGGTTGTTGTATCTTGAATATTCTGTGAGATGAAAGAAAAACCAGCATCAACTAGTTTGTACTCGCTTTACCTCGCCTCACTGTACTTTACCTCAACCTTACTTTCACTTCACTTCACCTTACTTCATCGCCCCTCACTTCACCTCACTTCAACTAAGCTCACAGCACCTCACTTCACTTTACCACAGAATAGTAATACAACCAGAAGTCCGACTCGAGTGAAAACTTGTCCGCATCTCTTCAATGCGCAGGCGCAATATTTTACGCCATCTTACGCCATCCTACGCGATCCTACGCAATGTCCTACGTCATCCTACGCCATCCTGGCAAGTTTCCCCGGAAGTTTTAACCTTCTTTTGAAGGCCCAAACTGCCGCGGGAACTTGCCAGGATGGCGTGGAATGGCGTAGGATGGCGAGGAATCAAGATGCGCGAGGCGATATGCGCGAGGAAATAAACTTCAAAGGTTCCGACGCGAGTTGGACTTTTGGTTGTATTACTATTCTGTGATTTTACCTCACTTTACCCCACCTCACTTCACCTTACTTCACCTCTCTTCACTTCACTTCACTTCACTTCACTTCACTTCACTTCACTTCACTTCACTTCACTTCACTTCACTTCACTTCACTTCACTTCACTTCACTTCACTTCACTTCACTTCACTTCACTTTACTTCACTTCACTTCACTTCACTTCACTTCACTTCACTTCACTTCATTTCACTTCACTTCACTTCACTTCACTTCACTTCACTTCACTTCGTGACTTCACTTCACTTCACTTCACCTCACCTCACCTCACCTCACCTCACCTCACCTCACCTCACCTCACCTCACCTCACCTCACCTCACCTCACCTCACCTCACCTCACCTCACCTCACCTCACTTCACTTCACTTCACTTCACTTCACTTCACTTCACTTCACTTCACTTCACTTCACTTCACTTCACTTCACTTCACTTCACTTCACTTCACTTCACTTCACTTCACTTCACTTCACGTCACTTCACTTCACTTCACTGCACCTCACTGCACCTCACTGCACCTCACTTCACCTCACTTCACCTCCCTCACTGCACCTCACTTCACTTTACTTTACTTCACTTTACCTCACCTCACCTCACTTTACTTTACCTTACCTCACCTCACCTCATTTTACCTCACTTCACTGCATCGCACTTCACTTCACCTCACTTCACTTCACTTCACTTCACTTCACTTCACTTCACTTCACTTCACTTCACTTCACTTCACTTCACTTCACTTCACTTCACTTCACTTCACTTCACTTCACTTCACTTCACTTCACTTCACTTCACTTCACTTCACTTCACCTCACCTCACCTCACCTCACCTCACCTCACCTCACCTCACCTCACCTCACCTCACCTCACCTCACCTCACCTCACCTCACCTCACCTCACCTCACCTCACCTCACTTCACTTCACTTCACTTCACTTCACTTCACTTCACTTCACTTCACTTCACTTCACTTCACTTCACTTCACTTCACTTCACTTCACTGCACCTCACTGCACCTCACTGCACCTCACTTCACCTCACTTCACCTCACCTCACCTCACCTCACTTCACTTCACTTCACTTCACTTCACTTCACCTCACTTCACTTCACTTCACTTCACTTCACTTCACTTCACTTCACTTCACTTCACTTCACTTCACTTCACTTCACTTCACTTCACTTCACTTCACTTCACTTCACTTCACTTCACTTCACTTCACTTCACTTCACTTCACTTCACTTCACTTCACCTCACCTCACCTCACCTCACCTCACCTCACCTCACCTCACCTCACCTCACCTCACCTCACCTCACCTCACCTCACCTCACCTCACCTCACCTCACCTCACCTCACCTCACCTCACCTCACCTCACTTCACTTCACTTCACTTCACTTCACTTCACTTCACTTCACTTCACTTCACTTCACTTCACTTCACTTCACCTTACCTCACCTCACTTCATTTCACCTCACTTCATCTCACTTTACCTCACTGCACCTCCCTCACTGCACCTCACTTCACTTTACTTTACTTCACTTTACCTCACCTCACTTTACTTTACCTTACCTCACCTCACCTCATTTTACCTCACTTCACTGCATCGCACTTCACTTCACCTCACCTCACTTCACTTCACTTCACTTCACTTCACTTCACTTCACTTCACTTCACTTCACTTCACTTCACTTCACTTCACTTCACTTCACTTCACTTCACTTCACTTCACTTCACTTCACTTCACTTCACTTCACTTCACTTCACTTCACTTCACTTCACTTCACTTCACTTCACTTCACTTCACTTCACTTCACTTCACTTCACCTCACTGCACCTCACTGCACCTCACTTCACTTCACTTCACTTCACTTCACTTCACTTCACTTCACTTCACTTCACTTCACTTCACTTCGCTTCGCTTCGCTTCGCTTCGCTTCGCTTCGCTTCGCTTCGCTTCGCTTCGCTTCGCTTCGCTTTGCTCCACTTCGCTTCACTTCGCTTCATTTCACTTCACTTCACTTCACTTCACTTCACTTCATTTCACTTCACTTCACTTCACTTCACTTCACTTCACTTCACTTCACTTCACTTCACTTCACTTCACTTCACTTCACTTCACTTCACTTCACTTCGCTTCGCTTCGCTTCACTTCACTTCACTTCACTTCACTTCACTTCACTTCACTTCACTTCACTTCACTTCACTTCACTTTACTTCACTTCACCTCACTGCACCTCACTGCACCTCACTTCACTTCACTTCACTTCACTCCACTTCACTTCACTTCACTTCACTTCACTTCACTTCACTTCACTTCACTTCACCTCACCTCACCTCACCTCACCTCACCTCACCTCACCTCACCTCACCTCACCTCACCTCACCTCACCTCACCTCACCTCACCTCACCTCACCTCACCTCACTTCACTTCACTTCACTTCACTTCACTTCACTTCACTTCACTTCACTTCACTTCACTTCACTTCACTTCACTTCACTTCACTTCACTTCACTTCACTGCACCTCACTGCACCTCACTGCACCTCACTTCACCTCACTTCACCTCACCTCACCTCACTTCACTTCACTTCACTTCACTTCACCTCACTTCACTTCACTTCACTTCACTTCACTTCACTTCACTTCACTTCACTTCACTTCACTTCACTTCACTTCACTTCACTTCACTTCACTTCACTTCACTTCACTTCACTTCACTTCACTTCACTTCACTTCACTTCACTTCACTTCACTTCACTTCACTTCACTTCACTTCACTTCACTTCACTTCACTTCACTTCACCTCACCTCACCTCACCTCACCTCACCTCACCTCACCTCACCTCACCTCACCTCACCTCACCTCACCTCACCTCACCTCACCTCACTTCACTTCACTTCACTTCACTTCACTTCACTTCACTTCACTTCACTTCACTTCACTTCACTTCACTTCACTTCACTTCACTTCACTTCACTTCACTTCACCTTACCTCACCTCACTTCATTTCACCTCACTTCATCTCACTTCACCTCACTGCACCTCCCTCACTGCACCTCACTTCACTTTACTTTACTTCACTTTACCTCACCTCACTTTACTTTACCTTACCTCACCTCACCTCATTTTACCTCACTTCACTGCATCGCACTTCACTTCACCTCACCTCACTTCACTTCACTTCACTTCACTTCACTTCACTTCACTTCACTTCACTTCACTTCACTTCACTTCACTTCACTTCACTTCACTCACTTCACTTCACTTCACTTCACTTCACTTCACTTCACTTCACTTCACTTCACTTCACTTCACTTCACTTCACTTCACTTCACTTCACTTCACTTCACTTCACTTCACCTCACTGCACCTCACTGCACCTCACTTCACTTCACTTCACTTCACTTCACTTCACTTCACTTCACTTCGCTTCGCTTCGCTTCGCTTCGCTTCGCTTCGCTTCGCTTCGCTTCGCTTCGCTCCGCTTCGCTTCACTTCGCTTCATTTCACTTCACTTCACTTCACTTCACTTCACTTCATTTCACTTCACTTCACTTCACTTCACTTCACTTCACTTCACTTCACTTCACTTCACTTCACTTCACTTCACTTCACTTCACTTCACTTCGCTTCGCTTCGCTTCGCTTCACTTCACTTCACTTCACTTCACTTCACTTCACTTCACTTCACTTCACTTCACTTCACTTCACTTCACTTCACTTCACTTCACCTCACTGCACCTCACTGCACCTCACTTCACTTCACTTCACTTCACTCCACTTCACTTCACTTCACCTCACTTCACTTCACTTCACTTCACTTCACTTCACTTCACTTCACTTCACTTCACTTCACTTCACTTCACCTCACCTCACTTCATCTTACTTTACTTCACTTTACCTCACTTACCTCGCTTCGCTTCACTTCACTTCACGTCACTTTACGTCACTTCACTTCACTTCACTTCACTTCACTTCACTTCACTTCACTTCACTTCACTTCACTTCACTTCACTTCACTTCACTTCACTTCACTTCACTTCACTTCACTTCACTTCACTTCACTTCACTTCACTTCACTTCACTTCACTTCACTTCACTTCACTTCACTTCACTTCACTTCACTTCACTTCACTTCACTTCACTTCACTTCACTTCACTTCACTTCACTTCACTTCACTTCACTTCACTTCACTTCACTTCACTTCACTTTACCTCACTTCACCTCACCTCACTTCATCTTACTTTACTTCACTTTACCTCACCTCACTTTACTTTACCTCACTTCACCTCACTTCACCTCACTTTACCTCACCTCACCTCAATTCAATTCACCTCACTTTACCTCACTTCACCTTCCTTCACCTCACCGCACTTCACCTCACCTCACCTCACTTCACCTCACTTCGCCTTTCTTCACCTCACTGCACCTCACTTTACCTCACTTCACCTTCCTTCACCTCACCGCACCTCGCTTCACCTTCCTTCACCTCACCGCACCTCACTTCACCACCTCACCTCACCTCACCGAACCTATCCTAACCTCACCGAACCTCACTTCACCTCACATGTACTCAAAGATATTTAGAAAATGCTTACGTTTTGGTATCATTTCTTCTTCTTCCTCTTCGTCGGCGTCATCAATAAGTCTTCTGTTATTTCTTAAACGATTTCTATAGCAAACAGAAAAAAAAGTTGATTTAGGGCCTATTTATATGGAAGCGAGATAGCGAGTTACTCGGTTTGCCGGATAAACTTTACGTTCTGTTTATACGAAAGCGAGTTACCTTGCGGATTATAATATTTGAGAAGATTAGTGACATGAAGTAACGAATATAGAAAATCCATCCAGCTATGCCGAGTTACCAGGGCAAAAGTGTTTATATGGGGAAATGTTTATCCCACCTTGCCGAGATCCCAGCTGCCAGTGTCGAGTTCTCGTCGGGGCGAGTTACCCGTCTGTCTCATATAGACACTGCGGTGGGACAAACAGTGTTTGTTCTACCAGCCGACACTCGCCATGTACCGAGTAACTCAGCTGGCCAGGTAACTCGCCTCCATAACAGGCCCTTAAGGTGGCTCCCTATAGTTTCAATAAATACGCGCTATTTCATTCGCTCGTTATCTAGTGTTATTCACAAGTTTAATGTCCTCAACTACCAAATATTGCTAAGATTGATACTGACACAATAAATGAGGCAATCTTTTTGTGGGATTATGGAAGTGTGGGGCAACTGCTCTATATAGTTTTATTTATCTGCGATGAGCTGGATCCTGAGTGATTCCAAGGGCAGATACTCGTAGTTGAAAGCTGGATCTTGAGGAAGGCGATTAAGACAAATGATGATTTTTAGCTGGGTCCTAATCTGCTCAAGACATATACTTTCACCGCGCGGATTTGAGCTGGATCCTGAAAGGCGACTAGAACATATACTCAATGGAGTTGGATCCTAGTCTGCCCTGCAGGACATATACTCCGAGTTGGACCCTTGATCTGGCTCAGGACATATACTCGTATGCAGAAATCAGAGCGATTTTTTAAGTAAAATTGGCTCTAGGCCAGATTGCCAAATTCCGTAAAGAAAACGTGAGGTCTATGGTAAAATTGCGACCTCATACTAGAGCAATTGCCTCACATTTTTGTTTTTGTCACATCTCTAATTGTTCATAACTATAAACATCAAGGAGCAGCAGTTCTGGTAAGCACGGTCGTGAACGATTGCAAAAGTTCCAAGTCGCCGGTGATTGCATGCATATCTTTAGGTTGCAGAATAGCTTAAATCGTCCAATATATAGGTATAACATCCTATTTATTAAGCTAAGAGACCATATATAGTTATTACGGTAACCATATTAAAATATCACATAACACAATATCATTAAAGTAGCCCAACAATTGGTGAAAAAGGCTATTGCCTATGTTTTGGGGAGGTGGGTGGGTTTTTCAGTCTTTACTGCTTGCGATCCAAGTAGGAATGATATTGAAATATGAATTTTACTAGGGTTTATGCCAATATATTTTACTATAGCACCATTGTTATTTGTGAATGAATCAAACAGTCACAGAGTATCTGAACAATATAATTAACGATACTAGGCGTAGTAGCCTACGGGTTTGGCAAGCAATAATGAAAGTCTGTGATAGAGTCTTTCTTTGTTTAAACAGTTGTCCCGTTTAGGGCTATATTGTCGTGTAGACAAAGAACTGGTTTTTTATGACGAGTAGCTCATACCCTTAGGACTAGTGCGGCCAGTATCGTCCATTAACTCTAATTTTTAGTGCTAAAAATTGTCATTTAAAAATTTGTTAGATAAATACTAAGTAGACCTTACTATAGCAGAGCTATCGCAGATATAAAATATCTATCAAAAAGTTCAATTATTTGATATTACCATGGTAATAATGACGTTGGAACTTTGGTATATTTTCAAATATTGCATAATTGAAGCGGTATCTCCTCAGTTTGCTTCGGTGAATTTTTTTAAAAAATACTGAGATGATGATAGGTACTGTTGTGGAGAATATCCATGCAAAAAATCAGAGAGGGTTGTATGGACAGATTTTTCGCTATAAAAATTATCGATTTAAAAAAGTTCTGTCGTATGAAAAGTTTTTAAAATTATATATACTTTAGAACTTTTTATAAACTACTTATTTACATACTTTTAGCAAAATTCACCGAAGAAAACGTCTACAAGTCGAACATCTATGTCGACGCGGTCATAGAATTTCGAATCGACAAGATCGCTATTTACGCATGCGTAGCGATACTATTTCTAGTCACCAGTCCCCTATTGAAATTACCGCAGGGAGCCACCTTAATTTAGTATTCTATTTTACAATTATACCGTTTGATGCAAATACAGGAAGCCCAGATGATTCCACTAAGACCTGAGGCGCATACTAAGGAACCAACGATGACATAAACAATAACCCAATCTAAAGAGATAGAAACATTGTTAACTGTTAACATGAACAAGTTATTAAATTATTAGAAATTAATTTCTTTTTATCGTACTGAATATTGTTTTCACAATTTTTTCCACTCAAAAAAACAATTTTTAGTCAAAATCATAAAATATTGGAGGCAGAGTATAATGGTTATTGACATAT
>OZ036010.1:5902501-5992501 GCA_964035015.1 Corallium rubrum
GGCGTAGCCGCCGAGACCAACTCCAGATTTTTGAGTGCTCTCCAAATTTCCCAAGTGCATCCATAACGGATGGAGCACGCTAAACCATGAGCCATTTCTTTTATAACATAGCATTAAATCCTCTCACAAGCCGGCGAATCGTTTTGGTTGTTATATGTTTTTCTACTTTCGTAGCCAAGTCTTTTTTGTTTACTAAAATCCAACCAAAAGGACAGTTTAAACGGGTCGTTGTTCTTTATTACTCAATAAAATTAAATGACTCGGTATTTTGATAATATAAGAGGCCATAAAAAGTCAATTTAAAACTCAGTTTTGTTTTGAATTTTTTCCCGCGCTTTTTTGCCGTGCCCCATCGAGTTACGGAGCACGCACGACAGCCAATCAAAAACGTTGCTATATCAGAGCTATGTTATAATTCTTATTTTAATTAAGACAAAAAGTATACTATGTTTATTATTTATAAACAATGGTTGGTCTTTTACCTAATTACTTCTCAACCTCATTAATAATTTATAAGATAAAAACAGAAATCTGTACCGAGACGGAGTTTGGATATGTGTTCAAACACTTATAAAATAAGCAAACTTTTAGCTCAAATTTTTCTTAAAATACTGATTCACTTGAAAAACTATTTCACACACTCGAAAGTTGCATTTGATCTGATATCAAAACACATCGAAGTTGGTTAAAAAACCTCGGCTTCGCCTTGTTTTTTCAACACACTTCTCGGTGTTTTATATCAGATCGAACACTCCTTCTCGTGTATGATATGTTATTTCCAGTGCATGGTTGGGGAGGGGGGGGGGGGGGGGCTATGGACTCAGAACTAAGGGACTCTAAGGGACTCGTGGGGACAACGTGAGGCTGATCCTTTCCGTACGGCATAACTGCCTGAGCCAGACGAAAAAGAAACTTTTACAAAGGAGAGGGACTGTACTCTGTTTCTTAACCTGGTATCTTGACCCAATTTTAGAATATAGTTCAGGTGACCACTGAAAAATTTTACTACACTACTAGTCCAAGATTTAGCCCACGGTTGCCTATAGCATGCATGTGTCGGCGTTTTAGTAGGATTTATTCCTGATACAAAAATTGTGGTCACCTGGCCTTATTTACAAGTTGATCAGTAAACCAGGTTATCTATTCCTTAGCGATATCTTCTGGGTACTGGGTTGTTGTATCTTGAATATTCTGTGAGATGAAAGAAAAACCAGCATCAACTAGTTTGTACTCGCTTTACCTCGCCTCACTGTACTTTACCTCAACCTTACTTTCACTTCACTTCACCTTACTTCATCGCCCCTCACTTCACCTCACTTCAACTAAGCTCACAGCACCTCACTTCACTTTACCACAGAATAGTAATACAACCAGAAGTCCGACTCGAGTGAAAACTTGTCCGCATCTCTTCAATGCGCAGGCGCAATATTTTACGCCATCTTACGCCATCCTACGCGATCCTACGCAATGTCCTACGTCATCCTACGCCATCCTGGCAAGTTTCCCCGGAAGTTTTAACCTTCTTTTGAAGGCCCAAACTGCCGCGGGAACTTGCCAGGATGGCGTGGAATGGCGTAGGATGGCGAGGAATCAAGATGCGCGAGGCGATATGCGCGAGGAAATAAACTTCAAAGGTTCCGACGCGAGTTGGACTTTTGGTTGTATTACTATTCTGTGATTTTACCTCACTTTACCCCACCTCACTTCACCTTACTTCACCTCTCTTCACTTCACTTCACTTCACTTCACTTCACTTCACTTCACTTCACTTCACTTCACTTCACTTCACTTCACTTCACTTCACTTCACTTCACTTCACTTCACTTCACTTCACTTTACTTCACTTCACTTCACTTCACTTCACTTCACTTCACTTCACTTCATTTCACTTCACTTCACTTCACTTCACTTCACTTCACTTCACTTCACTTCGTGACTTCACTTCACTTCACCTCACCTCACCTCACCTCACCTCACCTCACCTCACCTCACCTCACCTCACCTCACCTCACCTCACCTCACCTCACCTCACCTCACCTCACCTCACCTCACCTCACTTCACTTCACTTCACTTCACTTCACTTCACTTCACTTCACTTCACTTCACTTCACTTCACTTCACTTCACTTCACTTCACGTCACTTCACTTCACTTCACTGCACCTCACTGCACCTCACTGCACCTCACTTCACCTCACTTCACCTCCCTCACTGCACCTCACTTCACTTTACTTTACTTCACTTTACCTCACCTCACCTCACTTTACTTTACCTTACCTCACCTCACCTCATTTTACCTCACTTCACTGCATCGCACTTCACTTCACCTCACTTCACTTCACTTCACTTCACTTCACTTCACTTCACTTCACTTCACTTCACTTCACTTCACTTCACTTCACTTCACTTCACTTCACTTCACTTCACTTCACTTCACTTCACTTCACTTCACTTCACTTCACTTCACTTCACTTCACCTCACCTCACCTCACCTCACCTCACCTCACCTCACCTCACCTCACCTCACCTCACCTCACCTCACCTCACCTCACCTCACCTCACCTCACCTCACCTCACTTCACTTCACTTCACTTCACTTCACTTCACTTCACTTCACTTCACTTCACTTCACTTCACTTCACTTCACTTCACTTCACTTCACTTCACTTCACTTCACTGCACCTCACTGCACCTCACTGCACCTCACTTCACCTCACTTCACCTCACCTCACCTCACCTCACTTCACTTCACTTCACTTCACTTCACTTCACTTCACTTCACTTCACTTCACTTCACTTCACTTCACTTCACTTCACTTCACTTCACTTCACTTCACTTCACTTCACTTCACTTCACTTCACTTCACTTCACTTCACTTCACTTCACTTCACTTCACTTCACTTCACTTCACTTCACTTCACTTCACCTCACCTCACCTCACCTCACCTCACCTCACCTCACCTCACCTCACCTCACCTCACCTCACCTCACCTCAGCTCACCTCACCTCACCTCACCTCACCTCACCTCACCTCACCTCACCTCACCTCACCTCACTTCACTTCACTTCACTTCACTTCACTTCACTTCACTTCACTTCACTTCACTTCACTTCACTTCACTTCACTTCACCTTACCTCACCTCACTTCATTTCACCTCACTTCATCTCACTTTACCTCACTGCACCTCCCTCACTGCACCTCACTTCACTTTACTTTACTTCACTTTACCTCACCTCACTTTACTTTACCTTACCTCACCTCACCTCATTTTACCTCACTTCACTGCATCGCACTTCACTTCACCTCACCTCACTTCACTTCACTTCACTTCACTTCACTTCACTTCACTTCACTTCACTTCACTTCACTTCACTTCACTTCACTTCACTTCACTTCACTTCACTTCACTTCACTTCACTTCACTTCACTTCACTTCACTTCACTTCACTTCACTTCACTTCACTTCACTTCACTTCACTTCACTTCACTTCACTTCACTTCACTTCACCTCACTTCACTTCACTTCACTTCACTTCACTTCACTTCACTTCACTTCACTTCACTTCACTTCACTTCACTTCACTTCGCTTCGCTTCGCTTCGCTTCGCTTCGCTTCGCTTCGCTGCTTCGCTTCGCTTCGCTTCGCTTCGCTTTGCTCCACTTCGCTTCACTTCGCTTCATTTCACTTCACTTCACTTCACTTCATTTCATTTCATTTCACTTCACTTCACTTCACTTCACTTCACTTCACTTCACTTCACTTCACTTCACTTCACTTCACTTCACTTCACTTCACTTCACTTCACTTCGCTTCGCTTCGCTTCACTTCACTTCACTTCACTTCACTTCACTTCACTTCACTTCACTTCACTTCACTTCACTTCACTTCACCTCACTGCACCTCACTGCACCTCACTTCACTTCACTTCACTTCACTCCACTTCACTTCACTTCACTTCACTTCACTTCACTTCACTTCACTTCACTTCACTTCACCTCACCTCACTTCACCTCACCTCACCTCACCTCACCTCACCTCACCTCACTTCACTCACCTCACCTCACCTCACCTCACCTCACTTCACCTCACTTCACTTCACTTCACTTCACTTCACTTCACTTCACTTCACTTCACTTCACTTCACTTCACTTCACTTCACTTCACTTCACTTCACTTCACTTCACTCTGCACCTCACTGCACTTCACTTCACTTCACTTCACCTCACCTCACTTCACTTCACTTCACTTCACTTCACTTCACCTCACTTCACTTCACTTCACTTCACTTCACTTCACTTCACTTCACTTCACTTCACTTCACTTCACTTCACTTCACTTCACTTCACTTCACTTCACTTCACTTCACTTCACTTCACTTCACTTCACTTCACTTCACTTCACTTCACTTCACTTCACTTCACTTCACTTCACTTCACTTCACTCATCTTCACTTCACTTCACTTCTTCACCTCACCTCACCTCACCTCACCTCACCTCACCTCACCTCACCTCACCTCACCTCACCTCACCTCACCTCACCTCACCTCACCTCACTTCACTTCACTTCACTTCACTTCACTTCACTTCACTTCACTTCACTTCACTTCACTTCACTTCACTTCACTTCACTTCACTTCACTTCACTTCACTTCACTTCACTTCACTTCACTTCACTTCACTTCACTTCACCTTCACTTCACTTCACTTCACTTTACCTCACTTCACCTCACCTCACTTCATCTTACTTTCACTTCACTTTACTTCACCTCACTTTACTTCACCTCACTTCACCTCACTTCACCTTCACTTCACCTCACCTCACCTCACTTCACCATTCACCTCACTTCACCTCACTTCACCTTCCTTCACCTCACCTTCACTTCACTTCACCTCACTTCACTCACTTCACTTCACTTCGCCTTCACTTCACCTCACTGACCTTCACTTCACCTCACTTCACCTTCACTTCACTCAGTTTCGCACTTCACACTTCACTTCACTTCACTTCACTTCACTTCACTTCACTTCACTTCACTTCACTTCACTTCACTTCACCTCACTGCACCTCACTGCACCTCACTTCACCTCACATTACTCACCAAGATATTTCCCTTACCAGAAAATGATCCCTCCATTACGTTTTCACATGTATCATTTAAAATGCTTCTTCTTCCTCTTCGTCGGCGTCATCAATAAGTCTTCTGTTATTTCTTAAACGATTTCTATAGCAAACAGAAAAAAAAGTTGATTTAGGGCCTATTTATATGGAAGCGAGATAGCGAGTTACTCGGTTTGCCGGATAAACTTTACGTTCTGTTTATACGAAAGCGAGTTACCTTGCGGATTATAATATTTGAGAAGATTAGTGACATGAAGTAACGAATATAGAAAATCCATCCAGCTATGCCGAGTTACCAGGGCAAAAGTGTTTATATGGGGAAATGTTTATCCCACCTTGCCGAGATCCCAGCTGCCAGTGTCGAGTTCTCGTCGGGGCGAGTTACCCGTCTGTCTCATATAGACACTGCGGTGGGACAAACAGTGTTTGTTCTACCAGCCGACACTCGCCATGTACCGAGTAACTCAGCTGGCCAGGTAACTCGCCTCCATAACAGGCCCTTAAGGTGGCTCCCTATAGTTTCAATAAATACGCGCTATTTCATTCGCTCGTTATCTAGTGTTATTCACAAGTTTAATGTCCTCAACTACCAAATATTGCTAAGATTGATACTGACACAATAAATGAGGCAATCTTTTTGTGGGATTATGGAAGTGTGGGGCAACTGCTCTATATAGTTTTATTTATCTGCGATGAGCTGGATCCTGAGTGATTCCAAGGGCAGATACTCGTAGTTGAAAGCTGGATCTTGAGGAAGGCGATTAAGACAAATGATGATTTTTAGCTGGGTCCTAATCTGCTCAAGACATATACTTTCACCGCGCGGATTTGAGCTGGATCCTGAAAGGCGACTAGAACATATACTCAATGGAGTTGGATCCTAGTCTGCCCTGCAGGACATATACTCCGAGTTGGACCCTTGATTTGGCTCAGGACATATACTCGTATGCAGAAATCAGAGCGATTTTTTAAGTAAAATTGGCTCTAGGCCAGATTGCCAAATTCCGTAAAGAAAACGTGAGGTCTATGGTAAAATTGCGACCTCATACTAGAGCAATTGCCTCAGACACTTCGTTTTTATTTCATAATTCAATTTAATTCATTAACATTTTGTATATATTGATACAACATTTCGTCTAACATTTTTGCTTTCGTCACATCTCTAATTGTTCATAACTATAAACATCAAGGAGCAGCAGTTCTGGTAAGCACGGTCGTGAACGATTGCAAAAGTTCCAAGTCGCCGGTGATTGCATGCATATCTTTAGGTTGCAGAATAGTTTAAATCGTCCAATATATAGGTATAACATCCTATTTATTAAGCTAAGAGACCATATATAGTTATTACGGTAACCATATTAAAATATCACATAACACAATATCATTAAAGTAGCCCAACAATTGGTGAAAAAGGCTATTGCCTATGTTTTGGGGAGGTGGGTGGGTTTTTCAGTCTTTACTGCTTGCGATCCAAGTAGGAATGATATTGAAATATGAATTTTACTAGGGTTTATGCCAATATATTTTACTATAGCACCATTGTTATTTGTGAATGAATCAAACAGTCACAGAGTATCTGAACAATATAATTAACGATACTAGGCGTAGTAGCCTACGGGTTTGGCAAGCAATAATGAAAGTCTGTGATAGAGTCTTTCTTTGTTTAAACAGTTGTCCCGTTTAGGGCTATATTGTCGTGTAGACAAAGAACTGGTTTTTTATGACGAGTAGCTCATACCCTTAGGACTAGTGCGGCCAGTATCGTCCATTAACTCTAATTTTTAGTGCTAAAAATTGTCATTTAAAAATTTGTTAGATAAATACTAAGTAGACCTTACTATAGCAGAGCTATCGCAGATATAAAATATCTATCAAAAAGTTCAATTATTTGATATTACCATGGTAATAATGACGTTGGAACTTTGGTATATTTTCAAATATTGCATAATTGAAGCGGTATCTCCTCAGTTTGCTTCGGTGAATTTTTTAAAAAATACTGAGATGATGATAGGTACTGTTGTGGAGAATATCCATGCAAAAAATCAGAGAGGGTTGTATGGACAGATTTTTCGCTATAAAAATTATCGATTTAAAAAAGTTCTGTCGTATGAAAAGTTTTTAAAATTATATATACTTTAGAACTTTTTATAAACTACTTATTTACATACTTTTAGCAAAATTCACCGAAGAAAACGTCTACAAGTCGAACATCTATGTCGACGCGGTCATAGAATTTCGAATCGACAAGATCGCTATTTACGCATGCGTAGCGATACTATTTCTAGTCACCAGTCCCCTATTGAAATTACCGCAGGGAGCCACCTTAATTTAGTATTCTATTTTACAATTATACCGTTTGATGCAAATACAGGAAGCCCAGATGATTCCACTAAGACCTGAGGCGCATACTAAGGAACCAACGATGACATAAACAATAACCCAATCTAAAGAGATAGAAACATTGTTAACTGTTAACATGAACAAGTTATTAAATTATTAGAAATTAATTTCTTTTTATCGTACTGAATATTGTTTTCACAATTTTTTCCACTCAAAAAAACAATTTTTAGTCAAAATCATAAAATATTGGAGGCAGAGTATAATGGTTATTGACATATAACAATTTTAAATCTGCGCGAGTCTTTCTGCTTTCATTCAGTTTAGATAGAGTTAAATTTCTTTTTAAAAAAGTAACTCAGTACGACTTGACTATTAGTTGCTCTTTAACCCCTTGTAACCTGTGTTGTTCCTTTGGAACGATGCAGATTTCACTATTTTATGCTGTCTAACTTAAGCCCTAATCAAACGAGAACGCAAGTCATCGCAAGTTAGCTTACGATGACTTGCGATGCCACCAGTCAAACGTTGGCACAAGTCGTCGCAAGTTCTGCACTTGCGCTAGTTCCCATGCCGTTTCCCTACTTCTCATGGTAGTTTCTATGGCGACGGAGCACGAAAGACTTGCATGGACTTGTGTTTTGTGTTCAAACGTTTCCCAAGCTCTCGCAAGTTGAAGAAAACTTGCGATGAAATTTGAACAAGATCAAATTAGTCGCAAGCTAACGCAAGTCATCGCAAGCTGGCGGTCAAACGAGACACAAGCAACTGAAGCAAGCATTTGATTAGGGCTTAACGTCAGAGTATTTTACGCTGTCTAACGCCAGAGTATTTTACGCTGTCTAACGTCAGAGTATTTTACTCTGTCTAACGCCAGACTATTTTATGCTGTCTAACGCCAGAGTATTTTACGCTGTCTAACGTCAGAGTATTTTACTCTGTCTAACGCCAGAGTATTTTACGCTGTCTAACGCCAGACTATTTTATGCTGTCTAACGCCAGAGTATTTTACGCTGTCTAACGCCAGACTATTTTACTCTGTCTAACGCCAGAGTATTTTACGCTGTCTAACGCCAGACTATTTTACTCTGTCTAACGCCAGACTATTTTACGCTGTCTAACGCCAGAGTATTTTACGCTGTCTAACGCCAGACTATTTTACGCTGTCTAACGCCAGAGTATTTTACGCTGTCTAACGCCAGACTATTTTACTCTGTCTAACGCCAGACTATTTTACGCTGTCTAACGCCAGAGTATTTTACGCTGTCTAACGCCAGACTATTTTACGCTGTCTAACGCCAGAGTATTTTACGCTGTCTAACGCCAGACTATTTTACTCTGTCTAACGCCAGACTATTTTACGCTGTCTAACGCCAGAGTATTTTACGCTGTCTAACGCCAGACTATTTTACTCTGTCTAACGCCAGACTATTTTATGCTGTCTAACGCCAGACTATTTTACTCTGTCTAACGCCAGACTATTTTATGCTGTCTAACGCCAGAGTATTTTACGCTGTCTAATGCCAGAGTATTTTACGCTCTCTAACACCAGAGTATTTTACTCTGTCTGACGCCAGAGTATTTTACGCTGTCTGACGTGAGGCGATTTTACTTGTCAAGGGGAAAGCCCTCAAGCACCAATGGGTTAAAACCACTTACCTTTCTCCTTTTCTGCGTCTTCTACCGATCTCTGCATATACGCGATAAGAATATTTTCATCTTTACTGGCTGGTTCTCGGAAAGTCTTACATTGTACACCATCTTGACATTGTACTGTGTAACACTTCTGTTCTTCCATGTACGCAACATCACAACTGTCTTTACTGCAGCAGTGCGTAATACATGCCTGCAGATCATCTACTGTTCCCATGTCGGTCAATTTAGCTCCCTTTAGTTTTGAATTTCGTGTAATTTTACTTGGCTTACAGTGCCGAACCCGTGTCGGTGTGGTTTCGTGTTCCTCCATGCTGACCTCTGGTTCTAAAAAATAGTAAAAAATGTGAAAAGGTTTTCGAAAAAGTTGCGAGCACCTAACCATCACATGTGATGCACACGTGAGCCACATGTGAAACACACGTGAAACACATGCAAAACGCGTGTGAAATACATATGAAGCGCATGTGAAACATGAAAATCACACGTGAACCACATGTGAACCACGCGTGGACCACATGAAAAACTCATGTAAAACATGTGAAACATTTGTAAATCACACGTGATACACATGTGAACCGCATGTGAGAAGTATTATGGAAGTCTAAAATATAAATGGCGTTAAACCACTGACCTATAATGACTGACAGAGAGTGACCGGCCCAAGAAGGCGATTTTCTCTCAGTAGTAACCACTGACCGTTTTCTTAAATGATTTTAACAGGACTGTGGGCGTGTCTCATCCCTCAAATCTCGATCGTTTTGCTTTGTCCATTTGGGAGAGTTACCCTGATCAACACGCTATGTAATACATAGTATGTATTCTCTCTATATTTTTGGGAGAAAATGTTTTTGTATGATTCATACCTTGCTCTTTCACTGTTTCAACTGGCGATGTAAAGGCCATCAATGGAGACTCTTCATTTTTACCAACATTCCGAGTTGCACAACTGTCCGGTGAATTACACGTTACTGTAAAGCATTTTCCCTTTTCCAAGTACACAAGGTCGCACATGGATTCTTCACAACACTTCTCCATGCATTCACTCATGCTAGTCACTCCTTCAGCTAGCTTGAACGTTCCTGCTTTTCTTGCTTTGCTTAATTTTTTATCGTTGGTTATTTGTTTGTAGTTACACTTGAGGCTTTTTGGCATTTCTGGTATTTGAGGACGTTTGACTAGAGGAAGAAAAGTAGGACCATTTTTAAAAATATTGCAAACGTATTTAGAAATACATTAAAGGTTTAAACTTAAGAGTAGGAGTAGTTAACAAGACTCGACTTGTGACTCGACTAATGACTTAACTAGTGACTCGACTCGTGACTTGACTTGACTTGACTTGACTTGACTTGACTTGACTTGACTTGACTTGACTTGACTTGACTTGACTTGACTTGACTTGACTTGACTTGACTTGACTTGACTTGACTTGACTTGACTCGACTCGTTACTCTATTAGACTCGCGACTCTACTCGTCTTCTGACTCTACTCGACCCGTAACTCTACTCTTCTTGACTCTTTAAAACACTAGTCAAAGGTATATGTAAGACTACACTTACTTTTGATCATATTTTTTTCCTTTACTGGACGAACCACAGCCAACTGTGGAGAGAATTCTGATGGTGGAGCAGGCGAAGTCCGACATGACTTTTTATCCTTGCATTCCACAGTGTAACATGCTTTGCCCAGCATCAGAACCAAGTTGCATTTCTTATTCTTACAGCAATAGTCCAAGCACGTATCCATAGAATCCGTTGCTCCGTGCTCTGTGAACTTTCCAGCACTTTTACCCCCGCTTAGAGTAACATCATTCATGCGCTGTACCGCTTTGCAACTTGACTTCTTCCCTTGGGTGTTTGGCCTTCCATTTGGTTTTTGATCAGCTTTGGGCGTACTGGACGAAGTTTGAGTTACGCTTGCTGGATTTGCTGTCGTTTGGTCGTTGTTGTTTTGTTTCTGGGTCGCTGTCAGTTTTAGTTCACCGTTTACTACTTGAAGCGACAGTGCTTGACCTGCTTTCACATTGTCCAACTGACCTTTTAGGGCTGTGTGGTTAGTGTGAGGTTTTGAGTTGGCATTTTGAAGAGCTGAAGCAAGATCTTAAAGACAAGATTGTGATGATAAATATGGCGTATATGTATTAGAAATGATGATAAGGAGACTTGATAAATCAAAATGATTATGATGATGATGATGGTTGTGACAGTAGTGGTGACAGTGATGGTAACGGCGATGGTAGTGTTGATGATAATGGTGATGTTGATGGTAATTGTATTGGTGATGGTGATGGTGATGGTGATGGTTGATGGTGACGATAGTGTTGTTGATGATGGTGACTGTGGTTGTGATTGTAATTCTGATGGTGATTGTGATGATGATGGTATTGTGATGGTGATTGTGATTGTGATGATGGTGATTGTGATTGTGGTGGTGATTGTGATGATGATGATTGTGATGATGGTGATTGTGATGATGATGGTGATGGTGATTGTGATGATGATGGTGATTGTGATGGTGATTGTGGTGATGGTGATGGTGATTGTGATGATGATTGTGATGATGGTGATTGTGATTGTGATGATGATGGTGATTGTGATGATGATTGTGATGATGATGGTGATGATGATGGTGATTGTGATGATGATGATGATGTGATGATGATTGTGATGATTATGGTATTGTGATGGTGATTGTGATGGTGATAACGATGGTGATTGTGTTGTTGTTGTTGTTGTTGTTGTTGTTGTTGTTGTTGTTGTTGTTGTTGTTGTTGGTAATAATGTTGAATTACATTTATTGTGAAAGATATGTTGAAATTCTAACTTCCCAGGTGCCATATTAGGACCTAACCTTTTGTTTCGCCATTAATGAGAAGGTTTGACTTCGCCGGTGAAACAATATCATTTGGTTTCTTTTTTATTGTTTTACCTGCACCAGGTGGCATTTGCGGGACGTTCTCCAGTGTTGTGGAAAGCTGTTTTAAGTCGTTTGGTTTTGGTTGCTGATTGGCTTGCTGCATTGCTGAGCCACTTTTAAACAGGTCATCAAGGCTTTTTGTTGAGTTTTTCACTGAACTGTTCAAGTCGTCATATACTGTATTGAAACAAAAAACGATTGGATGAGTTGTTAATATAAAAGGTTAGATAAGTCGATCGGTAGAAAGATAAGACAGACAGATAGATAGGTGACCAGAAGGAAAGGTGGGTAGAGAAAGACGGACAAACAGACGGCGGACGGACAGGAGACAGACAGACAGACAGACAGACAGACAGACAGACAGACAGACAGACAGACAGACAGACAGACAGACAGACAGACAGACAGACAGACAGACAGACAGACAGACAGACAGATGGACAGACAGACAGAGAAAGCACAACACCAACAACAACACCAACACCAACACCAACACCAACACCAACACCAACAACACCAAAAACAACACCAACACTATCAACAACACCAGCGGCAACAGCACCAACACCATCATCAACAAAAACACCACTACCAACAACAACAACAACAACAGTAGCAGCAAGAACACCAACATCACCACCACCGCCACCACCACCAACAACAACCACAACGACAACAACAACAACAACAACAACAACGACAACAACAACAGCAGCAGCAGCAAGAACACCGACATCACCATGAACAACAACACTACCAATGAAAGCCGATGGTTGCGTTGTGATGTAATCGACAGGAGAACTTACCTCCAATTATGTTTGGAGAGCCTATGAACCTTACGTAGGAAATCCTTGGATGATAAGGAGAAGTGAGAGCGGGCTGAGTACGACACCCAGCTTCTGTTGTACATTCTACAGTAAAGCAATTCTCTGCTATCATGAATGCAACGTTGCATTGTGGTATCTCGCAACAAATACGACGACATTGTGTGATGTTTTGAACCTTGCCGTGGTCTCGATACCGCCCGGCATTTAGACCACCGGCTAATGTGACTTTGTCTACCACGTGGCCTTTAGGGCATGTCACGTGTGTCACAGTTTGTACGTCATTTCCTTGTAGTTTATCTAAATAGAGAAAGAAACATTTGAGCTTGGTGTAATGTAATAGACGTTTCGTAGATGTTGCTGAGTCCCAGACAGGGATTGAACCTGCAACCTTCTGGTGACCAGTTGCACGCTCTAACCATTGAGTCACTGAGGCTCAGATGGAAAGCTAAGGTAGAAAATTCATAGTCATATGTGCTCCTAAGTGGTACCGTTTGCATATGAGATGTTCTTGTTAAAGTGATATGAGAAGTTGTACGTATACATGTAGTGCATGTGGTACGTTTCCGAGCTTGGTGTAATGTAACAGACGTTTGGATGACGTTCGTCGAGCTTAAATACTCAGAAAATGTTTCTGAGCTTTAGCCAGGGATCATGGAACCTTTAAATGACCGGTTAGATGCTGCAACCACTGAGCTACCAAGGCTCGAATGGAGGGCTAAAGTTGTAAGTTCATTTCTATTCGATCTTCTTGGAGCACTATTTTTTGTGGTTCTCTTAATGTCCGCCATGTTGCACGACATGCACCAACTTCACGCACGCGTATCAATTCACTTTCAAGTGAAACCGTGCTTACATGAATCAGGTTGGAAACACTCAAGCCAATTCTTAGCTGAAGTCGAAGCCAATCCACTCAACTTCGTGGATTGACTTCAGCCATCCGTTTCGATCGGATCGAAAACTTTTAATCTTCTTCATGTAAGTAGTATATAAAGTGGGGGTTCTACGTCGGGTGGATCGGGTGGATCTTTTGATCCACCCATGATGTCACCATTTTAGTCTTTATATTAATTTATGCGTTAATTAGCAGGCCCCTTCGGGACCCTCTTAACCCTAACTTTTATCCAACCCCCCCTAAACCCTAAATTCTCAAACCAACCCCCCGTGTAATACGTCATAAACGATAGCTCTCCGACTGATTCCCGAAGTTATGTCATTATCAAAAGGCACTCGACTTACATCCTTATGAGTATTAGTAATTACCTTTTCATTTATACACTTAACTCAAGCGTCAGTCGACAGTTGTGGGACACGTGGACGTACAGAGCATGCGTACAGTAAACTTTAACAAAATAGACGTTCTTTACAAGGAACTAAAGAGCAATTAGTAGACACACTTTATATTTTTTATCTTAAACCTTGTCTGGAGGATTATAGAGAGCTTTGAACAGCCTAAGTGTCTGAATTGGCAGAGATAACTGCTCTTGTGAAACCTGAATATTATTTGAATAATATAGAGACTTTGAATATTATGTTAGTTAGAACCTAAATGACCAAACAGTCTTATACACGTTTGGTGGCAATAAGTGTTAACAATTTTAGAGAGTTATCGTTTACTTTGGCCTAGTTTGTAGAGGAACGAAACAGAAATGGATAGAGGCGCTTTATATTTTTTTATCTTAAACTTGGTTTGGAGGAATATAGCGGGTTTTTTGTTAAGTAATCCGAGTGTTATTTTCGAAGAGATGAATGTTGACAGTTTTGGTCGAATTATTGCCTATCTAACCTTAGTCTATAACCTACTAGTGATTCCTTGGATGAAGAAACAGTTCGAGAAGTCGTAAGAAGACACAAATCAATTCGAAAAGCGAAGAGCAAAGACTTGTCCATATATAACTGAGATACATCATGGTTACTAGGCTTTCTGTTAATAAGAACGATATAAACAAGATTCTCGCACGTGCAGGAGACAAAAGAGAAAACTCGTTAAAGTTACTAATGACCAAAACATAACAGGATTTGCATATAAGTAGAATATTTAATTCATTTTAGGGGTGATCATGAGTTTTGGGGGGATAATAAGGGGCATGAAGAGGTATTAATGCATGGGCAGGTCTAGGCGAGAAAGTCATTAGCGTGTATTTTGCATAAGACAGAATTCACAACAATCAGTTTAAAATATTTATTTCGGTTTTCGTTCAAACATATACATATAAAAAGTTTTAGTAAGGTCTGCTTCTTAGATTATATTTAGATGGTGTTCATACTGTCCTCTTTCACCCAGGGACATCTTTGCCATGCCAAGTCGCTTTCTTTCCACTCCGATCGAAGAGCTTTCCCAGTTATGAAAGAAATTATGTTTAAGTGTTGGTTGTTCAACTTCTGGAGGCGGTGTTATAAAATAAGAGAAACAGGAGGATGAAAGGGCTCGGAGCCTGAATCCGGGGGCTCGGAGCTCGAAGCCGGGGCTCGGAGCTAGGAACCAAGAGATTGGACCCCAGGACTCGGAGCTGGGAGCCGATGGCTCGGAGCCAGGAGCCAAGGGCTCGGAGCCAGGAGCCGGGGCTCGGAGCCAGGAGCCGGGGGCTCGGAGCCAGGAGCCGTGGGGCTCGGAGCCAGGAGCCAAGGGCTCGGAGCCAGGAGCCGGGGGCTCGGAGCTAGGAGCCGGGGGCTCGGAGCCAGGAGACGGGGGCTCGGAGCCAGGAGCCGGGGGACTCGGAGCCAGGAGCCAAGGGCTCGGAGCCAGGAGCTGGGGGGCTCGGAGTCATGAGCCGGGGCCTCGGAGCCGGGAGCCAAGGGCTCGGAGCTCGCAGCCGAGAGTTCGGAGTCTTATCTTCCTTATCTTCCTCTTATCTTCCCATTATCTTCCTTTATCTTCCCATTATCTTCCTTGTCTTCCTCTTATCTTCCCCTTATCTTCCCCTTATCTTCCCATTATCTTCCTTATTTTCCTCTTATCTTCCTCTTATCTTCCCATTATCTTCCTTATTTTCCTCTTATCTTCCCATTATCTTCCTTTATCTTCCCATTATCTTCCCTATCTTCCTCTTATCTTCCCCTTATCTTCCCATTATCTTCCTTTATCTTCCTCTTATCTTCCCCTTATCTTCCCCTTATCTTCCCCTTATCTTCCCCTTATCTTCCTTATTTTCCTCTTATCTTCCCCTTATCTTCCCATTATCTTCCCATTATCTTCCTTATCTTCCTCTTATCTTCATCTTATCTTCCTTATCTTCCCCTTATCTTCCCATTATCTTCCCATTATCTTCCTTATCTTCCTCTTATCTTCATCTTATCTTCCTTATCTTCCCCTTATCTTCCTTATCTTCCTTATCTTCCTCTTATCTTCATCTTATCTTCCTTATCTTCCCATTATCTTCCTTATCTTCCTCTTATCTTCCCCTTATCTTCCCCTTATCTTACCATAATCTCCCTTTATCTTCCTATCTTCCCCTTATCTTCCCCTTATCTTCCCTTTACCTTTCTTATCTTCCCTTTATCTCCTTATCTTCCTTATCTTCCCCTTATCTTCTCATAAGATTGATTCAATCCTAGGATACAATTATTCAATCTTATAAGAATCAATCTTATGGGAAGATAAGTGGAATATAAGGAAGATAAGGAGATAAAGGGAAGATAAGAAAGGTAGAGGGAAGATAAGGGGAAGATAAGGGGAAGATAGGAAGATAAAGGAAGATTATGGTAAGATAAGGGGAAGATAAGGGGAAGATAAGAGGAAGATAAGGAAGATAATGGGAAGATAAGGAAGATAAGATGAAGATAAGAGGAAGATAAGGAAGATAAGGAAGATAATGGGAAGATAAGGGGAAGATAAGGAAGATAAGATGAAGATAAGAGGAAGATAAGGAAGATAATGGGAAGATAAGGGGAAGATAAGAAAGATAAGATGAAGATAAGAGGAAGATAAGGAAGATAATGGGAAGATAATGGGAAGATAAGGGGAAGATAAGAGGAAAATAAGGAAGATAAGGGGAAGATAAGGGGAAGATAAGGGGAAGATAAGGGGAAGATAAGGGGAAGATAAGAGGAAGATAAAGGAAGATAATGGGAAGATAAGGGGAAGATAAGGGGAAGATAAGTGGAAGATAGGGAAGATAATGGGAAGATAAGGGAAGATAATGGGAAGATAAGAGGAAAATAAGGAAGATAATGGGAAGATAAGAGGAAGATAAGGGGAAGATAAGAGGAAGACAAGGAAGATAATGGGAAGATAAAGGAAGATAATGGGAAGATAAGAGGAAGATAAGGAAGATAAGACTCCGAAATCTCGGCTGCGAGCTCCGAGCCCTTGGCTCCCGGCTCCGAGCCCCCGGCTCCTGGCTCCGAGCCCTCGGCTCCTAGCTCCGAGCCCTTGGCTCCTGGCTCCGAGCCATCGGCTCCCAGCTCCGAGTCCTGGGGTCCAATCTCTTGGTTCCTAGCTCCGAGCCCCGGCTTCGAGCTCCGAGCCCCCGGATTCAGGCTCCGAGCCCTTTCATCCTCCTGTTTCTCTTATTTTATAACACCGCCTCCAGAAGTTGAACAACCAACACTTAAACATAATTTCTTTCATAACTGGGAAAGCTCTTCGATCGGAGTGGAAAGAAAGCGACTTGGCATGGCAAAGATGTCCCTGGGTGAAGGAGGACAGTATGAACACCATCTAAATATAATCTAAGAAGCAGACCTTACTAAAACTTTTTATATGTATATGTTTGAACGAAAACCGAAATAAATATTTTAAACTGATTGTTGTGAATTCTGTCTTATGCAAAATACACGCTAATGACTTTCTCGCCTAGACCTGCCCATGCATTAATACCTCTTCATGCCCCTTATTATCCCCCCAAAACTCATGATCACCCCTAAAATGAATTAAATATTCTACTTATATGCAAATCCTGTTATGTTTTGGTCATTAGTAACTTTAACGAGTTTTCTCTTTTGTCTCCTGCACGTGCGAGAATCTTGTTTATATCGTTCTTATTAACAGAAAGCCTAGTAACCATGATGTATCTCAGTTATATATGGACAAGTCTTTGCTCTTCGCTTTTCGAATTGATTTGTGTCTTCTTACGACTTCTCGAACTGTTTCTTCATCCAAGGAATCACTAGTAGGTTATAGACTAAGGTTAGATAGGCAATAATTCGACCAAAACTGTCAACATTCATCTCTTCGAAAATAACACTCGGATTACTTAACAAAAAAACCCGCTATATTCCTCCAAACCAAGTTTAAGATAAAAAATATAAAGCGCCTCTATCCATTTCTGTTTCGTTCCTCTACAAACTAGGCCAAAGTAAACGATAACTCTCTAAAATTGTTAACACTTATTGCCACCAAACGTGTATAAGACTGTTTGGTCATTTAGGTTCTAACTAACATAATATTCAAAGTCTCTATATTATTCAAATAATATTCAGGTTTCACAAGAGCAGTTATCTCTGCCAATTCAGACACTTAGGCTGTTCAAAGCTCTCTATAATCCTCCAGACAAGGTTTAAGATAAAAAATATAAAGTGTGTCTACTAATTGCTCTTTAGTTCCTTGTAAAGAACGTCTATTTTGTTAAAGTTTACTGTACGCATGCTCTGTACGTCCACGTGTCCCACAACTGTCGACTGACGCTTGAGTTAAGTGTATAAATGAAAAGGTAATTACTAATACTCATAAGGATGTAAGTCGAGTGCCTTTTGATAATGACATAACTTCGGGAATCAGTCGGAGAGCTATCGTTTATGACGTATTACACGGGGGGTTGGTTTGAGAATTTAGGGTTTAGGGGGGGTTGGATAAAAGTTAGGGTTAAGAGGGTCCCGAAGGGGCCTGCTAATTAACGCATAAATTAATATAAAGACTAAAATGGTGACATCATGGGTGGATCCACCCGACGTAGAACCCCCACTTTATATACTACTCATGTAAACACAACAAGGAGAAATAACATGCGATATTTGACTTGAACACTCAATCCGCTTCACATAAACATGGCCTAAATTCAAAATATTTACAGTAAAGCGACAAGTGTGTATGTAACTCTCACCCTGTAAGGCTGTTTTAAATGTAACTTTTTCTCGGTTGGCAATATATGCAATCTGTGGGTTAAAAATACTGGGTTGAGCTGGAATTGTTTTGCAAAGGTCGTCGTTATAACACTTGACGCTGAAACAATTTTGTCCCAACATAAACGCCAAGTTGCATTTTTCACTCTTGCAGCAAATTTGGTAGCAGTCTTCCAGTTTGCCCACTTTACCGACGTCGGTGAAATCTCCAGCCTTGAGCCCACCTTTGAGTGTCACTTTGGTCAGTGGTGTCATTTTTGGACAGCGAAATTGCGTCTCGTTACCAGGACTGTCAAAATGAACTGAGGAATAAAAATGGTGAGTTTAGAATTCTTTGAATGATGGTTGGTTGTCTGGTGCAGACAGACAGACAGACAGACAGACAGACAGACAGACAGACAGACAGACAGACAGACAGACAGACAGACAGACAGACAGACAGACAGACAGACAGACAGAAGGACAGACAGACAGACAGAAGGACAGACAGACAGACAGACAGACAGACAGACAGACAGACAGACAGACAGACAGACAGACAGACAGACAGGCAGGCAGGCAGGCAGGCAGGCAGGCAGGCAGGCAGGCAGGCAGGCAGGCAGGCAGACAGACAGACAGACAGACAGGCAGGCAGGCAGGCAGGCAGACAGACAGACAGACAGACAGACAGACAGACAGACAGACAGACAGACATGAAAGTAAACGTTTCTCTCTGACGAATGGCCTTTGTTTGAAACGTTACAAAACTACGTTCAATAATTTCGGCAGTACTCAAACCTTACTATGTTTTGATAGACAGACAGACAGACAGACAGACAGACAGACAGACAGACAGACAGACAGACAGACAGACAGACAGACAGACAGACAGACAGACAGACAGACAGACAGACAGACAGACAGACAGACAGACAGACAGAAAGACAGATGGACGGATGGACACAGGGGTAGTTTAATGAACAAGCAAATACCAAGATAAATCGTACATGAATATACGGATGAATAAATGAGTAGATAGGTGAATAAATGAGTAGATAGGTGAATAAAGACAGCAACAACCCTTTGCCATGTCCCAATTCAAGTACGCGTCATTTACCTGTATGCTTAACACCTTCCGTATTCCATCTTGTAACATATGATATCGTTGGAGCGTACGCTGAAGGTTTGGCTTTGTTCATTTGACAACTCTTTTCGTCGGCACAGCCAACTAAATAACACCGTCCACCCAACAAGAACGCTAAATCACACGCAGAGAAACCGCAACACTTCTGTTGACATTCAGTCATGCTACCCACCATACCGATGTCTTTGTACGTCCCGGCATTAATCCCTCCCTGGAGGGTGACCTCCTTGTAGGTTTTTCCCGCCTTGCATTGTCCTGCCATTCCTGCCATTGCAGGATTAGCTCCGGTCGCCAAAGGACTTTTTTTTGCTAGGAGACCGGGGTTTGCCAAAACGTCTAGACTTGAATTTCCTGAAAAGAAATGTTGGACTTCAGTTTCAGTATACAGTACTTGTCTGATAAACGTACCACTTGCTATAAGTTGTATGTATAAATGAGTCTCTCTTAAATATAGTATAAAAAGAATTCTATCTAACTAATACATCTAATAAATGAATTCCGTTTCGACACTCCGATCTAGTGTCTTCGTCAGAAGTGATCGTTGTAAAGACAGGTCCTTATATTTATACTCTCATAGAACCACTGATGACGTTATCTATCAACAAGATGCAAATAGGCTTTTGGTAATAGACCACTGTCATCCCAATGAAGCGTGGGCGCTATTAATATGCCAAGCTTTCAGGCAACGTTTTTGATGCATGGTATACCGTGGATTGCTGGTGATAACTTTTTTATCATCCCTGCACGCAATCTCATTGCTGGTTCGCACGCTGGTTGGATCATTATCAGTAACTTTTTAAGTTACGTTAAAAATTTTAAAAATTTTAAGCCATCATTATGCATAACAAGCTAGCTCGGCTTCCCATGACACGTTTCTTCCATCCATCTCTGTCATTCATAGCATTTGGAAGTTCTTCTATCCTGCATCCTGTATCCTCCATCAGCAGATCAATATATGTCTTCCTTGGGCGTCCTGGTGCTTGCCTGCCATGGCTTGGTCTCCAAAATATCCCCCAGCTAATTCCTCTTTGCTGCGCCAGCAATGTCCAGCAAATCTCAATCTTTGTTGATGTATTGATTTGCTAATAGGAGGGATGTTGCCGTATAATTCCTTGTTTGTTGGGTGTTCTTTCCAAGATTTGTTCAGGGCAGCTCGTAGCATTCGTGTGTATGCGCCATCAATCTTCTTTTCTAGTATTGATGTTAGTGTCCAAGTGGTGGCACCATATACGAGGACAGATTCTACAGTAGCTCTGAAGAAATTTCTTTTCAGTTTATCTGGTAGGTTGGATTTCCAGATTTTGTCCAGCTCATTCAGTGCCCCCCAGGCCTTTCCGAGTGTGATGTTTTTTAAGCCAGAGTAACGTTACTACATCTAATATAAAATGTATATGCATGCATGATAGTAACAATAATTAGATGAACACGATGTTAAGAATTATCAAGGCCAATGTTTGTTTGCCGAAAATGAAGGCTGAGTCGAATAACAATTAAAAATTCTTGACATTATGATGTAACAGAATTAGTTGTTTAATTGGTTGTTTAAATTTATTAATTTGGTATGTTTGTTCGTAAACAACAAAACGACTGTTAAAGGGCTTATGCAACAAAAAATACGTGTAAGTTCGGGAGAAACTCTCTTATTTTAAAGAACTTTTGAAGTTATAAAGATTGACGTTCGCAGCTATTCCATATCTCAGTTCGTTCTTTAGATATTGGGATTTGCGTGATATGCAAATAACATCACTTTGACGTCACACTGTATAATGACTTGTCGGAAAATCATGTCTATTCTTGCAATAATTCAAGTAAATCACTTGAAACGTTTCATGTATAGTGTCCTAATACACAGAAGAACATGCACAATTACAAGTGATTTCGTTAAATAATCTCAAACTGATATTCAAGATTTTCCAACAAGTCATTATGCAGTGTAACGTCTAAGTATAGGTTATTTACATTTAAAACAAATCTCAATATCTCAAGAACGAAGTGAGATATGGAAGAGTTGCAAACGTCAATCTTCATAACTTCAAAAGTTCTTTGAAATAAGAGTCTCTCCCAAACTTATTTTTCGCTGCATAAAACCTTTAAAAAGTTGTATAATGTTAACAAATTTTAATACTAATCTGATGAAGGTCTGAGTCAACGGGTCGAAAGCTTAGCAATAAGTAATAAACGTAGTGTTTCCACAAATTCTTGCTTCTATTGAATAAAGAAATACCAAATGGTTTTCCGTGTTTGGATACTCCAATCCAAACAGGCGAATGTTTTTAGCTTTTCGAAAATCGAGCAATTTTCCAAGTGTTCGGATAAGAGCCTCCAAACACGGAAAAAAACATTTGGTATTTCTTTTATAAAATAATTACAAGTGAATATGATATACTGTCCGACATTTTCAAAAAATCGTTTTGGCAGGAATTTTCCGCGTTTGGATACTCCGATCCAAAGCTGTCGAAGCCTTCAATTCCACATACGATTAAAATTGACCCAAAATTCAAATAATTTTATGACTAAACACTTTCTCACCTTCAAATAGTTCCAACTTAGAGCTTTTCTGTGTATACAGTCTCTATCTGTTGAGTTTTTGGATGATTTGTTAGGTTTAAAAAAGAATAGTCGCTGCAGTCGCCATTTTGAAAAATAATTACACCATTGATTAGACACCATCCGTCAAAATGATGATTCCGACAATTTCGACAACAATTTCTAGTATAGTTACCTCGCCCGAGGTAACTATCGCGAAATAGGCGGTTCAGCTCGACCAATCAGAGGACGAGAAATTCAATAGTTACTTCCGAAATTTTACTAATTAACAATTAGATTATGAGCTCGAAATTTCTATGAGTGAATAGTTGACGAGAGCGGAGCTCGAGTCCACTATCATCTCATAGAAATTGAGAGCGAATAATCTAATTGTTTTAGTAGAAACTAATTTGTGTACCTTAGTTCTTCCAAATTATTTCAAGAAACGAAGCATAACCATTGTTTCTGTTCGAAAACCAAGGCAAAACAATCTGTCACTCCTCGTGTCCTCCATGTTGTTTTACTGCATGGCCGCGCGAGTACTGGTACTCAATTTGCTACTCGCTATCTATCGACGAATAGATATCGAGTAGAGTAGCCAATCAGATTGCAGCATTTGCAATAAAATACTAGTAAGTTTCTACTAATTATGCATATAAATGATAGAACTGTATTTGATTATTTGGTTTGTTGAACGGAAAACCATTGCAGTCCGTTGTCCCTCAAGATGCCTGTTTTAGCCTATACCTAATCTCTCACCTTTCTTAATTTTTTTCTTTACGTGTGCTATGAGAACTTGAACATCTGACGTATCCGTTGTAGTTGATTCGCATTCGTCATCACTAACGCATTCAACCGCATAACAGTTCTGTGCCGACATAAAAGCCACATCACAAGACATGGCTTTACAGCATAATTGAATACAAGATTTCATCTCGGTGACTTTTCCCATTTTCTTAAACGTTCCTGCTCCGATACCTCCCTTCAACGTCACGTTTTCTTCAATTGGGGTCTTAACGCACTGGTCCATGTAACTGGCTAACATCGGGGCTGAATAATAAAAGTATAATCAGTGGTTAGAGCGTTTAAGGTGGCTCCCTAGGGGTTTTACATACTACAGTGTGTATAAAAAAACCTGAACCCTTAGAAAACAACCTATTGTAGTAGTTTGAAAGCCCTGAAAGCGCTGCGTTATAAATTAATCAGCACATAAGTTAAACAGGAAGAGAAAAAGCTTTTAAATACTTTCACCATGCATACACTTCAAGTTATCTTAATTTCCTCTCCAGCAAGATTAATAACATCGCAATAACTTCTGTGTTGTTATTCATGGCAACAGTGAGTATAACAACAGATAACGGCTTTTTTGCTATTTTTCGCCTTTTTCCTGCCATTTCTCGAGTATCCTTCAGTGAAATTTCTTCAAACTGCACAATCTTGTGGAAATTGCTTCGGAAAATGTTTTAATGTAAAATAAATGTAGGGTTGTTCAGACGGTTTTGTCAGTATATCACATTTAACATTTTTTAAAATAAGACAAAATCTCTCGGATAGAGTTTTTTGAAGAAAAAAAATGCCGTGATCTGTACAAACTTTCAAAAAAATTCACCGAAGGAAATTCAAGAAAATCGCGTTGATATTTCGACTTTTTTTAAGCACGTGACGTCATACTTTTTCCGATTTTCAGTAATTTTCCCGCTGAAACTGCCAAATTAGTAACCAGCTCGCGCGCGGTCATAAAACTGGAATGCTAACTTCAGGGCAGAAAGTGAAGTCAGCTATATTACGTCGCTTTCAGTTTCTCTACAGTCATTTTCAGTCTTTTTCAGTATTGGCCACTATATAACACTACTGTTATAATCTCCTTTAAACAGACACCTAGCTCTCTTAAGCGTACACCTCTCTCGGCTATTATAAAAGTCGAAATATAGTAAGGTGTGAGTACTGCCGAAAATATTGAACGTAGTTTCTAACATTTCGAGCGAAGTCCCTTCCTTAGAGTGAAACGTAAAGAGTGTACTCAAACCTTACTATATTTTGATTTGTATTTCAACACTGCCTACGCAGCACACATCTCTTGGAGATACTAGACATAATATAACAATACCATTATATGATCTGTTATTCTTAACAGCGCGCGCAAACATGAACCAGTCAAGCTCAGACCACGCTGACAAGACTTTGATTAGCGCAAGTCAAGCTCAGACCACGTTGACAAGACTTTGATGAGCGCAAGTCAAGCTCAGACCACGCTGACAAGACTTTGGCGCGCGCAAGTCAAGCTCAGACAAGACTTTGATGAGCGCTGAGATAATCCCACATATTATCATGAGTGACCGCTGACTAGCATTGTCTCCTTTTTTACCTTGCCTAAATTACATTTGGCCACATTTAAAGACAGCTCTTTTAAGCGTACACTTTTCCCGGCCATTATAAAAGTCTATATACAGTTGAACTTTTAGCGAGCACGCCTCTTAACCCTTTACCGCGGGCATGGTTGCTATTTAGCAACTTATTACTTTTACTCTGGCTAACTCCAGACCCCAGTGGAATTTATCTGTGGAATCGACAAGGAAACTGTAAAGCATTACTTTTTATTGTGTCCCCGTTTTGCTGTTCAGCGTGTTGTTCTTCTTACCTCTGCTGCACAAATATGTGGTCAGACATGGTTATCGAGTAGCGATGTAAAATTTCATTATATTTTAAATGGCTCTGAAGATTTAAGTTATGAAGATAATTGTAATATGTTTCCTACTGTTCAACAATGCATATTGAGTACTGATCGCTTCTCCCTGACTAAAGTTTAGCCAATATTTATTTTTGTCTGTAATTTCGTTATGTGTATTCTTAATGCCTTTTTGTGTTATTTCTTTTTTTTTTAAAAAAAATGTAGCGGCAAACCTCCAGAATAAATATATATTAAACAAAAAAACAAAACAAAAACGCCCGACGATTTTACTCGTCAAATGGAGACCTGGTAATCTGCTGGGTAAAGAGTTAAAGGAACTATATATATATATATATATATATATATATATATATATATATATATATATATATATATATATATATCACCTTATCGAAATATAGTAAGGTTATAGATACTGCCGAAACAGAGAACGTAGGAGTCTAACGTTTCGAGCGAGTGCCCCACGTTTCTCTCTGACGAAGGCTCCTACGTTCTCTGTTTCGGCAGTATATCTAACCTTACTATATTTCGATTGTTGTTTCCACACTGCCTACGCAGCACGCTACTTTTATTACACTATATATCACCTTACTTTTAGTGATTCTTACAGAAACAAAATTGTCCTAAAATTGCACAAAATCTCACAATAACGGTTTTATATTATATAAAAACATAAACTAGATACTAGAAGCCTGCACAGAAATGCGGATAGTCAAATTTAAAGAGAAATTGAAAGGATTGTAAATGTGACATCTTGATTTCTGTTGACCCTACAGGAGTTAAGTTTAGGCCAATTTGTGTTTAAACTTAGTCTTAACGATTCAGAAATCCTCTATATAGTTGTTAAGCGACTCGTATCTCACAGTCGTGAGAATATTTGCAGCTCAAAATTTAAACATAAGAAAATTGATGACATGCATGGCCTCTTTAAGCGGATAACTAGGCAAGGTTCGAAATACGTTTGCCTGATATAGTGGCTTGACAATCATCGTCGTCTTTCCACGGTTTTGTGCAGTCAACATATAAGTGTTTCCTTACCTGTGAAGACCAACAATAAAATAAAATTTATCCGAGACATAATCCAATCTTCTTTGTTCTCGTTTTATAAGCAGTCACGGATTCTCCCAACGGCTACGACCACCAGAAACTCTCATAACTTCAGTTTACTCATTCCTAAACTACTTTGTACAATATTTTTCCATCTTTTTGGGGTAAGTTTGTATGAATCTTGTCCCTTGAATTCGTTTTGCCTGTTGTCACAGGAACAATGGATGATTGTACTTCGACAAAAGGGAATCCCGAGTAGCCAATCAGATGCCAGAAGAAGTGTTAGTACCAGAAGGTAAAGTGAATCACCTTCCCAATTTTTAAAGAAACGCGATAATTTTATCGAAGATTAAAGCGGGAAAAATATGGAAAACGGTTTATCCTTAATAAGTTATAAGACTATTCATTTTTCAAGATTGTCTGAAGTTATAATTATATAAGTTTGTTAGATTGTTTTGTTGTCCATATTAAAGCTTTACTCTGTAGTAATAACTGAATAATAGTATAATCGAGTTAATACTATAATTATAACTTTGGACAATCTTGTGAAGTATAATAGAAATTATCAGTGCCGCGGAGAAATTGGTAAAGATTAGTTGATCTTTAGTTACTGGTTAATTTAAGGCTTTGAAACAGAATTGCAAGTCACTATAATCGAGGGCTCGTCATAGCCACGCCAAAACAGTAGTCGGTGGCACCATGAATTTATATATTATATATTAGTCAACTTTTTTTAAAGTCAATTCGTTCGGCTTAGATATTAGTTTAAAATGTTTTATATGTGGATTTTGATAAAATAATTTACTGGCTTTTCGATATGGAGATCTTTTTAAAGCTTGGACAGGTATATCGGCGTACCACCATGAGATGTAAACAGGTAACGCTGTTTATTTAAACTCTGACGGCCGGTACATTGAGATCCTGTTATTTTCTTTATATGATCCCAGTACGTTGAGATATTCTCGGGATCTCGGCTTGTAAAGATAATTTACTGATATTTTTTTAAAGTGAAGTTCATATGGATGGAGATCACGATGTCTCGCCTGACCGAGATTTCGGTCAACGCAACTGGGATCTCGTTTGAGGCAACTGAGATCTAGAAAGAGTTAAATTTCCATGTTTTTTAATGTGAGATGAAATTCATCTAACCCAGACAACGTTTTATAACTGCATATAAATTCCACATCACGCACACCACACACATCACACATCACACACCACACATACATCACACAACACACACACCACACACACCACACACACCACACACACACCACACACACACCACACACACCACACACACACCATACACATACACACCACACACATATCACACACATATCACACACATACACCACACACACCATACACACATCACACACACATCACACACCACACACGCCACACATATCACACACATACACCACACACAACACACATACACCACACACAACACACATCACACACACATCACACATACACCACACACACACACACATCACACACATCACATACACACCACCACATCACACACACCACACATCACATACACACCACACACACACACTACACGCACCACACACACCACCACACACACCACACACACACACTACACGCACCACACACACCACACACACCACCACACACACATGACACATACCACACACACCACACACACACACACCACACACACACACCACCACACATACACACACTATACGCACCACACACACCACACACATGTATACACACACAAACACAAACACAAACAAGCACCACATAGAACATCTACACCACATTATGTCTGTTGATTGCTTTATGTAAGATGACAATGAATTCGAATAAAAAACTGATCTGTGACAAAAAATAGTGACATCTTTATTTAAAAATTAAAAACATTTGGCTGGATACAATACAGCATAACATGCACGACTTTAGTCCAACTTCTATTTCAACTTTGAACCAGTAATTTTCATATTCCAGTGTAATCCTCAAAGTGGTCTATCAGAGGTGTTTGCAGCTGGTTTACTATCTTCAATTTCGTCCTCGTCTTCATCAGCATCATCATCGATATCTTCATCAAGCTTGCTTTTGTCAACAAGATGGTGATGAACCTCAAATGGATCTAGAAAAACATTAAATTTATACAATAAGGAGAAATCAAGAGAACACTTGGCTGGGAATTCGTATATCTTGACCGTGTAGAGTAGTATAAGGAAGTCAAAGGCAATTTGAATGTGAATGTTGATCTAAACGAGTGTGAGATTGATCTAAACGAGTGTGAGGTTGATCTAAACGAGTGGAGATTGATCTAAATGAGTGTGAGATTGATCTAAACGAGTGTGAGATTAATCTAAACGAGTGTGAGATTGATCTAAATGAGTTTGAGATTGATCTAAACGAGTGCGAGATTGATCTAAACGAGTGTGAGATTGATCTAAACGAGCGTGAGGTTGATCTAAACGAGTGTGAGATTGATCTAAACGAGTGTGAGGTTGATCTAAACAAGTGGAGATTGATCTAAATGAGTGTGAGATTGATCTAAACGAGTGTGAGATTGATCTAAACGAGTGTGAGATTGATCTAAATGAGTGTGAGATTGATCTAAACGAGTGCGAGATTGATCTAAACGAGTGTGAGATTGTTCTAAACGAGTGTGAGATCTATCTAAACGAGTGTGAGATTGATGTAAATGAGTCTGACTGAATGATTACCAATAATCTTTAACTTTTTAAGTCTAATTACGAAGTCAGTGACCTAAACCACAACTCAGAATCATGTTTTGTAGTAAATACTGGAAAGCTTGCCCCTATATATATCCTTACCTTTATACATGTTCTCTCTTTTCACGAAAGCCAACATTGGTCTCTTGGAATAGGCTGATAGTGGAGCAGGTCTTGACTTGCAGTATTCTTGATTGATACAGCGGACAGTGTAGCATTTTCTTTCAAGCATTACGGCCACACGACACTTCATATCTTGGCAACATTTCTTGATGCATGGCTTCATGTGTACGATTCCCTTGTGTGCTGTCAAGTCTCCGGAGACCATTCCCGCTCTGAGGACAGAATTCTTCTCTACCTTACCATCCACACGACACATCATTTGCATTTTTCTTTCGTGTTTAGACATTGGCACCCCATCTATAGCAAGGATATCGTACATATCATCATTATTATCATCACCATCATTACCAACAATACTACTATCACTACCACCTACAACACCACCACCATCACCGCTATTACCGCCACTATCGCCTGCATCACCATCCTTCTCCTCCTCCTCCTCCTCCTCATTATTATCATCATTATCAACATTATTATCAACATTATCATCATCTTCACCATCACCACCATCACTATCACCATCACCATCGTCATCATTAACATCACTATCGCCACTACTACCATCATCTTTATCATCACCACTAGCACCACCACCACCGCCACCTCCATCATCTCCCCCCACCACCACAACCACCCACCACCACCTCCGCTCCATCATCACCACCACTACCATCAACACTATTACCAACACTACCACCATCATCGTTATCTTCATCATTGTCACCACCTCCACCACTACCACCACCACCACAGTCATTATCATCATTATCATCACTCTCATTAGTACTGTCATGCGAGTGTATAGAGTTGTTGGTTCTCTCCTGTGCCTCAATGGTTTTTCACTGGCTTCTCCAGCTTTCATTCCTCCGCAAAATCAACACCATAGTTCCCCCAGTTTATTCTACAAACTAGTTCCATCAAGGGGTGAGAGCCGTTGGGTTATCAGTATCTAAATACTGTCATATGTTACCCTCAATAAATAAAGTTGCTTTACAGTCGTTTTCAGTCTTTTTCAGTCTCTTTGAGGTACTGGCCGTTATATCAGCACCATTATACCATTATCACCACCTCCATCCACCACTACCACAACCACCACCACCACCACCACCACCACCACCACCACCACCACGACCACATCAATCATTATTTTCATTATCATCACTCTCATCATTGTTAATGAAATTATTATTATTATTATTATTATCATTTGTACTCTAACCTTTTCCAAACTGAACGTCGTATTTTCGTTTCACGATGTATTGGACAGATGTTTCTGAGGTTCTGTTGTTGTGTAATTTCATTTTCTTGTCGGCTTTGATCACGCGGCATGATTTATCATCTGCGCACTTGACCAAGAAGCAAGACTCGCGCATCATGTAGGCCAGGTCGCATACAGGTTGTTCACAGCACAGTCTTGTACAGATATGCATTCTGCCAACCTTTCCAACATCTGTGAAATCACCAGCTTTCGAACCACCGGATAATTTGATGTCGTTGTAGACTTTACTTTGAACACATTGGATGTGGTGAGGGGATTGTCCTGAAGGTACAGTTACTGAAATATAAACATGGAGGACATTATCTTAATTGCCTCTCAGTTGATATTAATACTGACTGATATTAACTGCGGACATGTAAATGGTGAAATAAAAGTAGTGTGCTGTGTAGGCAGTGTTGAAACAACAATCGAAATAATACGTTCTCCGTTCTCCGTTTCGGCATTATATCAAACTTTACTATATTCGGACATGTAAGTCGATAGATAAATACACAGATATACAGACAAGGACACGTGTACGGACAAAAGCACAAGACACAGACCTAGACGTATATGGACATGGATTTGGACACGGACGCAGGCTTAGATGTATATGGACATAGACATGGACGTGGACTTGGAGGTAGATGTGGTATAGACTTAGACTTTGACTTGAGCATGAATATGGACGTAGACATGGACATGGACACGGACACAAACACGGACACGGACACGGACATGGACATGGACACGGACACGGACATGGACATGGACACGGACACGGACATAGACATAGGCATAGGCATAGACATAGACATAGACATAGACATAGACATAGACATAGACATAGACATAGACATAGACATAGACATAGACATAGACATAGACATAGACATAGACATAGACATAGACATAGACATAGACATAGACACGGACATAGACACGGACATAGACATGGACACGGGCACGGACACAGACATGAACATGGACGTAGACATGAACATGGACGTAGACGTAGACATGGACCATAGACCATAGACCATAGACCATAGACCATGGACCATATAGACGTAGACATGGACATGGACACGGACACGGAAATGGAAATGGGCATAACCATGGGCATGGATAGGGACAGGGACGTGAACATGGACATGAACATGGACATGGACATGGACATGGACATAGACATAGACGTAGACGTAGACGTAGACGTAGACGTAGACGTAGACGTAGACGTAGACGTAGACGTAGACGTGGACGTGGACGTGGACGTGGACGTAGACGTAGACGTAGACGTAGACGTAGACGTAGACGTGGACATGGACATGGACATGGACATGTACAATAGACCATAGACCATAGACATGAACATGGACGCAGACTTAGACGTAGATGTAAGCGTAGACACAAAATACATATATTAATCTAATCTGATTCCCTACATTATACAAATCAATAATAAGCAAGTTTTGGGCGTCTTATTTCTTAACTATCCTGAACGATGTGATATTCATCTTCTTGTCTGTGCACTAATATGTCTGTGTCTGTGTACTAATATGTCTGTGTCTAATAATGTCTGTGTATTATAAAGCCATTTCAACGAGGAAGGAAGCTAACCTGCCTTCGGTATTGCTTGCCAATGTCAGATCGTTGCGTGGCAAAGTCGATGAAGTAGGGGTTGTTTCTCGTACAAACAATGTAAGCGTTGTGTGCCTGACTGAGACGTGGCTGGACGATGAAATTTCAGATTCTTATGTAGGTATACCAGGTTATTTTATAATAAGGAGAGACAGAACAAGTACGGTGAGAGATCATGGCGGTGGGGTTTGTGTATATGTTAAAGAGGACATGCCGTGGAGGAGAATATGTCTGGAGAATGAAGCAGCGAAGGAGATAGAAAGTTTATGGATTCAGTTAACGCCTGAGCGAGCAATTAGAACTGGTAGTACTATTCTTGTAGCATGTATTTATCACCCAACCTGGGCAGATCAAAATCAAAATTTATTACTGTACGAACACATCCAACTAAATGTAGACACTTTTCTCAGTAAACACCCTTCTGGATTAGTTAAGGCTGTTGGCCCTGATGATCTTAACAACAGAATACTAAAAGAATTTTTCGAAGAACTTAGCGTCGTCCTCGCAGATATTTACAACACCTCGTTAACTCAAGCCTATGTTCCTGACTTGTTAAAAGCGTCAACTATTGTTCCAATTCCCAAGATACTACCGCCAAAAACAATCGAAGAAGATCTTAGACCCATTAGCCTTACATGTCAGATAAGTAAAGTTTTTGAAGGCCTAACTCTAGATAGATTAATGCCGGAAGTTGAACAACATATCGATACTAAACAATTTGCAAACAAAGGAAAATCAACTAAGGACGCCCTAGTGAGTACTCTTCACAATATTCATACTGGAATAGATAATGGAGATACAGCTGTTAGGATTTTCTTTACTGATTTTACAAAAGGTTTTGACCTAATTGACCATAACATTCTGGTCGATAAACTTGTAAAACTCGGAGTAAGTGATGTCCTAATACGGTGGATTGCAGCCTTTTTAACAAACCGCAAACAACGTGTAAAGGTAGATGGAGTCTTTTCTGAGTGGAAATATCCAAAAGGAGGAATACCGCAAGGCACAAAATTAGGCCCGTTATTGTTTGTAATAATGGTTAACGACTTGGTTAAAAATTGGCCAGGAAGGGCAAAGTTTGTCGACGATTTAGCCGTAGTAGAAACAATCCCGCGGAACTCAATAAGCGTGATGGATTTGGTAGCAAGAGAAATTCAACAGTATTGCATAGATCATAAAATGAAGTTAAACCCCAAGAAATGTAAGGAGATGTTTGTAAATTTTATGACAAACCCGAATATATTAAGTAGGGATATAGTCGTTAATGGCACCCAAATAGAATCCGTTTATGCGTACAAATTGTTAGGCGTTATGCTCGAAAGTAATCTTAAATGGAATAGGCAAGTTGATGATAAAACTAAAAAGGCGTGTAAAAGATTGTATGCATTAAGAGTACTAAAGAAAGCTGGATTGCAGGAAAGAGAACTTGTTCTAGTGTATAGGTCCATGATTCGACCTGTTCTAGAATATGCTGTTGAAGCCTGGTCTGACCTCTCACAGTACCTAAGCGACAAACTAGAAAGAGTACAGAAAAGGGCCCTCCGAATTATATATCCTGGTAGTGACTATGGCGAAGCATTAAAGACCTCTAAATAAATTTAGAAAGTCTTAAGGACAGGAGAGTAGACCTATGTAAGAAGTATATGAATAAACTTAAAGATCCGTCCCATACTCTACATCATTTAACGAAAACATCCTATACGAACACGCACGGTTATACCTTAAGATCAGGAAACCAAAATCAAATAGGAGTAAGAAAGATCCGGACTGATAGATGCAAAAAATTTTTAACATATAGATATAAATAGTAACAATAATTTTAACTTATAATATCTTCCTTTCACATAGTATATATATATATATATATTTTTGTAAATAAAATTATCCTAGTATAAGCATAAAATAGTTTAAGTAACTTGTAAATCGCTTACAATTTTATCCTGTAATTACAAGAAGCGAAATAAACGAGAAATAAATAAATAAATAAGTATGCAGTTCACCTCGCTTAGTGCTCTTTAGCATACCCTGCGAGTCAGAGCCCCTTTCCGACCTACGCAGGCTTCGGGGGAAAGTGGACTCTGCCAACAAACTCAATATTTCTTTTTGAGCATGCATGCGTGAACAGTTGCCTAAATACTATTTTGGGCCCAGGCTCTAACGCGTTACTTGCTATTTTCCTGATTGCGCGTGTTCATAAACTAGAACTTGTTAACCTGACTGACTCTCCCCAAACTTGGGCCAAGATCGAGTTTGTTGGCAGTGCCCACCTTCCCCCGAAGCCTGCGTAGGTCGGAAAGGGGCTCTGACTTGCAGAGTATCTTTAGCAATGCTCATTAACAATATCTTTAGTTGAAATGTTTGGGGGAAAATAATGCCACAGCACTGGATACTTACCTAACTTTTTATTTTTCTTGTATAGCCACGGGGCAACAAAGGCCATTTTCTGTTCAAAATTATAATGAATAGAAGGCGAAGGTAAGGCTTGGCATCTCTCCTCGTTATAACACTTCACTAAGTAACATCTGTCTTTTAACAAGAAGGCCAGGTCACACTTCTTCTGTGTTTGGCAACAGTATCTGATACAAGTCTTGATGCTGCGAACTTTTCCAATATCAGTAAATTTTCCGGAAAGCAGACCTCCTCTCAGCTTCACGTTGTACATTACTTCGTTGTGGGGACATTTGGCGTCTAGGTCGAACTTCTCTTTTTCTTTTGGGTCTAGCTTGTCTACAGTTGCGAGAAAAGAAAGTGTTAACAAAAGAAGTGGTTTGAACAATAATTTTGATGGGGTTGGTGTTGGTGTTGGTGTTGGTGTTGCTGCTGGTGATAGTATTGGTGTTGGTGTTAATGATGGGGTTGCTTTAGATTCGGTCTGTTCGTTCGTTCGTTCGTTCGTTCGTTCGTTCGTTCGTTCGTTCGTTCGTTCGTTCGTTCGTTCGTTCGTTCGTTCGTTCGTTCGTTCGTTCGTTCGTTCGTTCGTTCGTTCGTTCGTTCGTTCGTTCGTTCGTTCGTTCGTTCGTTCGTTCGTTCGTTCGTTCGTTCGTTCGTTCGTTCGTTCGTTCGTTCGTTCGTTCGTTCGTTCGTTCGTTCGTTCGTTCGTTCGTTCGTTCGTTCGTTCGTTCGTTCGTTCGTTCGTTCGTTCGTTCGTTCGTTCGTTCGTTCGTTCGTTCGTTCGTTCGTTCGTTCGTTCGTTCGTTCGTTCGTTCGTTCGTTCGTTCGTTCGTTCGTTCGTTCGTTCGTTCGTTCGTTCGTTCGTTCGTTCGTTCGTTCGTTCGTTCGTTCGTTCGTTCGTTCGTTCGTTCGTTCGTTCGTTCGTTCGTTCGTTCGTTCGTTCGTTCGTTCGTTCGTTCGTTCGTTCGTTCGTTCGTTCGTTCGTTCGTTCGTTGTTCGTTGTTCGTTCGTTCGTCGTTCGTTCGTTGTTCGTTCGTTCGTGTTCGTTCGTTGTTGTCGTTCGTTGTTCGTTCGTTCGTTCGTTTCGTTCGTTCGTTCGTTGTCTGTTCGTTCGTTCGTCGTTCGTTCGTTCGTTCGTCGTTCGTTCGTTCGTTCGTTCGTTCGTTCGTTCGTTCGTTCGTTCGTTTCGTTCGTTCGTTCGTTCGTTCGTTCGTTCGTGTTCGTTCGTTCGTTCGTTCGTCTTCGTTCGTTCGTTCGTCGTCGTCGTTCGTTCGTTCGTTCGTTCGTTCGTTCGTTCGTTCGTTCGTTCGTTCGTTCGTTCGTTCGTTCGTTCGTTCGTTCGTTCGTTCGTTCGTTCGTTCGTTCGTTCGTTCGTTCGTTCGTTCGTTCGTTCGTTCGTTCGTGGTGGTATTGGTTGTTGGTGCTGGTAATTGGTGGTTAGTGGACTCACCAATGCCAATACTTCCTTTCGATGTCACATGAGCAATTTGTAGGTCGTCATTGGCTGCTTTACCGCCAGCTGGCACTGTCTTGCACATGGTAGAATTAAAACAATGCACACCGTAACAACGTTTACCAGACATCATGGCGACATCACATTTCTTTGCCATACAGCAATAATGAATACATTCCTGAATATTCTTCGCAGAGCCATGATTTCTGAACGAGCCAGCCATTGTACCACCTTTTAATGTGACATTGTACTGAATGTCTGCCTGACCACAGTTGTATTCCTCTAGGACTGTGTGTCCATAGATAACATCTGAAACAACAAGTTTAATTTATAGAGCAAAGTGAAAAGGTGGTAAACTACTGAAAATGGTTTTGATAACGAAATACTGACGTTTCGAGAGAAGTCCTTAGATTTTACTTTGATGAAGTGCTCCGCTCGAACCGTCAGCATTTCGTTATCAAAACTATTCTCGGCAGTTCACAACCTTTTTACTTTGCTCTATCTAATGCCCTGTTTACATGGAGGTAGGTTGACCCTTCTAGAAGGGTTACCCTTTGAAGCGGGTCAAAAGATAGCCCTTGTTTACATGGAGTAGGGAGGGTCAGATTACTTCTCCGTGACCATTTTACTATATTTTCGGTTTACATGTTATTGTTGGCGTCATTTGCTTGATATCTTCAAAAGACTTCACAAGGTGTATAAGAACAGGAAGGGCAGCCATAAAATCGTTAAGACATTTTGTCCGGTACGCGTTTTTCTCTCATTGAAACATAACCCGGCTGCCAGGGTCACCCTAGCAAACGCGTTTACATGGCTTATGTAAACAAAAAGATAACCCTACCGCCAGGGTTACTCTAACAAGCTAATAGGGTAACCCTCCCCCAAGGGTCACCCTAGCACTCATGTAAACGAAACACGGAAAGACAATGAACTAGGGTAACCCTTTTACTAGGGTAACTCTATACTTTTTTTCTAAGTTCAATTTATACCATAGGGTTTCCAGATATCACTTATCAAATCATTAATAATTCATAAGGAAAATTCAAAAGAAATTAATGTTTAATCAATATCTGTAAATCGCATATACAGATTTGTCCTGATTTACATAAACTTTTTCCTCAATTTACTTAGCTAAAATCACTCCAACTTAAAAAATAGTTTGAAAACATGGCTTAGATGCGTCCATTTGATAAGTACGATAAAGCATTCGCAGCCGATCTGTATCAGATTTATACTACGGCTCGCTTGCAGCTCGCCTTGGAAATCAGATACAGATCGGCTGCTCATGCTTTATCTATTACAAACAATGAATAAAATCTTACATAGAATTTACTATAGTGGCAATTTATAGTTTATATAAATTATGGTAGATGATATAGCAATTTCACTCTGTTCTGCGCACGAAGTCATCACGTGCTTAGCTGACAGTCTGTACATGACTATCGTGTACACAAACAACCCATTGTCCCAAGAATACAACCTTTGTCTGTGCCACAACAAAGGCACCACACAACTAAGCACTAATCCTAGGTATGCCATTAGTCACTCCGACCATTCCCGCATCTACTTCCCTGGAGTAAGTTACTCTGATACTGCATAGTCAAAGATAAAGAAAGTAAAGTAGAAAAAAAAATTCCCACCCGCCTCCCTTCTAACAACTAATCAATCAGCAGGATCATTTAATGTAAAAAACTAAATTTATACTAGTTATCTTTAAGAAGTATTTATCAGTGTATTACTAGAAAATTACATGTAAAATAAGTAATTGTCATTTTTCAATAAAAATATTTTCGGGGCGGGAAGTGGTGTCCTCCAGGCCACACTTCACCCACGGTGAAGCCCACGCCAGGACATGAGGGCAAGGTCTGATCCAACAGGAGTGCCAGCTGGGCCCTTTCTCTCACTCCGACCTTGTTCCTCCCGTTTTCTGAGGGCCCTTACCCTCAGAACTGCACTTTCCGTCACCCTAACTTTGCCACAAAAATTGTGTATAATCATTAAACGTTACTTAATTTATTTTGAATACTGAGATTGATAAGAACTGCATGATATGGCAATGTCTGAAGATCAACATTGTCGCTGTTATAAACACTTCACAATCATGTGCATATATCAATATATATATATATATATATATATATATATATATATATATATATATATATATATACGTGTGGGTTTTGGTCTACGAAACGCAAAGAGTGCTCGATAACATATAGTTAGAGCAAATATAGATTTTCGCTTACCTCAAAAGTCTGCTACAGGCTGTTTCATCTAAAAAAGAATCTTATGAAACAGCCTGTAGCAGACTTTTGAGGTAAGCGAAAATATATATATATATATATATATATATATATATATATATATATATATATATACAATAAGTGGGCTTACCTCAAATCTTGATGGTCGCTACTGTCAGTTTCACGCTGGGCGATCTTCAGGCCCCTGAAGACCGCCCAGCGTGAAACTGAGAGTAGCGACCATCAAGATTTGAGGAAAGCCCACTTACTGTATTTTCGCTCTATCTTTACGGTATTGAGCACTTTTCGACATTTCGCGAACAACACTTTGTTTGTTTGAATATATATATATATATATATATATATATACAGTACAAATACACATATATACTTATATACATATATTAAGTATACTAAGACATATACCAAGACATAATATATCAAGACGTATACCAAGACATCGACATAAACCAAGGCAAATATAGAAATTATTGTCGTTTGGTAAAGTTGGAGTCCTCAATTCTTAATCGTAGAACGTGCTAGTTATACTGTATATATCTAACAGATAATATGTTTGTCGCTATTCCAACTATAAGGACAACTCGGAATAGCGAGATACGCTTTACAACTCATCCTAGCTGTATTGTCACTCCTGAAGAAAATCGTCTGGTGTTAGCCACTGGCCGGAATATAATACTAAGTAATTATATATATAAAAGTAGCGTGCTGCGTAGGCAGTGTAGAAACAACAATCGAAATATAGTAAGGTTAGATATACTACCGAAACAGAGAACGTAGGAGTCTAACGTTTCGAGCGAATTGAGGCCCTTCGTCAGAGAGAAACTCGTGGGCCTTGACGAAAGGCCTTCGCTCGAAACGTTAGACTCCTACGTTCTCTGTTTCGGCAGTATATCTAATATATATATATATATATATATATATATATATATATATATATATATATATATATATATATATATATATATATATAGACAAGAAAAAGTTAGAAATATTTTATAACTTTTTCCCACTGTCTAGAGCATTCCCTATAGGTAAATAAAATCGTGTTGGTCAGAATAAAATACAAAGTACTCAATTGAATGGGAAATAATTGAGCAAAGCTCTGTAATATGTGTTTGTGTTATAAAAACATACAGGAATCACAGTAGACTTACCTAAAGTCGGCCACCATGTTGCTATCGCCAGCAAAAAGACAACCTGACAATCAGCTTTCATTTAGTAATTCCAGACTGTATCGACGTCTTCCTTACAAATACTTTATTAAATCCGCTACATGTCTTGCTGTTTTTGTATCTCAAAAGTGACCTAAATATAGTATTGTTTTTCTGATACGTTGTCGTCTGTTTAAATTTCTTTCATGTATATACACTAGATTGAATTCAAGGTGAACTCATTATATATTCATGACACCTGTCTGACATCTTTCGTCTTTGTTTCACAAACGCTCTACCAGTAAACAACATAGCAACGACAAGGAACATGGCAGCACAGACTATACCATGGATTGTTCTATTAAAAAGTATTGTCTTATTTCCAAGTCAGCGAATGATAACTATATCTATATATTAAAGCCCGGTTTAATTACGTTTAGTTGATCGTTGTCAGTCTTTATACCTGTTGCTGACATGAACTTGACAGTAGCTGTCAATGACCGAGTTAAGGTGGCTATACAGCTTAAAAAAAGAGAAGAAATTGCATTTTTCTCCGTAGTACATACATGCAGGCCTGGGCTTTATTCTAGTTTATCGCATAGCTCTAGTGGTCTTCATTATAGTTCATTGCGTAACTCTAGTGTAACAAATAAAACATAAAGCTCTGTGCATATGTACTCTTATAAAGGCACGTTTGACGTCATTTGAACACGAAAGAAGTTGAGTAGAGTTCTTCCGTGAACACTTCTTTCGTGTTCAAATCACGTCAAATGAACCTTTATAAGAGTACATATGCACAGGAGAGGTATGTTTTATTTGTTTTATAAAATAAGGAAAATTTTACGTCATTCATGATCTTCATACTCTTATAAATGCACGGGGCCCAGCCAATCAGAGCGTGCGTAGGACACCTTATTTTATAATCTACTTTATTGCATAGCTCTAGCTCTGTTCGACTGTTGAAAAGTTTTATTAGTAGATTTGAGCTTCATTCTAGTTCATTGCATAGCTGTAGTGATGGTCTTGATTATTGAAACGTTTTATAGTGTAGATCTGAGGTTCATTCTAGTTCATTGCATAGCTCTATAGTGATGGTCTTGATTATTGAAAAGTTTTATAGTGTAGATCTGAGGTTCATTCTAGTTCATTGCATAGCTCTAGTGATGGTCTTGATTATTGAAAAGTTTTATAGTGTAGATCTCAGCTTCATTCTAGTTCATTGCATAGCTATATAGTAATAAAGCGAGTTATCACTATTTAGATACTGCCTTGATGGAACTAGTTCATAGAATTAACTGGGAAAACCAGAAACTGGAGAACCCAGTGAAACGTTCTCGAGGCACAGGGGAAAACCAATAAGGTGACTGGCCATCCGAGTACTAACCCCATTTGACCTGGCTTAACTTCAGCAGTGGGAGGCAGCGGGCTAACAGTTTGGTTATTGAAAAGTTTTATATTGTAGATTTGAGCTTCATTCTAGTTCATCGCATAGCTGTAGCGGTGGTCTTGATTAGTGAAACGTTTTATAGTGTTTCATTACATAGCTATAGTGGTGGTCTTGATTATTGAAAAGATTTATAGTGTACTAGATCTGAGCTTCATTCTACTTCATTGCATAGCTTAATTATTGAAAAGTTTTATATTGTAGATCTGAGCTTCATTCTAGTTCATTGCATAGGTCTATGAAAAGTTATATAATGTCGATCTGAGCTTTATCCTGTTATATTGACAAACACTCTAAAATTCAGTGTGTCATGTGACCAGGTAATCCGACCTATGATCAGGTTGCTGCTTAGAACAAAATGGCATACGACAGACAAATAGCGCTGCATACATAATATTTTTATTTTTATAAATGGTTATTTTTCTTTAGTCAATATTACAAACTTACTGAAATTATTGTTAGTGTTGAAGATTATAATATTATACTGATATAAATATACACGAATATTGATTTATACATTTATAAGTGGGATACATATGTATTGATATTATAACATTGTATTGATATAAACATATACAAAGATTGATACATATTTAAAAGTGGATATATATTTGTACAATAAACATTGATTCATTATTTATTTTTGGAATAATATAGTGATAGGATAAGTTAAAATTAAGTTAAAATATTAGCATAATAAGGTGAAGTAATACGAGCAACAAATTGCTGCAACAAAGTTGCGTTGCAAGTTGTAGAAAAATTGTTGCCTGTATTACCTTAACTTTAAGAGGGATACAGCTACCGACGAGAAACCTTAGTTTTTCCACCTGAAAGCTTGATGTGATGTGGTGTGGTGTGGTGTGGTGCGGTGCGGTGCGGGGCGGGGCGGTGCGGTGCGGTGCGGTGCGGTGCGGTGCGGTGCGGTGCGGTGCGGTGCGGTGCGGTGCGATGCGATGCGATGCGATGCGATGCGATGCGATGCGATGCGATGCGATGTGATGTGATGTGATGTGATGTGATGTGATGTGATGTGATGTGACAGACATTCATCAAGCTTAAGTACTTAGAAAAACAGAAATTTCTTAGAAAACGTTTCTTCAGTATTTGAGCTTGACGAGCGTCTGCCAAACGTGACATTAAACCACGCTTGCACATGAACATGCATGTAGCACATGTATACTACATGAAATACATGCTTTCATTACTACTCTTAACACCACAACTATAAACCCTTTTAATTAATAAGTGCAGAGTACGTTGTAAGTAAAAAAAGTTTGAACCATACCGGCTAAGTAGAGAAAACTTTACTTGGCCCGGCTGGGATTCGAACCCGCGACCTTCAGTTTACTAGTCCGATGCTCAACCAACTGAGCTACAGGTCAAGTTGGGAGCTGAAGGTCAAATGATAGTACTTAGGCTATTTGATATTTCGAAACAGATACTAGTTTCTTCAATACCGAGACAACAGTCTTCAACTCTTCATACATGACGATTTCGAATGATTAATGTAGTTTATTTCGGACTAGTGAACCGAAGGTCGCGGATTCGAATCCCAGCCAGGCCAAGTAAAGTTTTCTCTACTTGTCTGGTATGGTTCGTCCCTCGGAGTTACACCTTAATATTATTCTCCACCCGAGTTCACTGGCCCACAATAATTATTTAAAAAAAGTTGATTTCAATTTCACATATTTTACTACCCGTATTCTATGTGACGTCATTTTGGGACTATATATGCAAAAAATTAACCAAAAAGGCTAATTTCTCATAATTTCGACCTTGGAGTTACGCTTAAAAATGTGATTCTTAAATTATTTCTACGTACTGCAAGTGTCTTTGTTATCTTCTTGCGTTAACTCGATAGATAAACCTTCGTTTAAGACACCCAGTTCGTCGTCAGACTCTAAGTTACCCGACTCAATCTCTTGTGACACATTGTTTGATTCATCTTCGGTGTCCGAGTCTACCAAATTACACTCTTGTGTCGCACTATCAGCCGTTTCTGACTCCCCACTGTCTGCTTTAGGTTTTTGTTCAAGTTTGAGACCCTGACTGGCTCCCTTGGTGTTGACGCATGTGTCCACCTCGTCTTTACCAACGTCCTTTCTTTCTTGGTCTTCGTTATTCAATTCTTTCAATGGACTCGCCTTACTAGACTCGTGGGAAGCAAGTTTTGATTTTCCAACATTTCCTAATTCGTGGTCGTTTTTGTCCAACGCTCTCAAAACACTATCCATAAGTTTGTATGAATCAGTTTCTGAATTTTCAACATTTTGCCCATAGTCTTCATCATTTTCGTTTAATTTTTTCAAAAAACTTGCTTTACTAGACTCATCATTTAATTCTTTATTACTGTCCTGTTGTATTTGGTTATTTTTGCTTGTTTCTTCTAAAACACTTGGTTCACAGGGATCAGGTTTTGATTTTTTACTCTTCATCCTTTGGTCACCTTTCTTTGATTTCTTAAGAGAACTCGCCTCCTTGGATTCACACGAACTGCCGTGACCTTTCTTTAATTTATTAACTTTGTTCATTTCCTGATCATCTTTGCTTGATTCGTTTAAAGAATTCACCTGTTCCGAGTCGGTCTTTGAATTTCCAACGTCTTCCGTACCTTGATTGCCTTCGCCGCTTGGTCCCTTCAACAGACGTGCACTTCTTGTCTCGTTCGAATTACTCGCGTGAATAGAGCCACGCTCTACATCATTTTTGCCAGATTTTTTAACGCCGTTCTCCTTTTCATCACAACTAGTCGACATTTTTGTCTCTTCTGAATCTTCTGATACAGCCCTTGGTGTACTACCATCAGTATTTTCTCGATTTAATTTATCACGGATCACTTCGGAATCTTCGGAGACATTTTCCAGGCTGATATTCGCGTCAATATCTAGGGAGTTTTGTCTACTTGCCCTCTTGCGGAAGTTTTGTGCTGATGTACTAGCTTCGATAGTGGTAGAAGCTTGGCTAGTTCGAGAAGGACGTCGCCAGGACAATTTTCTTGACACGCTTCTTTTCGTTTCCGTGAACCTTTTTTTAAAGGATCCTCTGTTTGTTCTTCGGTCTGGATTCAAACCCTAGAAAATACATGTTGTTCATTTTAGTTTTGTTTTGTCTTGCTGGGTGTGGTGTGGTGTGGTGTGGTGTGGTGTGGTGTGGTGTGGTGTGGTGGAGTTATAGTTACGTGAGGGATGGAGAGAGGGTAAGGGTGAAAGTGGTGGGGGTGGAGGTGATTGATGGTGGGAGTGAAGGAGAGAGGATGAGAGCGAGGGCGGGAGTGAGGAAGAGCGCGAGGGTGAAGATGGGAGTGAGAATGAGGATGACAATGAGGGAGAGGTGGAGGGTGGGGGTGAGAGCGAGGTTGAGCACAATGGGAGTGATATGAGGTTGACAGTGAGGGAGAGGTGGGGCGTGAGAGCGAGGGTGAGGGTGGGGTGAGCGAGGATGAGCGCGAGGGCGAAGATAGGAGTGAGAATGAGGATGACAATGAGGGAGAGGGTGAGGATGGGAGGGTGGGGGTGAGAGCGAGGTTGCACAATGGGAGTGATAATGAGGTCGACAGTGAGGGATAGGTGGGGCGTGAGAGAGAGGGTGAGGGTGGGTTGGGGTGAGAGCGAGGGTGGGCACGAGATTGAAGATGGGAGTGAGAATGAGGATGACAATGAGGGAGAGGGTGGGGATGAGAGTGAGCGTGGGAGTGAGGGGGTGGGTGAGAGGGAGTGAGCACGAGGGGTGAAGATGGGGGTGAGAATGAGGGTAACAATGAGGGAGAGGTGGGGGTGAGTGCGGGTCAGCACGAGAGTGTAGATGGGAGTGAGAATGAGGATGACAGTGAGGGAGATGGTGGGGGTGGGAATGAGGGTGGAGGTGAGAGAGATGGTGAGCACGAGGGTGAAGATGGGAGTGAGAATGAGGATAACAGTGAGGGAGACGGTGGGGTTGAGGGTGGGATTGAGGAGGAGGGGAGGGGGTGGGAATGAGGGGGAGAGGGAAGGTGGGGGTGAGAGGAAGGGTGAGGGCGGGGGTGAGCACGAGGGTGAAGTTGGGATTGAGAATGAGGATGACAGTGAGGGTGGGAGTGAGAGGGGAGCTGAGAGGTGAGGTGAGAGTGAAGGTAAATTCGAGGGTGTCGGTGGGAGTGAGAATGAGGATGATAGTGAGGGAGAGGGTGGGGGTGAGAGCGAAGATGAGGGTTGGAGAGAGGATGAGGGCGAGAGAGAGGGTGAGCGTGAGAGTATGAGTTATTGTGGACGTCATCTTAATAGTGAGAGAAAGGGTTGAAAGACGAGGGTGATTGTAAAAGTGTTAGTATAATGGTAAGAGCGAGAATGAGAGCAAGGTGGTGAAATTGTGATAATGATTCAGTGTCTTACTTCTTCATTCTTTATGGTCCGATCTAGTTCTTCGTACAGTTCTCTAAATTTTGGTCTGTTGTAATCTTTATCTTTCCAGCACTTTGACATAATGCGGTATCTTTAAAAAAAAACACACGCATATTTACCGCGGCTTGGACTGGCCATTGTACCATTAATCAATGGACAGCCATTGTTCTACAATACTCAGCCATCGTTCTACAATACTCAGCCATTGTTCTACAATACTCAGCCATTGTTCTACAATACTCAGCCATTGTTCTACAATACTCAGCCATTGTTCTACAATACTCAGCCATTGTTCTACAATACTCAGCCATTGTTCTATAATACTCAGCCATTGTTCTATGACACAATGGCCAGTCTGATAGAGTATTGTTCCCATGTGATTTTAGTTTAATTATCTCATTTATTGTGGTACCCAAACGAGTTACGAAGTAGGAGCAATTTATATTCGTTCGTTCGTTCGTTCGTTCGTTCGTTCGTTCGTTCGTTCGTTCGTTCGTTCGTTCGTTCGTTCGTTCGTTCGTTCGTTCGTTCGTTCGTTCGTTCGTTCGTTCGTTCGTTCGTTCGTTCGTTCGTTCGTTCGTTCGTTCGTTCGTTCGTTCGTTCGTTCGTTCGTTCGTTCGTTCGTTCGTTCGTTCGTTCGTTCGTTCGTTCGTTCGTTCGTTCGTTCGTTCGTTCGTTCGTTCGTTCGTTCGTTCGTTCGTTCGTTCGTTCGTTCGTTCGTTCGTTCGTTCGTTCGTTCGTTCGTTCGTTCGTTCGTTCGTTCGTTCGTTCGTTCGTTCGTTCGTTCGTTCGTTCGTTCGTTCGTTCGTTCGTTCGTTCGTTCGTTCGTTCGTTCGTTCGTTCGTTCGTTCGGAACAATTAGCACGGGCACCGCTCTTTAGGACTGGGTCTGTATTTGTTTTTTGTTTTTTTAGTGTAGGCGTCTTTAGTATGTTACTCTTGTCAACGCCAGACAATTTTGCTTGTCAATGGACGACCTTTGGTAGTCAAAAGATTAATTAAGATTTAATTGTGGACCGGCTAACAAAAACGAATACTTACAAATATCTCGGGCACTCCGGCGGGCGTTTCAGTTTCTTTCCACTCAATATGTAGTTTGCCACCTTTTCGTCACTGATGATAGCATAGTACGGAAGTTTACCTTTAATTAAACCAAATGATGATACAAACATGCAGTTAGCATTAGGCATAGGCATAGGTATATCTAGCGTTGTTATTAATTGCTTCAGTATTTAGCTGAGAGTGCGGTCATTACGCTTTTCTTCAGTCTCGCAATTTCCCGCGTGCTTGGATCAGAGTCTGATCCAAACACGGAAAACCATTTGGTATTTCGTTAATGAAACTTAGATATGGGACGTGATGTAGGGAATTAAAGCCAAGGTTAAGGTTGTTTATTATATGGCACAAGTTACTTCCGTTAAAATCGTGTGTTCTCATTGGCTGAGACGTGTCACGTGCCGGTCAATTACGAGTTTTTCGAGGCATTTTGTTTACAAAAGTTTCAACGAAAGAAAACCGCAAAAAAATTATGAATTCAGTAACCTAAGCATTAAATCATGTATGTACGGACGATGAGCAATCTGGAAGTGAGTTTTAGATAGATAGATAGATAGATAGATAGATAGATAGATAGATAGATAGATAGATAGATAGATAGATAGATAGATAGATAGATAGATAGATAGATAGATAGATAGATAGATAGATAGATAGATAGATAGATAGATAGATAGATAGATAGATAGATAGATAGATAGATAGATAGATAGATAGATAGATAGATATAGATAGGTAGGTAGGTAGGTAGGTAGGTAGGTAGGTAGGTAGGTAGGTAGGTAGGTAGGTAGGTAGGTAGGTAGGTAGGTAGGTAGGTAGGTAGGTAGGTAGGTAGGTAGGTAGGTAGTTTAATGAAGTTATAACTTACAGCATCAACCGGCTGAATTACAATAACTTTTACAATGTTATGAAGATAATAAACTAACTAACTAAAATGATTATAAAAAAGAGATAAAATTCCATAAAGTAAAAATAATTACACACATCTAAAAATTATCCTACAATCTTAACAAGAATATCTATAACAATTGTAAGGGATAAAACTATTCTTGAACCTATTCGTTTTACATGATGGTAGCTGAAACATGCGCCTATTACGTAGGCATACGGTAGTATTGTTTCGAGGAGGCCAAAGTTTATGCAGTTTATGTGAATTATCATCTATAATCCCCTGAAACAACTTATCATTTAAAACCTGTCTTCTACTAGACAGCGTTGTATAATGTTCAGGACTTGTAAAGCCTGGCTATAAGATAGTTCAGGGTACATAATACGTAATGCACGCTTCTGCAAACTCTCTAGATCATTGGACAGATACTGTGGTAATGCGCTATGAAAGACTTGACATGCATACTCTGTTATAGGGCGAATGCAAGTGGTATAAAAGAGAAGGAGGTCATTAGTTGGTAATTTAGCACGCTTAAGCTGTCTAAGAAAATACAAACGCGATGCTACTTTCTTACAGATCTCCGTGATATGAGTGTTCCACTTAAGGTCGCTTGAAATTGTCAGACCTAGTACCTTTACAGAAGGGACAACCTCGATGTTCTTGTCGTTGATTACAATAGGCTCAAACAGGTTACTGGATTTGGAAAAACTAACACAAAGCTCTTTACATTTAGTCTCGTTAAGTTGGAATCCGTCCACCTGGGTCTTTGTGACAAGTTCATCTACGTACTTCTGCATAAAGCTCGGCCCTTTCTTCTTCACGGATTCCGCAAGAGTGGTGTCGTCCACGTACTTCCAAAGTCCTACGTTATCCACCTTCAAGTCATTAATCATTATGACGAACAACCAGGGGCCGAGTTTTGTCCCCTGTGGCACACCCGGCGGAACAGCTCCCCACAGTCACTGCTTAACTTCACTCTCTGCTTTCGACACATCAGAAAATCCAAGATCCAGCACACAATTGTCCTTGGAATGTTATAATTAGATAGTTTTTCTGCTAGGATGCAATGGTCGATCAAATCAAACGCCTTTCGGAAGTCGAAAAGGACCACTCTAGTAGTTGCTCCATTCCCATCAGTGGATTTTACCCAAGAGTGGATCATGCTAATAAGCGCATGCGTAGTACACGAGCGAGGAACAGTTCCAAATTGCTGGGTGTCGAGCTTCTCCATAACTGCTGGTTTCACATAACCGTCCACGACAAACTCTTCCGCTACTTTTGATAAAATAGGGGTAAGTGAGATGGGGCGTAAGTGTTTATTCACATCTTGGATCGTTTTTTTCTTCGGTATTGGCGTTATGTCAGCTTCTTTCCATGACGTAGGGAGGTGACCTTCTCGGTAGGAGCAATTCAAGATGTCGGTGACTGCTCCGGCCAATAAATCAGCATTCTCTTTCAGCAGCCACCCTGGAATACCATCAGGTCCTTGCGCCTTAGTCGGATTAAGCTTCGACAGTTTCTTGTACACCAAATCAACTGATACAACAAGGACTGGGTCAGCGGACAGGGTCTCGGTGAAAACGTAGAGGTAATCAGCCGGTAGAGGAGTGAAATTACACATTGGCGAAAGAAAGGCCTCATTAATAATGGGATTCCATTTAGGATTCCAAAAGCGATAACAACAATAACATTAACAAAACACGAGCTGTAGGCGAGTGTTTTTAGCTTTTCGAAAGTCGAGCAATTTCCTAAGTGTTTGGATAAGAGTCTCCAAACACGAAAAAACCCATTTGGTATTTCTTTTATAAAATAATCACAAGTGAATATGATATACTGTCCGACATTTTAAAAAAATCGTTTTGGCGGGAATTTTCCGTATTTGGATACTCTGATCCAAACACGGCAATTGACCAATCAGGGCTCGCGTAGTATACATGTTATTTTATAAAGTCCTTTCCCAAATAGTCAGTTTCCCAAAAGTCTTTTCTCAAATAGTAAGGCTTTTTGATCATTTGAAATTTGTGTTTCACGAGGCTCAATTTTACTGCCAGCAAGTTGATCAAAATATGGAATAGATTTGATTTTAATTCAATGTTTATTAAGGGGTGTTTACATGAAGCCGGCCTGAACTTGTACCGGCCTGAATTTTGCATTTCGGTTTTTGTTTACATGATGCTGGCCTTGAAACTATATAGGCTTAGTTTCGCTGTTACTTCAAGATTTGTGTCAATTGCCTTACAGCTAGTGACCGCAGGAGAATCATTATTTCATGTGGATTGGACACCAATCTCATTTAAAACAACGTATTGAGTTTGAGAGGTGAGAGTACTTCAGTTCGGTCTAGCAGGCGACCTGAGATTCGAGCCGGGGTGAACTGAATCTCAGGCCGGACTCATGAAAACGATCTATAGTAAAAACACTACAACCAACCCGAAATCTGTCCAGTCTGAGTTCGGGCGGGCCTCGTGTAAACACCCCCTAATAGCGTACCGTCGAGCTGCTATTACTAGGGACCTTAAGATGCTAGGACGACGACGGCGGTTAAAAAGCAATTCAAATTTTAGCATTAAAAAGAAGTCACGGTTAACTGACTACTGTATATTCAATACTAAGTGACTACTGTATTCAATACTTGAAGCTTGTTTAAAAATTTTCCAAGTGTTACAACGGTTGCAGTGTCTGTGTTAAGGCAATCTCAGACAACAGTTCTCATCACCCCACGAGTCAACGTCGTCCTGAAGACGTGAAAATGCTCTGAGTGGCGTTGTATACAGAGCGAGGACGGTGTTCAGATTACTCTTGGGACTAGAAATTATTCATTATCTTTGTTTTGCAAGAAGAATGCTTTTGTTTGAAGGACGTCGTCCTCGAAGTTGCCGTCGTAGATCTTAAGGTCCCTAGTAGGGACCTTACGAAGTACGACGGCAACTTCAGCGACGACGTCTTCTAAACAAAAGAATTCTATAAATAAGTTTTGTGGAAACACCACGTAAAATATTTCTTAGCAAAGAAATATTTTACGTGGTGTTTCCACAAAACTTATTTATATTACTTTATCGCCATGAAAACGTTCAAAGAAAAGAATTCTAGTTGTGGAACAAAGAGAATGAATAACTTTTAGTCCCTAGAGTAATCTGAACAGCGTACTCGTTCTTTTTACCAGGCCACTTAGACCATTTTCATGTCTTCAGGACGACGTCAACGGCCAAAAGATGAGAACTGTTGTTTAAGATTGATCTCAGTACAGACACTACAATCTTTTTAGCAGTACTGCGGCGTTTTGGAAGTCATTAAACTAGCTACAAATATCAAATATAATACTCAGTTAGCCGTGACCTTTTTAATTATAAAGTTTATGTTGCTTTTTAACCACCGTCGTCGTCCTAGCATCGTAAGGTCCCTATTAGCACAAAAAGCGGACAAACAAACCAAATTGACTTTCAAATTATTGCAAATGAGCCATTATCTATTGTTCGGGCTGCAAGAATTGTGGGTAAAAGCGGGCGGACAAACATCAGTCCTGACGTCATCACGACGGAGCGCTATTCAACGTTGTAACAATTTGAATTCTACAAATTTGAATAATCTAATGAATTTTGTATTTAAATTAAATTAAATTGATTATTATACTGTATATTCTTTGCAGACTTACCTTCGGTGAAAATTTCCCATACCAGGACGCCATAAGACCATCTAAAAAACGGTGTGTATTATAAAATTTTGAAATCAGTGGTAAGCGTGCGAGCTTGGTGTAATGTAACAGACGTTCGGTAGCGGTTTGTCAGTTCACATTAAATCAGAAAATGTTCTGAGCCCCAGACAGGGCTCGAACTTGCAACCTTCTAATAACTGGTTAGAATAGTTAGATTCTGGGCTTTGCCGGCTCAGAAAGTATTCAATAAGTATTCGAGGTATCCGTTACTTACATGTCCGTTTTTTCGTTAAAAGAAAGGTCTTGAATTGCTTCAATGGCCATCCAGCGAAGAGGAAAGCTGCCCTGAATAAGAAGGTTGGAAACTATTAGCTTCTTCCTGACTGCGTAGTTCCTTTTGGAACCATGTAGACTTTAGTATTTTTCTCAGACTGACGCCAGATGATTTTACTTGTTAAGGATATAGCCTAGAGTTGCCAAGGGGTGACCCCTCACCCCTACGACAGTGAATTCCATTCTCTATATCTGGACAAAGGACTGGGGGGCTAATCATCCTTACTTGCAGCTAGCGGCTGAATTGCGAAGGACGCAGATCAACGTGGCCGTGTCGAAGCATATCAAAGGCGCTTCACGCAGCCGCCATACGACATAGTTCATACCAACCATCGGCAGCTAAGATGTTAGATTTTGATTTTACGGAGGGAGGAAGATCGGAGAACCCAGCGAAAAACCCTCGAAGCACAGGAGGGATCAACTACAACTCTACTCACGAATTCGAAGCTCGACAACGGGGTGATTCCCAAGCGGTCAGTCATCCGGGTTAACTTTTTGGTGACAGGCAGCCTGCTGACAGCACACGCCATATTAATTTGACTCAAGTCCTAAGACAACTTTTCTGTTTACGAGCGCTAAGTGCATGACGTGTAACCCGTGCTCCCCTTTTACCCGTGCTTACCTGGAACGGTAACATGCTTTAAAAGTGATTGCCGCAAGACTGAGAAGAGTGTGTAGGAGAACTAATAGCGACGCTTGACTTAAGCTAGAACAGTTTTGTAATTAATTTAAGCCAGGACAATTTTGAACAATTCACTGAGAAACATACCTCGTGACGTTGCTTGTAGTATGATTTAACATAAACGTCTTTCGCCATTCCAAAGTCCGAAACCTTGGCAACCGTGTTGTGGTCAAGCAAAATGTTCCTAGCTGCTAGATCTCGGTGTACAATCTAAAAATATAAAAGATCTGAATCAGGAAAATAAGAACTTTATCACAAAGGTCAAATACCAAAGGTCAAATGTCAAATATCAAATGTCAAAGGTTAAAGGTCAAATGTCAAAGACCAAATATCAAAGGTCAAATTTCAAATATCAAAGATCAAATAGCAGCGGCCAAAGGTCAAATATTAATGGTCAAATGTCAAAGACCAAATGTCAAAGGTCAAATATCAAAGGTCAAATGTCACATATCAAAGGTCAAATGTCACATCAAAGGTCAAATATCAAATGCCAAATGTCAAATGTAATAAAAACAAATATCAAAGGTCAAATATCAAAGGCCAAAGGTCAAATGTCAAAGGTCAAATGTAACAAAAAGCAAATATCACAGGTCAACTATCAAAGGCCAAAGGTCAAATATCAAATGTCACATATCAAAGGTCAAATATCAAAGGCCAAAGGTCAAATGTAACAAAAAACAAATATCACAGGTCAACTATCAAAGGCCAAAGGCCAAATGTCAAGGTCAATTGATTTCAAATACCTAACTATTGAGCTACTGAAATTTAGATGGATGGTTTAAACGCAGATTGGGTTGGATGTATGATATTATATACTACTCTGAGTAATATAAGTTTTTCTTTACCTTTTGGCTTGACAGAAACTTCATTCCATTACAAATTTCAAGGGTACGCTGAAGTTTCCATTCTAGTGGTAATGCTTTTCTGGCAGCTTTGTTTACGTAGTGAGGAGTTTCTTTATGCTCTTTCAAATACTCATTCAAGCTTCCGTTGCCACAGTACTCGACAATGAGGTAGAATGGGCCTGGATAATTGGAAAGTTCAATTTTAATGTAGACAGTCATGATGGCACGATGATGATACTGGCATGGATGATGGTGACGACGGTGATTATGGCGGTGGTTGTGGTGCTGCTGCTGCTTATGATGATGATGATGATGGTTGTGGTGCTGCTGCTGGTTATGATGGTGATGGTGGTGATGGTGGGTGGTGATGGTTACATGATGATGGTGATGATGATGATGATGATGATGATGATGGTAGTGGTGGTAGTGGTGCTGCTTATGATGATGATGATGATCATGATCATGATGGTAATTGTTGATGGTAATGGTAGTGGTGATGATAATGATGATGATGATGGTTGTGGTGGTGCTGGTGCTGGTTATGATGATGATGATGGTGATGATGATGATGGTTGTGGTGCTGCTGCTGGTTATGATGGTGATGGTGGTGATGGTGGTGATGATGATGGTGATGGTGGTGATGGTGATGACGATGATGATGGTGCTGCTGCTTATGATGATGATAATGATGATGGTGATGATGATAATGATGATGGTGATGGTACTGGTGGTAGTGGTGCTGCTTATGATGATGATGATGATGATGATGGTTGTGGTGGTGCTGGTGCTGCTTATGATGATGATGATGATGGTGGTGATGATGATGATGATGATGGTTGTGGTGGTGCTGGCGCTGTTTATGATGATGATGATGGTGATGATGATGATGATGATGATGATGATGATGGTGCTGCTGCTTATGATGATGATGATGATGGTGATGATGATGATGATGATGGTAGTGGTGGTAGTGGTGCTGCTTATGATGATAATGATGATGATCATGATGGTAATTGTTGATGGTGATGGTAGTGGTGATGATAATGATGATGATGATGATGGTTGTGGTGGTGCTGGTGCTGGTTATGATGATGATGATGATGGTGATGGTACTGCTTTTTATGATAATGGTGATGATGATAGCGGTAGTGGTTGTTGTTGTAGTGATGGTGCTTCTTATGATGATGGTGATGATGATAGCAGTGGTGGTTGTGGTGGTGGTGGTGCTGCTGCTTATGATGATATTAATAATGATGCTGGTAGTGGTGGTGATGATTATGATGATCGTCATGATAATGATGATGATGATATGATGACGATGGTGGTGGCAGCGATGATGATGGTGATGGTAGTGATGGTGCTGATGTGATGATAATAGTAAATAGTAGTGATGGTGATGGTGATGATGATACTGTAGTAGTAGTAGTGATGGTGAGATGGTGAGATGGTGATGATGATGATAGCAGTAGTAATAGTGGTAGTGGTAGTCATAGTAGTTGTGATGGTCCGGGCGTCTCAGTGACAGTCATTGAAGGGTGGCGGATATGATCCTTGTCTTGAGCTCAGCTCTCACATGTACACTCTTCAAAAATATCTTCAGTACTTCAAAGAAGTTGTTTCGAACAATATTTAAGGCAAAAATAAGATACCTACCATCGCTACTCGAACAAACTCCCACCAGGTTCACAATATTTGGATTTTTTTCAAGTTTCAGATGAATGTCAAGTTCGTCCAGCATATCCTCCAGTGAGATCCGACTTCCTGTTTGATACACAAGGTAAACAAAAACGAGGGAAAGAAAATGTTTTGTTAAACTTTGTGATGTCGAAGCTAAAGTTTACTAGATAGGCTGTTTGCGCCACAGTTTTGTTCATACTTTTGCCAGGAAGATATTGGAGCGTGCTTATTGAGATACTAGTCATTTAAAATGCATATGACACGAAAATTAAGTTGGTCTTATTTGAAAGAACACTTACAGTCGGTTTCAGGTTACTTCTGACGGAAATGTTCAGAAGTTCGTTCGGAGGTTCACAAGTTCGTATTGAACTAGGCATTTGATTGGTTGCTAGTTGCTATAGTATTTGCATTAACGTCAAATGTAACCTGAAACGGACTGTAAAATGACAAAGTAACGTCGTTTGCAGTTTTTGATTTCCTTGCTTCGTTTTTGAGATATTTCAGGTTGTTTGATATGTAAATGTAACATGTTGTGACGTACACGGCATAATAACTTATCAGAGAAGGTTATATATCTTTGTTATTATCAAACATTATCACTTTGTTTATCAACAAACAAACAAACAAACAAATTAACAAACTTACATGCAAACAAACAAACAAACAAACAAACAAACAAACAAACAAACAAACAAACAAACAAACAAACAAACAAACAAACAAACAAACAAACAAACAAACAAACAAATTAACAAACAACAAACAAACAAACAAACCAACAAACAAACAAACAAACAAACAAACAAACAAACAAACAAACAAACAAACAAACAAACAAACAAACAAACAAACAAACAAACAAACAAACAAACAAACAAACAAACAAACAAACAAAAATAAATGGATGGACGGACGGACGGACAGACAGACAGACAGACAGACAGACAGACAGACAGACAGACAGACAGACAGACAGACAGACAGACAGACAGACAGACAGACAGACAGACAAACAAACAAACAAACAAACAAACAAACAAACAAACAAACAAACAAACAAACAAACAAACAAACAAATAAACAAACAAACAAACAAACAAACAAAGGAAATAATGTCATTACCTCGCGCCATTTTCGCAGCACAGAGAACTTCAGACTCACCATCTCTTTTCACGAGAACTTGATTAACTTCACCAAAATTACCTCGACCCAGTCTTACTCCCGTGAGTTTAATACAATCACGTGGTATTTCCAGGTTTCTTGCTCGCACTTCTGGTTCTAGTGGACCAAGAGGAGTACATTGTTCCACGTTGCGCTCTTTGTCGCTTGATTCATCTGGGTAGTAGGGATTGACGAACTCCTCGAAATTCTCCTTTAAATGGATAAAAACTATATAAATATCAACAGAACAGAGCTGAGATGAGATGGGAATAGACGAGACGAGGGGAGGTGAGTTAAGATTAGATGTGGAGATGAGATGAGATAGATGAGATGAGATGAGATGGGATGGGATGAGATGGGATGAGATGGGATGAGATGGGATGGGATGAGATGGGATGGGATGGGATGAGGTGAGGTCAACCTCGTACCCAGGGCATTTTGCCTCCACGTTGGGAGGTTGGCGAAAATGGCTCTAACATCGGCTGGTCGATTCTGTAATCTGATTGGCCGGTTTAAAAACTCTATTAATTCAGATAAAGTATAATGTATTCATGAAAATCTGAATTGCAATAGATTCACTCTTCGAAATTGACCCAAAAAGTAGTAATGGTAGCTTTGGTTAAAATCAAGAACAACATTAGATATATACTTGTTCGAGCATTTACATGTATCCTGGATAATCGTGGGGGTATGATTCAGGATTCATACGAGTGAGTGGGCAGAGCGTTAAATATATTTCATTTATTATTCATGTATACGTATTATACAAGAACAAAACACAGACGGCATAATTTTTTTTACCACAACACAGCCAAACTCGGGCCCATAGTCTCCCTGCTTTTTGTCAAAATTTGGGGTGCCATGTGCCAGGGTCATTTTTGCGGTCGAGGCTAAAAGGCTTTTTTTTCCAAATTTGTCGTCGAGCTTGAGTGAGTCTCAAGATTTTAAAGGATAAAGGACTGGGTGGCTAATCATTCTTACTTGCAGCCAGCGGTTGAATTGCGAAGGACGCAGATCAGCGAGGCCGTGTCGAAGCATATCAATGGCGCTCGAAGCAGCAGTCAACGACACAGTTCAGACCACGAATCACAGCTAAGATGTTAGGTGTTGATTTTATGGAGGAAGGAAAACCGGAGAACCCGGCGAAAAACCCTCGAAGCACAGGAGAGATCAACTACAACTCTACTCACATGAGTCCAAGCCCGACAACGGGGTCATTCCCAAGCGGTCACCCATCCAAGTACTAACCCCGTCTAACCGGGCTTAACTTTTTGGTGAGAGGCAGTGCGCTAACAGCACACGCCACCCGTGCTCACCTTTCGGTATCCTAACCACAACAAAAACCCTAACCCTAATCAGAAATCTGGTTTACCCCCTAGCTTTTTGGAAAACAATATTTGACGACATATTATGGAAAAGCCACGAAAGGACTGGACGGGTCCTTGTGAGCCATCCCTTTCAGCCGAAACCCATTTTCGCCGACTTCCCAACGTGGAGACAAAATTCCCTGGGTACTGGGTACTACAATCCTGGACAAAATTGTTGGGACACTTTGCCGATTTTGACGATTCTCGCATAGTATCCCAAGCACTTTTGTCCAGGATTGTCTGAAAATGGCGAATTAGACAAAATCGAAGAAAAAAGCAATTTGAACGCGACGATTCTGCGCAGTTTGTTCCAAAACGACACAAATACGGTCCCACATGCATGAACAACAGATTGTTTGTGGTGTATAGATGGTTCGGTGAATATGCAAATTAAATAAGAGCTCTCGTGCGGTGGTACCGGTGCGGGTGGGAACTCTGCAGAGACTCTGCTCCAGTGATCCCTTCCCCATTGAAGGGGTAAGGGGGAGCAGAGACGGGGGCTCTTTTATTAAACTGTATATCTTTTGCAATGTTACAAAGTTAAAAAGCTGTGTTTTATTGAAAATTCGTAAATTCGTCATTTTCGGACAATCCTGGACAAAATTGTTGGGACACTTTGCCGATTTTGACGATTCTCGCATAGTGTCCCAAGCACTTTTGTGAAGTTGGGCGAGACGAGACGCGATGCGATGGGATGAGATGAGAGAAGCCATTGTCAATAATTAATGAAAATGTTATTCAGTGACTTACCCTGAATATTCTTTTACGTAACTTCCTATTGCGACGTTTTCTTCTAACGATGAAAACTACTAGTGCTAGAATTAGTAAAACAACTATCGCTACGATAGGTAATACAATGGCCAAAACGTCTGGAGAATAAAAAGAAACAATATTGTATTAGTTAGTTTCAGAAATTGCAGCTTGATGTTAGGAATAATTGTCAGTTGTTTGCTGTACAAGCTGTTTTAGTTAGTAATACTCAGAAAAACTCTGAGCTTTAAGCGGGACTCGAACCCACAACCTTCTGAACGCTAGCCAGACGCTCTAACCATTGAGCCACTAGAACTCAGATAGCGGAGCAAGGTTAATTAAGGTACTTATACCTTAGACTGTGCCCAGTCCTTAACCGCTCGGTTACAAGTACTTGTTGGTCTACAAGTCGCGTTGTAACAGTAAAGACTCGCGTTGTACGGTTAAGACTCGTTCCTAGAGGACTGGGCACAGTCTAAGGTATAAGTACTTTAATTAACCTTGCTCCGCTATCTGAGTTCTAGTGGCTCAATGGTTAGAGCGTCTGGCTAGCATTCAGAAGGTTGTGGGTTCGAGTCCCACTTAGAGCTCAGAGTTTTTCTGAGTATTACTAACTAACACAGCTTGTACAGCAAACAACTGACAACAGTGTATTAGTAAACTTTAATATTATTTAGTTATATAATTGTACATTTAAGGTTACATTAGGTGATGAAAGCATATTTTTCATTGTTTGGGCTATATATTTATATATATATATATATATATTTAGGGCTATATATCTCAAATTTTCAGTCAAGGAAGCCAAATGGTTGCTAATTAAGAAAATCTAAATTTAGTGAGAATGTATTTTAAACATCCCTCTAAATAACCACTAAAGAGTTTTAAACAAGCGCACACTGTTTTGTGCGATTACTATTCAAGATTGAAAATATGGTATGCAGGAAAATTTTTAGTTAAGGTTACAGGATACCCTAGGAAGCCATTTCAAGAAACTTGTTACCGCTCGCTCAATTTTTCCCCGATTTGTCTCAAATTTGCACCAAATGTAGTTAAGTATGTGACGGACACTATCGTATTATACAGTAAATAAGAAATAAAATATTGTTGCAGATATACTCATCAGTTTAAAATCACAGTACCTTCGCGCCGCGGTTTAAGGCGGTCTTTGGTTTTACCACAAAGCTGTCAATTTATCATATTTACACTTCTCAATGTTTGTTCTAAAAAACTGTGTTCGCATTTTTTTTTATTAATGTAGTAGTTTAGCAGCTACGATATTTTATTTCTCGACCTATGTTGTGGCACAAGCAATTGACAAATAAAAGCGTGTAACTCAGGTAATTTTTGCATAAATAAAACGCGCGAACATACTTTTTTAGAACAAACATTGAGAAGTGTAAATATGATAAATTGAGAGCTTTTTGGTAAAACCAAAGACCGCCTTAAACCGCGGCGCGAAGGTACTGTGATTTTAACCTGATGAGTATATCTGCAATAATATTTTTTTCTTATTTATATACTGTATAATACGTTAGTGTCCGTCACATACTTCACTACATTTGGTGCAAATTTGAGACAAATCGGAAAAAAAATTGAGCGAGCGGTAACAAATTTCTTGAAATGGCTTCCTAGGGTATCCTGTAACCTTAAACGGTAAATTTATTTTTTTAATTTTCCTGGAGTGTGTGTATTTTCGTTAACTCGTTAAAAATAGGGAAAGTTTGAAACGAATACTCATTAAATTTATATTTTGTCTTTCTTGAGTGGAAATTTGTGATATATACCGCTAAAATTCGCCGCACACTAGTCAATCTCCCATAACATACCCTCATCATCTAATGTAACCTTAACGACTGTTAAGTCGTGTATGCAGTCATGGAACTGTACTTCTCAAACTCATGAATAATTCATGAGCTAATTAGCCAATCAAAAACACGTATTTCGTCACGTGCGTGAGTTGCGAAACCCCGGTAATAAACGAAAAATTGAATTAATAATTAGGAAATTAGATAATAAACGCTTTAAACAATAAAAAGCGTACATTACAACATTTCTAAATTATAAAAACAGTCAAAACAAAGAAAACTGTATTATTACCACAATTCTAAATTATAAATGCAAAACTCAACACAGAAACCAATTACGTTAGATTATATAATAGCACGCCATCTTCAACTGAGAAGTTATTTCATAAACTCGTGGCTCGCGTTTTACCAGGGTTTCCAAACACTTGAGAACAATTGAATTCACTCGACTGTTCACCGCGCGATTTTCATAATTGTTCTCTCGAGTTTGTAAAACACTCAAGACAACAAAAACCACTCGGCCGTGCCGGCCTCGTGTTTTCATTGCCTTTCGTGTTTTACAAACTGTCGAGAACAATTATAAAAATCACTTGGTGAACAGCCTCGTGAATTCAATTGTTCTCGCGTGTTTGGAAACCCTGGTAAAACACTCGCACTCGTTTATGAAATATTACATACACCACTTTCATAGCGATTAATTTGAATATTCTTTTATGTGCATCTTGATAAGCCTTTCTAGCCTCGTTTGTGTGTCTTCAATTCAAAAGAATCTTTGCTTCATAACGAGGCCAGAAAGGCTAATTTGGATGCACATAAAAGAATATTTAAAGCGGTGGCCTTTATGAAAGTGGTCTATACAATCGTAGTTTTGGTACTATTACATAGAAAAACATAGGTACGCACTTGCGTACATGCGTCTACAGGTTTAAAGTCTTTAAAGGTGCTGCGCGTTACACCACAGGATAGTAATACAACCAGAAGTCCAACTCGAGTGAAAACTTGTCCGCATTTCGTCAATGCGCAGGCGCGATATTTTACGCCATCCGACGCCATCCGACGCCATCCTACGTGATTCTACGCAATGTTCTACGCCATCTTACGCCATCTTGGAAAGTTTCCCCGGCAGTTTTAACCTTCTTTTGAAGGTCCAAACTGCCGGGGGAACTTGCCAGGATGGCGTAGGATGGCGAGGAATCAAGACGCGCGAGGCGACATGTGCGAGGACGTAAACTTCAAAGGTTCCGACGCGAGTTGGACTTCTGGTTGTATTACTATTCTGTGGTTACACGGTGCAATTTTTTTGTGAAACTACAATGGAAGCGAAACAAGTTTACGAGGAGTGTTACACGGTGCAGATGTGTATGGTTCATGAAATTTGTCGCACAACGGCGTTCAGTGTATGAGGCTGACATGATATTAATTATGCCTGCCGCGCAAAACCTGTAAGACCTTGAGATCGAGTTTACTGGTCGCTTGTCATGTCACGTGCGCGTCTGGGCGACCTGTGGCTTGACGAAACATAGTCAGAGAGGCAATAGAAACATTCATTCTGCTGACATAGCGCTACATAACACCGCTGCCAAACGTTTGCGCATGCATGAATTCGCTGAGTAAACATTGCAAGAGAAGTGGGAACTAGCCGTGACGACAACAACCAGACAGTGAAGACTAAGTAAGACTCGACTATTCATTTGTGTTTTAAAAAAAGGGTAAAGAAAATTACGAAGGGGTAAATTCAGAATATGTTACAATATTGACAAGGAAGCCATGCACAAATTACCTACCTTATCCTTATAATTTTAACTTTTGTGTTGGACTCTCGGACCAGTCCAAATATTTCAGTGTTTTCCCGCTCTTTTTCCGAGGACGAGCTCGGACGTCGCACATGCGCAATACGTTTGGCAGCGGTGTTGCGCTACATGGTTGCTTAAATGCAACCTCGTTCCCAGGGCCTTTTTGGAATTGGAAGGGCGGAAAAAGGCCCTGGCATCGGCTGGTCACAGCACCCAGAAATATTGGGTGTAATACATTAGCGATTTAATTTAGTATGCAAAATCATTCTGAGTAATGGCGGTTCCGTGGGAGAAGTTAACTGTAATGGCGGTCCCATTGGTCCCGTTGGCGGTCCCGTTGAAGCTATTTGATCATTAACTGGCACAAAACTATGCATAATTATGTTTCCCGAAGAACGTTTAACAAAAGTAATTAAACAATGAAAGTACAGAGTCCACCAGCCGATGCCAGGGACTTTTCCCGCCCTACCGATTTCAAAAAGGTCCTGGGAACGAGATTGGCCTAAACGCAACCTGTAGACGCAAAAATGCATGTCACTAAATGCTATGTATGCATTCTGAAGTAATTACCTACCAACTGCCGGTGATTTCTCACAGTCATTAAGACTTTTCGCTCCAACGTCTGACGTAATTTTCCCATCTGGGCATAGTTTACACTGTCCAGATCCATTTAAGTTCTGATAATAATCTTTAGGACAAGGCATGCACGTTTTCGTGATAATGTCGTAATAAGTTCCACTGCTGCATTCTAGATTTTGAAACAAATGGATTATTGTACGGATTGACAAGTCATCATGGTGATGGTATGGTGATAATAGTGGTCATGGTGGTGATGATGATGTTGGTGATATGATGGTGATTATGGTAGTGATGGTGGTAGTAGTGGTAGTGGTGGTGATGGTGATGGTAATGGTGATGATGATGATGGTGATGGTAATAATGAAGATGATGGTGATGGTAATAGTGATGGTAATAGTGATTATGACTGTGATGATAATGGTAATGATGACCGTGATGGTGATGACGGCCGCCATGATGGTGATAATGACCGTGATGGTGATGACGACGGTAATAATGATGATACTCTTTTAATTTGAATTACTGTATGTTATAGAGATTTCAGCCAAAGACCTGAACAATTTGAACGAGATATAGATCCATTTCTATCGCCTGTTGAAGTTCTTTCGGGACATAGCTTACAAGTGAACTTTCCTGACATGTCTTGATATGTGTTCCTGGGACATAGAACACATTCTGTGAGATTGCTATCAAGATATGCACCAGGTAGGCACGCTGAAAAAAGATAAAAACTTTATGTATTGAATTATTAATAATTTTAAAAGAAATAGTAGATAGTGATGATGGTGATGGTGATAATAGTGGTGTGGTCATGCCCAAACTCGTGTTATGCTTACGCTCATGTTCACGCTTGTGCTTATACATATGCTCATGCTCATACTTTTGTTCGTGTTTGTGTTTATGCTTTGGTTCATACGCACGCCTAATTATATTAATCCTTTCGTTTTATAAAATAACATGTATACAACGCGAGCCCTGATTGGTCAATAGGCGTGTTTGGATCATCCAAACACGGAAAGTTCGCGCCAAAACGATTTTTTGAAAAGGTCGGACAGTATATCATATTCACTTGTGATTATTTTATAAAAGAAATACCAAATGGTTTTTTCCGTGTTTGGAGACTCTTATCCAAACACTTGGGGAATTGCTCGACTTTCAAAAAGCTAAAAACACTCGCCTACGGCTCGTGTTTTGTTCCGCTTTTTTCGCAATTTTCGTGTTCGCGTTCGCGTTCGCGTTCGCGTTCGCGTTCGCGTTCGCGTTCGCGTTCGCGTTCGCGTTCGCGTTCGCGTTCGCGTTCGCGTTCGCGTTCGCGTTCGCGTTCGCGTTTGCGTTTGCGTTTGCGTTTGCGTTTGCGTTTGCGTTTGCGTTTGCGTTTGCGTTTGCGTTTGCGTTTGCGTTTGCGTTTGCGTTTGTGTTTGCGTTTGTGTTTGTGTTTGTGTCTGTGCTCGTGCTTCTGCCGATGTTCGTGCTTATGTTCATGTTTATGCATATACATATATTTTGTCTTTTTTAACCTCAACTTTACCTAACTTTGTCACACAGACTTAATTCACAAACCTGATGAACAGTTTGAACGAAAAATAGATCCGTTTCTATTAACCGTCGTAGTTTGTGGAGGACATGGTGTACAAGTGAACTTTCCTGACTCTTCTTGATATGTATTCCTGGGACACGGAACACATTTTGTGAGATTGACTTCAAGATATGTACCAGGTATGCATTCTGAAAAAAGTAATTGGTGATTTGGTATATTAATTCACTTTTGCTTTAGTCGGCCAAAAACAACCTCTTTAGCATTTATTTCTGTCTAACGTTAGATTGTTCGCAAGACAATTTTACTCTTCAAAGGGAGAACCTTCAGACATCCTAGACAGCAATGGGTTAACAAGTGATTAACCCATTCTTGCCTTAGTTGGCCAAAAACGGCCCATTTATATTTTTTGCTCTGTTTAACTCCAGACGATTTTACTCATCAAAGGGAGAATCCTAGACATCCAATGGGTTAACAAGTGAATAACTCATTGTTGCCTGAGCTGGCCAAAAAACGGCCCCTTTATTTTTTTTGACTTTGTTTAACGCCAGACGATTTTATTCGTCAAATGGAGAACCCCCAGACATTCTTGGCAGCAATGGGTTAATTTATAATAATTAACAAAACGCTCAGGTCCGGCATACGTAGGTTGTCACATGTAGTGCTAAGATCTAAAGTCTAAACACATTGGTCTCAGACAAAAGTCAAAACACAATCTAATTCTCTGATAGAAAACACAATTTGCAATATACAAAACACGATTGCCTGTATTTAACGTGTTTCCACACAGTGTTCACATGTCGGGTTTCTTCGGGTATTATAGAAATTAGCGTCACTTGTAAGTATAAGTTCACTTAATCAACGGCGTGTGTATATCAAGATATTTGCCAGTGAAACTATGTCTGTGAACACATTGCATGAACACGTCCGAGAAAGAACACTTGACTTCAAACAACTTGATCAGACATCATTCAGGAAAGCGAAGAAACAAAGCATGAAGATTAGCATTTGGCGCGCATCAGTTCCGCAAAGCATACTCGGTCTACCACAGGTAGCCGGAGTAATTACTTAATCATTAGTGTAGGTAATCATATGATAGCAAGTACAATTAAGGATTTACGCTACAAGTGATATTTGAAAATTTTTTCAAAATTTGGCATAATTTTCAAATATCACGAGTAGTGTAAATCCTTAATTGTACGAGCAAAATCATATGATTACTCATTTATTATATGCATGACAAAGTTATGACACGTACGCTTCGTACTCACTCACGCCTTTAAAAACATCTTGTTTCACAACTTGACAAGAAACATTTTCACTCTGGGTGTTCTCTGTACTCATTTCAAAATATTTTACATGGAATTTTTAGTTCGTAGTGTACCACAAGTCGTTGGAAATGTGAAAACTTTCCATTGCAGAATTGGCCACCATTTTGAAATTTTGTTGTCAACATCGTTCCCAGGGCCTTGGGAGCAGTACAATTAATTGTACTCCTCTCAACCAATCAGAATGTAGTAATTTTCTCGTGCATATGATAAAGAAAATAATTAGCTCGAGTCCCGCTTTGAAGTAAAATAGCTCAAAAAATATTTACACTCAATTCTCATATACGAACTCTTCTCCTAACAATGTGAATTATTGTACGGAGGTGTCCAAAAAAGAATTGTTAGACGCTGATGACGTCACTACAACAAAAGCGCGCGAAAATTACAAAATAACAAAATCTTCAATAAAGTCGATTTTGCAAGATTAACCGCATGAGTCTTTATTGCTACACTTTTCTTGCATCTTAGTATGACTATTTTGAATGTATAAACTGACAATTATTGGATTCGGCTTTCGCATGATATCAAGAAATATCCGGACCTTGGTAATTGTTATATAATTACTCGGGCTACCTGTGGTAGGCCGAGTCTAGGTTTTGGCAACCTCGTCCCCAGGGCCATTTGTGGGGGCTGGGACAAGATGGCGGCCAAGAACAAATGGCCCTGGCACAGGCTGAGCTATCACCACATTTGATTGGTCGAGATAACTTTGGATGTTTTAGGTATTCTGATTGGTGGAAACAAGGAGGGCGGCAGGCTAACTCGCGGGCATTTGTTTTTTGGGTTCAAATTATATTCAGAATTGCCGGCTGTTAAAAAACAACTTCGAAATGAATGAAAATGCGAGGAAAGCTGGCGAAACACCCGTAAAAACGTCGGAAGAATATGTAATGATGGGTCGCGTCGTCTCTGTGCCCTGGCTGCCATACAACGAAGTCCATGGGACGGCAATTCAGTGTGTTTTCTAAATCGGGCGAACGAAAGACTTGGTGAACAAACTCAAAAAGTATTTTGGCTGCAAAAGAAAAGTACACCACAGGGCAGAATTTACATGTTTGGCCATTAAGAAGCAGGCTTTTTTCAAACAAGAGTTCTCGACGAAACGAAGCCTAAATGTTTTTCAAAACGCTGAATTGAATCCACCGAAAACTTACGAAAACAAGGCGGCCTGGCCAGACAACGGCAATCCAGTTTCTTGCGAATTTGGTACAACGGTGAAGCAAATGATAAATAATAAGGATTTACAGATATTTATTAAGAGTGTATTTATTTTAATAATTCGACAATTTCGACAATAATTCGTATTTGGAAATGATGTTTTGATTGTTTTCAGTTTGGGTCAGTCAAGCTGAAATAAATATTCAGAAAATAATTTGAGCCTGACTAGGCGCGATAAACTTCGTGAAGCCTGGGCCGAGTCAAAAATGAGTCAAAATACGACTCATTTTTTGCAGCCTGTGCCAGGGCCATTTGTTCCCGCCATTTTGTTTTTGGCCGCCATCTTGGCCCAGCCCCCACAAATGACCCTGAGGACGAGGTTGAGGTTTTGGCTCTTTTTGGGGTTTTTTTCTCTTCCTTTTCTTTTGGGGTGTCACGATTTTGCACTTTTTACTTCCGCCACTATTCATACTTCCGGTGAGTTGTTAGCCGTGTGATGGAGTGAGGCCGTGAGGCATGTTGTAAGTTCTTTGCTCCTTTCGCTTTTGGGGTTGGACAAAAAGTTGAACAGCTTTGCCTTTTGATGAAGGTGTTTTTGCACGTTGTTGGCAGATGGTAATAGTGATGGTAATAGTTATTATGACTGTGATGATAACGGTAATGATGACCGTGATGGTGATGACAACGATGATAGTGATGATGACCGCCATGATGGTGATAATGACCGTGATGGTGATGGCGACGGTAATAATGATGATACTCTTTTAATTTGAATTACTGTATGTTATAGAGATTTCAGCCAAAGACCTGAACAATTTGAACGAGATATAGATCCAATTATATCGCCTGTTGAAGTTCCTTGGGGACATAGCTTACAAGTGAACTTTCCTGACATGTCCTGATATGTGTTCCTGGGACATAGAACACATTCTGTGAGATTGCTATCAAGATATGCACCAGGTAGGCACGCTGAAAAAAGATAAAAACGTTATGTATTGAATTATTAATAATTTTAAAAGAAATAGTAGATAGTGATGATGGTGATGGTGATAATAGTGGTGTGGTCATGGCCAAACTCGTGTTACGCTTACTCATGTTCACGCTTATGCTTATGCTTATGCAGATTTCGAAAGTGACTGACTGACTTTGTAGTTTAAGGGAAGCACGGGTGGCGTGTGCTGTTAGCGCGCTGCCTCTCACCAAAAAGTTAAGCCCGGTTAGACGGGGTTAGTACTTGGATGGGTGACCACTTGGGAAGGACCCCGTTGTTGGGCTTAGGCTCATGTGAGTAGAGTTGTAGTTGATCTCTCCTGTGCTTCGAGGGTTTTTCGCCGGGTTCTCCGGTTTTCCTCCCTCCATAAAATCGACACCTAACATCTTAGCTGTGATCCGTGGTCTGAACTGTGTCGTTGACGGCAGCTTGAAGCGCCTTTGATATGCCTCGACACGGCCACGTTGATCTGCGTCCTTCGCAATTCAGCCGCTGGCTGCAAGTAAGGACGATTAGCCACCCAGTCCTTTATCCTTTATCCTTTATCCTTTAATAGTAATCAGATGTGGCTGACAACTGTCGTGATCGTAAATATGTTCACCAATGTGAAGTATGTATCACATTCAGCCTTCGATTCAGGCTCCGCGCAGGTGTCTTGTTCCTAATATAATGCTCAGCTTCAATAAGCGTGGTGCTACCACAAATTCTCGATTGTAATCACACATGTGTTGATTATCACTAAACTCTATAATCACTCTGCAATAATAATAATCTCGACTCACCGCATTCCATGTTTGTTTCTTTTGATCCTTGTGGACACGATGCTTTGCAGTTGTTACAATCAGGCATCTTTTCAGCCAAATACTGTGAATTGGGGTCGAAAAGACTTCCTGATATATTTAAAGTTAGCTCAGCAGTCAACCCACTTGTATTCTTCACAACCTGAAGTATTGCAGAATAGCAAGTTTTGGTTGTATTGCACTGACCAATTTCGTTCGAAATATTGTACCGAAAGCTTTTCTTGACAGAAACCATGGTGTAGTAAAATACATTGACGTCAGATTCGTATTTTATAGTCCTTGCTACTGTAAACTCTAACATGGTCTTATTACAGTGTTCTTTGACCGTAGTGTAGTCCCATAATATCGTACGGTACTCATTGGCTGTGAGAAAAATGGAGTCGCTCGTTGTGTTAATCTCGTATAAAGCATCCACTTTAAGAACTCCTTTGCAGAACTCGTATGGGACTTTAACAAAACAAAATAGTTGGATATGTCAGATTTAAAGTTGAAATACGACGTAATCGCACTGAAAAAACGAACTGACAATTGAGTTGTATGGTGTGGTTTGGTATGGTATATGTGGTATGGTATGGTATGGTATGGTATGGTATGGTATGGTATGGTATGGTATGGTATGGTATGATGTGGTGTGGTATGTATGGTGTGGTGTGGTGTGGTATGATATGGTATGGTTTGGTATGGTATGGTATGGTATGGTATGGTATGGTATGGTATGGTATGGTATGGTATGGTATGGTGTGGTATGGTGTGGTGTGGTGTGGTGTGGTGTGGTGTGGTATGGTGTGGTATGGTGTGGTGTGGTGTGGTATGTATGGTGTGGTGTGGTATAGTATGGTGTGGTATGGTATGGTGTGGTATGGTTTGGTATGATTTGGTATGGTATGGTATGGTATGGTATGGTATGGTATGGTGTGGTATGTTATGGTATTGTGTGGTATGGTGTGGTACGATATGGTGTGGTATTGTATGATATGGTGTGGCACTATGGTTTGCTATGGTTTGGTTTAGTATAATGTTATATGAAAGGTGCGTTTTTTGTTGGTTTTTTTTGCACTCACCTTTAGCATTTTGGCCACGTGTCAATAACATATAACAGAAAAATGCCACAAATACTACGATGCATTTCGTAAACATTCTTTTGTGTTCAAATTCAACAAATAATAAATCTGGAAAATTAGAGAATAATATTAATTACGTGATTTACGTCAATCCAACCGTGTAAGCAATTGATCAATCTTACCATTCATTTTACAATACAATACAATACAATACAATACAATACAATACAATACAATACAATACAATACAATACAATACAATACAATACAATAATACAATCAATCAATACACAATACAATACAATACAATACAATACAATACAATACAATACAATACAATACAATACAATACAATACAATACAATACAATACAATACAATACAATACAATACAATACAATACAATACAATACAATACAATACAATACAATACAATACAATACAATACAATACAATACAATACAATACAATACAATACAATACAATACAATACAATACAATACAATACAATACAATACAATACAATACAATACAATACAATACAATACAATACAATACAATACAATACAATACAATACAATACAATACAATACAATACAATACAATACAATACAATACAATACAATACAATACAATACAATACAATACAATACAATACAATACAATACAATACAATACAATACAATACAATACAATACAATACAATACAATACAATACAATACAATACAATACAATACAATACAATACAATACAATACAATACAATACAATACAATACAATACAATACAATACAATACAATACAATACAATACAATACAATACAATACAATACAATACAATACAATACAATACAATACAATACAATACAATACAATACAATACAATACAATACAATACAATACAATACAATACAATACAATACAATACAATACAATACAATACAATACAATACAATACAATACAATACAATACAATACAATACAATACAATACAATACAATACAATACAATACAATACAATACAATACAATACAATACAATACAATACAATACAATACAATACAATACAATACAATACAATACAATACAATACAATACAATACAATACAATACAATACAATACAATACAATACAATACAATACAATACAATACAATACAATACAATACAATACAATACAATACAATACAATACAATACAATACAATACAATACAATACAATACAATACAATACAATACAATACAATACAATACAATACAATACAATACAATACAATACAATACAATACAATACAATACAATACAATACAATACAATACAATACAATACAATACAATACAATACAATACAATACAATACAATACAATACAATACAATAGTAACAATACAATGCAATGCAATGCAATGCAATGCAATGCAATGCAATGCAATGCAATGCAATGCAATGCAATGCAATGCAATGCAATGCAATGCAATGCAATGCAATGCAATGCAATGCAATGCAATGCAATGCAATGCAATGCAATGCAATGCAATGCAATGCAATGCAATACAATACAATAAATTATTGAACACTTCCCGAAGAGGCATTTCATTAAACAATTACAAAATTATATATACCAGATTCTGAATATTAAATTCAATTATCATATTTATTCCAATAGACGCCCTGGGTGTTTATTGAAAAATTGAACTCTAAAGGCGGGCGTTTATTAGAGAGAGGCGTTTATTTCAAAATTTGATATTTCAATTATTAAAAATAAACGTCGCACAAATGTTCACACAATCTCATGATTTTTTTAATAAGATGCACGTAATTGGACAAGCACTGGGGTTATATAATGTAGATGAATGTAAATTTGCAAAGTACACTGCAATCTGATTGGCTAAGAGGAGTGCAATTATATCGTTAATTGCACTCTCCGGAGTGCAAATTAATGTTACCATGGTAACAGTGGTAAAAAATAAAATTCAAAATGGCGGCGTATTTTCAAATTGAAAGATTTTGACTTTGGAACACTTTCAACTGAAAATTTCATGTAAATATTTGAAGATCAATACAGGTAACATCTGCTCACCATAAGTGAAACTGCTTGTTGTCCAGTTGTAACGAAACAAGATGTTTTCAAACGCACGAATTACTATGAAGCGTACGACAAGGATTGACACTTCAGGTAATTGTAAATTGGTTTGAAGTTTGTGATTACTTATAGTTAGTTGCCAGAAAGAAAAATTAATTCACTGCTTTGAATAACGTTTTAACATTGTCTGTGGTTGTATGGCCAATAAACATTCAAATTAGGATAAAATTTTTTGACTGTAATTAAGATAGTATCGTAATTTTGTCATGCATATAATAAACAAGTAATCATATGATTTTGCTCATGCAATTAATGATTTTACACTACTCGTGATATTTGAAAATTGAGTCAAATTGCACTCGCCTACGGCTCGTGCAATTTTGGATCAATTTTCAAATATCACTGGTAGTGTAAAATCATTAATTGCACTCGCTATCATATGATTACCCATACTAATTCACTGCAAAGGATTACTCGCTAACGAGTAAAATCGTGAGATGTGGTAAAACAAACTAATACACGGTACGTTTTTTACCTTCAAAGTTTTAACTAAGTTAATTAAACCTTGTTACTGTCAGTTGTCACTTTGACATTTTGACAGACGTTTTGTAGACGTTCGTCAGGGTCAAATACTCAGAAAATGTTCCTGAGCTTCAGCCAGGCCTAGGGATCGAACCGTCTAATGACTAGTTAGACGTTCTAATAATTCAGCTGCTAAGGCTCGGATGGATAGCTAAGATTGCAAATTCATAGTTAATGGTGGCGTTTGAGTATGAGATGTATACTTTAAGATTAATTGTGTGTCTGAGTATATTTGAGCTTCACAAACGTCTAACCAAACGTCTGTTACGTTACACCATATGTATATAGCTATATCAATTTATTTTTTTTTTACTATATTTTTACTGTTCGTGCACAATTGGTTCTTATCTGATAAACTTTCATGTCGTGACTCACCCGACTGCGTCACCCGACTATAGTGACCTTCTAGTCTATTCCAGAGTCGATTTAATTTCGCAGGAAGGATATTTGTTTATAGTAGACATATATAGATAAGTACTAAACGGCTATAGCAGTATAGGTAAATCTAGCTTGGAAAGAGGTCCATTGTTGAAGTAACTACTTCGACGTCATATTTAACCCTCTGGTCACAAATAGATCTGATTGTTTGTAAATCATCGATTTACACGAACGGCTTCAACCGCACATTATATTAGTTCAATCATTAGTATACTTTACATTCACAGAGTATTAAGAAATACGAGGATCTTACCTTGGGAGTCATTGACGATATATCAGGCACAAAAACCCGCGAACGTAGTCTTTTAGATGGATATATAGACAAGATGAGTCGGTGTATTGAATATTCGTTACGTCAATCACTTCCTTGTTATTATCCGAATTTTCTGAATCTATTATAACCAGTGCGACTATTTTGCGACGTTTATAGGCTTTAGCGCAGGCCTAAGATAGTTAAGATATAATAATGAAGTTGTAAACAAGCGTTCTTTTAATAATTGCAACTGTTATGATTCGTGTTTCTTTATGCAGTGTCTATTCTCATCTCGCCTCCGATTACAGAACATTGGTCTTATAAAGTTATATATAGTTAATCAGTTAATCAATCAGTGTCGTATATCATTACATCTTTCCCTTTTATTTAAATGTTTAACAAAGTTTAAATCAACAGTTCGATATATAGTTATTTCTTAATTAAGATTATGCTTATGACTTAGTAAAAGTATCTTGGTGGTTTTATAATGCGTCCATATCTGGTCCTCATTGTTGTTGGTTGTCTTTCTTGATTTGTTCTGCATGAGGGTAGTTCGATTTCGGATTGGGCTGGTACAAACGGTTCCTTGGTTTGGAGTAGATCTCTTCTGTTCCGTCTCAATGTTCTTCCTTCTTCTGATTGAACTTGGTAGGATCTTGGATGTTCGTCTTGTCCAATGACTCTTGCCTTGACTGGCCATGAACCATCTTTGCTCACTCGAACCGTTGATCCCTGTTGAAGCGGCGGATGTTTCTTTGCCATTCAGTCTGTCATGGTATTCTTTTTGCTTCTCAATAGTGGCTCTTTTCTTCAGTAGGTAGTGGTCGTTAGTTTGATTCTTCTTCTGGTTGGACTGTTGGAAAGATGGTAGTCGTGTTCGAATCTTTCTTCCAAACAGTCGTTCAGCGGGCGATGGACCACCATTCGGATCAGGGCATGCTCGATGTGCTTGAACTGCTATGTATGGGTCTTCACCATTCGTTGCAGCTTTCTTCAAGAGTTCTTTGATGGTTTGAACTGCTCTTTCTGCCATCCCGTTTGACTTTGGGTACTTTAGATTTGACGTGATGTGTGTGAATTCCCATTTTCTTGCAAACTCTTTGAACTCCTTGCTGCTGTATTGTGGGCCATTGTCCAACATTACTTTGTTCGGTGTACCGTGACTTGAGAATATGGATTTTGGATAGAACCATGTGCACCTGGCTCTCGAGATTGAGCTCGTCTTCTGGCAGTTGAGGTAGATACGCTCTTGAGAGTGCGTCAGCGATAGATAAGTTCTTTCCAGGCGTAAACTGTATCTTCATGTCATATTTCTGGAGGTTTAATCGGAATCGCTGGATTCGTAGAGGTACACTTGCAATTGGCTTTGAGAAGATTGGTTGTAGAGGCTTATGGTCGGATTCAACTGTGAAACGCTTGCCATATATGTAATCATGGAATCGTCGAGTGCCAAATACGATTTCCAGGGTCTCTTTCTCAATTTGCGCATAGTGTTGTTCAGTCTTCGTTAAGGATCTGCTGGCGTAGGCTACTGGGGCTCATGATTCGTGCTTCTGCAGTAGAACAGCTCCCAGTCTGTACTTTGATGCATCCACTGATACCATGGTCCAATGCCATTCAACGCTTGATTCTAGTAGTTGGCGTAAACTTGTGGTCTTGGACGAGAGGTCTGGGATAAACTTTCCGAGATATGTAACCATCCCTAAGAATCTCTGCAGTTTGGTCTTGTTTGTCGGTGTTCGCATGTCCGTTATCGCTTTGATCTTTGTCGGATCTGGTGTTACTCCGTGGTCTGAAAATATGTGGCCAAGGAAGGTCATCTCGGTCACTCCGAAGTCGCATTTTTCCTTATTGAGCTTTAATCCAGACTTGGTGATTCTTTCTAACGTTTGCGAATTGCGATACGCGATCGGCGAAGGTCATGTTCATTTTTGGTCCTTCCCCATACGATTATGTCGTCTTGGACGTTTGCGCAGTTATTCCGTCGATTATCTCGACTATCTTCTTTTGAAATACTTCGCTTGCACTTAGGATGCCAAAAGGAAGTCGCTTGAATTTGTATCTTTCGAATGGAGTGTTGAACGTGAGGATCTTCGAACTTTCTTCGTCGACTTTTATCTGCCAATAACCGCTTGGTGAAAAACTTGGCGTCAGCCATCTCTGCCTTAATGGATTCAGCGTTTCGCATTGGGTAGTGCTCTCTCTTTATTGCCTTGTTTAGGTCATGCGGATCGAGGCATATGCGTAGCTTTCCATTGGGTTTCTCGACTATCACCAGAGAACTTACCCAATCTGTCGGTTCATCTACTTTGTCGATGATTTCGTTACTTTCCATACGATCAAGCTCGGTCTTGAGCTCAATAGGTACGGTACTTTACGCGGAGGGTGTATCACCGGAATGGCCTCTGGAGCCAAGTTGATGTGATGTTCTCCAGACAAACACCCAATATCTCCAAATGAATGTTGTTACTCGGTTGTTTTATCTGCGATATACGTTTGACGAGGTTCAGGCGTTGACATGTTTCAAGTCCCTAAATCGCAGAAGACTTAACTGGCACAACGAAGAACTGAACAGGATAATCGTTCGTTCCTTTCGGTTTCATGCAGACAATGCACTTACCCACTACTGGAATTTCTGATCCATCATACGCATACAGTTTCTCCTTCGTTTGTCGTAGCCTTGGCTTTCTTGGTAGGCGTTGATACAGGTTTTGCGGAACTACGTTGGCTTGTGCTCCGGTATCTATTTTGTACTCGACATCTAATCCCGAGGTGTAAATTGAAAGTGGGCGTGGGTTCGAATCCCACTCCTGACACCTTGTTATGATTCGTGTTTCTTTATTCAGTGTCTATTCTCATCTGGCGTCCAATTATTGATTGATTTATTATTCGCCCATGCATGTATGCCTTTTAACTAATTACATGTGAATTATATATTTGTTGGGCTAGAGGCCTACTAGAAACCTAAAAGGCTTTTTAAATAAGACCCCTTATTATTATATTATTATTATTATTATTATTATTATTATTATACTCAGAAATATATATATACTCAGAAAATGATGAACACTTGCATAAGGGCCTCTTACTATATATTTTGTAAACGTAACAAAGAATGGGATAACCCGACTTTAATGTCATACTAATATTTTTATACCATTTGTTAATTCAAGTAGACATTGGTAAACCACCAGTAAAAGAGAGGTTTATCATTGTAGTATACGTAAATCATAAATAAATAAAGTTTCCATTATTATTATTATTATTATTATTATTATTATTATTATTATTATTATTATTATTATTATATTGTAAATAACCTATGATACTCATGCATGTAAACGTTCGTACCCGTCGAAAATCCTTGAGATAATTTTTGTTGAGAACATCGAAAGTAAGTTGTTTATGATATTTGTATATCCTGGGAACGAGTTAAACCGTACGTGTGTCGTAATGATCACAACCACTAGTACTTGTTAAAGTGCTTATAAACCAAAATATAATATCACTGCGTATGGATTCTATTTAATGTGTATGCAAATGGTCTATAACAATTTTCGATTTAAAGTGTCTATAAACTCAAATAAGATATTACTGATATGGATTCTATGTAACATGAATAGTTGAATGCCAAAATATTTCCAGACTTGAACTTCTATTTGTTGTTATATTGAGGTTTGTATTTCCAAAATGTTAATGAGGATAACGTCAATGTCGGAATTTGTGTGGGTTTTTTTCTTTTCTTATTATGATAAACCGCTTGACGATTTTAATGAAACAAATGATAAAATATTTCTGCTGTAACGGAACACTGCGTATGCGAATTATGCCTACATAGACGTCATCCTCATTACCATTTTGAAATACAAACCTCAATATAACAAAAAATAAAAGTTCAAATCAAAAAATATTTTGGCATTCAACTAGGGTTTCGGCTAAAATGGATGACTCAAAAGGACCCGTCCAGTCCTTTCGCGGCTTTTCCAAAATATGTCGTCAAATTTTTTTTCTCCAAATTTGTCTTCAAGTTTCAGCGAGTCTCAAGATTTTAGCAATCTTTTCGATATTCTATAACCAAAACATAAACCCTAACCCTAATCAGAAATCTAGTTTACCCCATAGCTTTTTGAAAAAACATACGTAACGACATATTTTAGAAAAGCCGCGAAAGAATTGGCGGGTCCCTTTGAGTCACCCTTTTAGCCGAAACCCTGGAATACTGGCAAAGCATTCTGATAGCTGTAGTCACCCAACGCCATCTCACGTCATCGTGCGAATGGCCTAATATCGGAAATGTTGATGACTATTTCAGTGGTACACGAACTTTTGGCATTTTTAGTTGCATTTTTATATCTACACTGCCGACGTGGCACATATTCCAAACAGGCTAGATAATTGTCACTTACGTACATACCTTAGCGTAATTAAAGTGTTTAGCATTATACGGCGTAGGTTCACAAATTGCTGAAGTTCTTAAATGCCACTAATGTTGCCGCCAAAAGTAGTTTCCTCACTTTTCTTTGTCGCTTCAACTTTCATGTATAAAAAATTTGAGATATAGTAAGATTTGAGTTCTGCCGAAATTATTGAACGTAGTTTTCTAAACGTTTCGAGCGAAGGCCTTTCGTCAGAGAGATACGTGAACAGGGACCGCGGAACTGGGGGGAGGGGACTGCCCAATAATTTTTCTAAGGGGCTGTTTACATAAGCCGGGCCAGCCCGGTTAACTTGGCTCATGTGATTGATTAGGATCTCACTGTGGTTTTGAAACTCGCATAAACTAAATTTACAAAGAAGAATTGGTTTAGTTTAGATGTAAACTAATCCTAAGGTTGATTAAAATCTCCTTTTGTGGCCGAGGAAAAAATTTCGTGACACGAGTCAGCCCGGTTAGCCGGGCTAGCCCGGCTCATGTAATCGGCCCCTTAGTAAATTAATATTGTGCATCCAAAAAGTATTTTATTGCAATAGACAGAAAAATTGTTCAATCAGTCACTTACCACATGCAGCGGTCTTAGACTAGAAGACTCCCTTTTGTGAACAGCCCCCTCAACCCCCCCCCCCCCCCCCTCCCCACCCCCACCCCGCACCTTCCGCGGTCTCTGGTGAAGGGCCTTCACTTAAAACGTTAGAAAACTACGTTCAATAATTTCGGCAGTAGTCAAACCTAACTATATTTCGATTTGTATTTCAACACTGCCTACACAGAACACTACTTTTAGGCCTGCACTAAACGTCGCACAATAGACGAATTTAATTCAAACGAATTTAATTGTTTGAATTTTACTACACGAAACTGCGACGTATAACTCGATTAAATTCGACGCACGAAGTAAATTCGTCTGGGCAATTAAATTCGTCTGAGTCAGACGGATAGTGCGACGATAATGGGGAACAGTTCGAGTTCATACACGACGAATTATCGTCTCGTCGAATTAAATGTTTCTCTTCTGTCTGTGACAATTCGGTGCCATGTTTTCAAGAAGTCGTTCTCAGGCTCCACGAGTCCAAGTAAAAATAATTAAATTCGACTGAAATTCGACGTTTAATTCGACGTATACCGACGAAGTTAATTCGAATTAAATTCGTCTGAATTAAATTCGTGTATTGTGCGACGTTTAGTGTTGTGTCCTAATTATTGCGGTTCCGATTAAACAGTTACAGTCAAGTGTGAAGTGGCGTTCCCCATAGCTAGATGTCTAATAACAATCAGATCTAACAAACTATATATACTTGATGATATAAACCTTAATTCACTGCAAAGGATTACTCGCTGACGAGTAAAATCGTGAGATGTGGTAAAACAAACTAATATAGGGTACGTTTTTTACCCTCAAAGTTTTAACTAAGTTAATTAAACCTTGTTACTGTCAGTTGTCACTTTGACATTTTGACAGACGTTTTGTAGACGTTCGTCAGGGTCAAATACTCAGAAAGTGTTCCTGAGCTTCAGCCAGGCCTAGGGATCGAATCTGCAACCTTCTAATGACTAGTTAGACGTTCTAATAATTTAGCTGCTAAGGCTCGGATGGATAGCTAAGATTGCAAATTCATAGTTAAGTGGAAGCGTTTGAGTATGATATGTATACTTAAAGATTAAGTGTGTGTCTGAATATATTTGAGCCTCACAAACGTCTAACCAAACGTCTGTTACGTTACACCATATGTATATAGCTATAGAATAAAACACATTCCGAAGAATAAGGCCATCCTGTAAACTCAAGATATGAATCAAACAAATGGAACTATGTTGAAAATTGTAATATTTCAACTTTATTTCAAAGTCATCATCAGACAAGTGAAAATACAAAAACATGCTAGGTCTAAAATACAAGTCAAAAGGTCGATGACATCATCGGCAACAAAGGAGAAGAAAACCTATATCAATTGCTTTTTTTTTGCTATATTTTTACTGTTCGTGCACAATTGGTTCTTATCTGATAAACTTTCATGTCGTGACTCGCCCGACTGCGTCACCCGACTATAGTGACCTTCTAGTCTATTCCAGAGTCGACTTAATTTCGCAGGAGGGATATTTGTTTATAATAGACATATATAGATGGATACTAAATGGCTATACCAGTATAGGTAAATCTTACTTAGAAAGATGTCCGTTGTTGAAGTAACTACTTCGACGTCATATTTAACCCTCTGGTCACAAAATAGTTTGTTTGTGCGAGTACGGGCGAAGTACCATAAATCATCGATTTACACGAACCGCATATTATATTAGTTCAATCATTAGTATACTTTACATTCACAGAGTATTAAGAAATACGAGGATCTTACCTTGGGAGTCATTGACGATATATCAGGCACAAAAACCCGCGAACGTAGTCTTTTAGATGGATACATAGACAAGATGAGTCGGTGTATTGAATATTCGTTACGTCAATGATTTCCTTGTTATTATCCGAATATTCTGCATCTATTATAACCAGTGACTACAACAATATATTTTTAATTTGTTTACCAGAACGGTACCAATTGGTGATTCATTTACGAAGTGTTTTTTTTTCCAGCGTTATTCCTTTTTTAGTCTTAAAAATAATCCGACCTGCATATCGTTATGTTCCTTACTTAAGGCGTATTCTTTTAGAAATTATGTTCCTGTTAGGATAACGGTGTTTGCTAAAGGCTTAGTATATGTCTGATTAAAAGGTTCATTTCAGTTTTGGAATGCTTTGTTGTTTACGCTGCTCTCAGCATGGATGTCTTTTTTTACCTCATCCTGCAGTTCAGTTATGAATTTCCGGTCTATAGGATTGAAAGAAGTTGTCCCAGGGTGTACTGTTTTAAGAAATATTGAGATAATTTAGTGGACACAAGCATCAAGCGCTGAATATAAATGAATGTGTAGGCTCAAGGCTACATGAACGCCTTCTCGAATAGCAAGTAGACTCGTTGTTCAGCTATAAACTGTACGCGCTACGTAATACTCTACATCCAAAAACAGGCAAAATGTTTTAGTGCTATTCAGGGAAGGAGTTTAAAACATGGTTTAAAGAACTTGTGTTGAAATATATTGGTATTGTTTGTCTTCACTGTTGGTTTCAAGCCATATAATAAAATATTACAAAACAATTCATTTCTTTGGCTTCACAGCGGGAAGTTGTATAGCTTTGCAATTATAAATTGGCTCGTATCCATAATAAATGTTAAAGAATAAAGTATTGTATCAGATTCTATCTTATCTTCTATAACCGCGTCATACCCATGTAGGTACTCCGGCACACTTACTCATGATCACAACAAGAGAAGCACCCAAGGTATTTCTACAGATTCGTACCTACACATACATATATTACATAAATTATAAGACAGCATTTGTTGAGTAAGGGGAGTTTATATTCTAAAATCTCCTGCACACGACCAACTTTTCCTTGACGAGTTTTTTCTTGGCGGGATTTATTTTCTCGTTGGTCATGCCACCTTTTAGTCTCCCTCGCAGCCGTTGTTAGGGTCGCTCCCAAACTCGCTCCCCACTTTTCGGTCACGGTTCAGTGTTCTTGTCTATCGCCGCACTCTACTGTGAAGTCAAATGCCATAAAGTTAGGTTTAGTTCGTTGTATATAGTGGCACTTGTGTGGGCAAATACAAGTGATTGTTGTTAGTGGTGGTGGTGCCGGTGGTGGTGGTGTTGTTGATGTTGATGTTGGTGGTGGTGTTGGTGGTGGTGGTGGTGGTGTTGTTGTTGGTGTTGTGGTTGTTGGTGGTATTGTTGTTGTTGTTGTTGGTGGTGGTGGTGGTGGGGGTGGTGGTGTTGGTGGTGTTGTTGGTGGTGATGATGTTGTTTTGCTGCTGCTGTTGTTGTTGTTGTTGTTGTTGTTGTTGTTGTTGTTGTTGTTGTTGTTGTTGTTGTTGTTGTTGTTGTTGTTGTTGTTGTTGTTGTTGTTGTTGTTGTTGTTGTTGTTGTTGTTGTTGTTGTTGTTGTTGTTGTTGTTGTTGTTGTTGTTGTTGTTGTTGTTGTTGTTGTTGTTGTTGTTGTTGTTGTTGTTGTTAGTAGGTATTGTTGTTGGTGATGTTGTCTTGCTGCTGCTGTTGTTGCTGGTGCTGGTATCGATGTTGTTGTTGCTGTTGTTGTTGTTGTTGATGATGATGATGATGATGATTATGATCATGATGTTGCGGTATGATTGTTGTTATTGTTACTATCGTCGTCGTTATTGTGTTATTGTTGATGCCCGTTGTTGTTGTTGTTGTTGTTGTTGTTGTTGTTGTTGTTGTTGTTGTTGTTGTTGTTGTTGTTGTTGTTGTTGTTGTTGTTGTTGTTGTTGTTGTTGTTGTTGTTGTTGTTGTTGTTGTTGTTGTTGTTGTTGTTGTTGTTGTTGTTGTTGTTGTTGTTGTTGTTGTTGTTGTTGTTGTTGTTGTTGTTGTTGTTGTTGTTGTTGTTGTTGTTGTTGTTGTTGTTGTTGTTGTTGTTGTTGTTGTTGTTGTTGTTGTTGTTGTTGTTGTTGTTGTTGTTGTTGTTGTTGTTGTTGTTGTTGTTGTTGTTGTTGTTGTTGTTGTTGTTGTTGTTGTTGTTGTTGTTGTTGTTGTTGTTGTTGTTGTTGTTGTTGTTGTTGTTGTTGTTGTTGTTGTTGTTGTTGTTGTTGTTGTTGTTGTTGTTGTTGTTGTTGTTGTTGTTGTTGTTGTTGTTGTTGTTGTTGTTGTTGTTGTTGTTGTTGTTGTTGTTGTTGTTGTTGTTGTTGTTGTTGTTGTTGTTGTTGTTGTTGTTGTTGTTGTTGTTGTTGTTGTTGTTGTTGTTGTTGTTGTTGTTGTTGTTGTTGTTGTTGTTGTTGTTGTTGTTGTTGTTGTTGTTGTTGTTGTTGTTGTTGTTGTTGTTGTTGTTGTTGTTGTTGTTGTTGTTGTTGTTGTTGTTGCTGTTGTGGTTGACGTTTTCGATGTTGTTCTTCAGGCCTATTTACACGATACGATTTGCAGTATACGATTGTCGTCTTGGTGTATGTAATCAAGTTGTACATGTGTCAACATTCGTCATCGAATTATGATTCGTTGGTGTGCAACTTAATTATATACACCAAGATGACAATCGTATACTGCAAGTCGTATCATATAAATCGGATCGGCCTTTATTGCTATTGTTGTTACCACACCTGCCATTTTAATAATTAAAGCTCGATGTGTTAAGCAGACAAGACGTGTAAATTAAACCGGTATTTGGTTTTATTGTATACATAAAGTTCATTAAATATTCTATCTTTAACTATTATTAATTATTTGACGCACATCAGCATCCTGATGACGTGTCGAGTTCCTTGAGCTGATTTGACCAATTATCAATACCTGATAAACCACTATCACTTTCACTGGAAGCTATTGGCGCCTGGAGCCCAGTCTCTTCATCCCCCCTTAATGATAATGATGTCAGAGAATCACTATCACTACGTTCATCCCATCTTATGTCTGGCCTTCGACTCGAGAGAGCTGTCGCAAGGTTTGTTCCTAATACAACACTGTCTGTATTTTCATCTGGTTCGCTCAGTCGAGTATCATTGATCTCTGAAACGTCTGGTCTACGATGTGAAATGAACTCTAAAGATGCCTCTGGGACCGGTTCTACTGATGTAACATCTTCTATATCTTGGTTTCTCGTTGGAAAAACATCGATGTTTGTGAGACCTTCAGTTCGTTCCTCACCTTTTATACTTGGTCTAAGATCTGACATAGTGTCCAAAGGTCTCCGCTCTGGGATTGTTTCTGACGTAAGACTCTCTGTAGCATTTTTTGGTTTGCTTCCTAAAGGAGTATCATTCTTTGTGGCATCTTTGCTAGTTTCACCAGTCTTTTTCTCCGAACAACTAGCTTTCCTGTTTTTGGAAGATTTTAAAAGCGATTCGTGCGAAACGTTTTCAGATGTGCCTTCCCCCCTTTCTTCCTTGGCACTCATACCAAGTTTGTTATTTCTCTGAGATTCCGGATCGTCGGCAGTCACACTTCCTGTGTTATGATAACCTTTGTTTACCCGTTCTTTGGTAAAGGTCTCCTCCCGATCTGGTGTTTCTAAAACTTGCATTTTTATCGAATTCCGACTGCCATTCCCCGAGCAAAGTTCTTCCTCGATTTTATCAATTTTGCTTGCGGATGTATTGCTCGAGGATTTTTGGAGTCGTAATTTTCTTCGTCCAGATCCTCTACTGCTGTTACCCTCTTTATCTTCTTCAGATTTTCTACTTTTTCGTTTGCTGCTAAATCTACGAAAGATTCTTTGAGGCAACGCTTCGTCCTGGAAGTAGAAAAATATATTTTGGCAAACGTCTATTGAATTAACTCTTTCAGGGCGGCTTGTACGTGACTTTCAAGCCTTATGTATTTTACTCTGGCTAACGTACGCCAGACAATTTTACTAGCTCGTCACTTGAAAAATCCACCGACGGACAAGGGTTATACCGTAGAATCCCGAAAGTAGCGCCCCCCGAAAGTAGCGGCAGATTTCAGATGTCTTAAAAATTTCTGAAAGTAGCGCCCCCTGAAAGTAGCGGGCCCTGTAAGTAGTGGCTCTTTTGAAAAGAGCACGCTCCCGCGCGATACCGTGAATACGATTGTTCAGAGGTGGGAAAAGTATTGGAACTTGGGAACTACCGTTCCCAGAAATTTTTTTGTCCAAATTTTTCCAGAAAATTGTTGAGGTTTGATGTTTAACAGAACAAAATGAACTACACAAATTTAAGTGTACTTTACTACTCTGACAGTCTGACTGATGAAAACATTACTTAATTGTTGGGTTGAAAAGTTACAACGTATACCTTGTTCCATTACTTTTGTCGTTTGCTTTCTCATAACACCTGATTTTATGTCTACACATATCAGACAATAACGACATATTTTGCTTTACACAATGTATAGTAATTATGGTAGTGTTCTGTCCATGTTGTATTGCAAATTTTGCAGAAAATTTTGAATCCTAAACCCAGGTTCCCAGAAAGAAAATAACTTTTTCCACCTCTGCGATTGTTGATGAAAAAATGGCTTGAAAGAAAGAGGAAAAATCAAACCAAAAGCTTTATATCACGTTCATATTAAGAGAATATTATGCATTCGTTTTATGTAATACAGAAAATTTAGTTCGTATTTACTTTTCTTTATTTATTCACCATTTCACGCTATGTTAACGTAGAGGGCCCGCAAAAGTAGCTGCCCCCAACAGTGGCTAAAACCGAAAGTAAGGGGAGCCGCTACTTTCGGGATTTTACGGCATTTAACTTCCTCCGCAGGCAACTGATGTGTCTTCTTATTCTCTTTTTCTCCAGTCAAAAAGAGCTTTCCGAAAACAGTACAGCGAAGTGCGAGATTGAAACGCGATACAATGCATATTTGGCCGAGTACAAGACTGGGGAGAAGCTATAAAACCCAGTCTTCTACTCGGCCAAATATGCATTGCAATCTCGTACTTTGCTCGTACAGCTGTGAAAGCTCTTTTGACTGGGAAAAAAAATCTGAGTTCCACGTAACTACGAAGACACATCATGCAGTTGCCTGTGGAGGAGGCTAGGTTAAATTGTTCATTTAGTATAAATAGTTATTACCTTTCGCATCTCCTGGTCGTATAAGATTTCGATTTCTCTTATGAGGTTTTCGAATAATGGTCGATTGGACGGAGTCGTTGCCCAGCATTTCTGCATAATGTGGTAACTAGATAGATAGACATAAGGAATACTGGTCAAATAACGAATGAATGGATAGATGGTTGGATGATTGGATGGATGGATGGATGGATGGATGGGTGAGTGGATGGGTGGATAGACGGATGGATGGATGGATGGATGGATGGATGGATGGATGGATGGATGGATGGATGGATGGATGGATGTGTCCCCAATTAGCTGTACATTGTGTCCCCAATTAGCTGTACATAGCTAAATACATTGACACTTAAATAAAGTTATTCATTCAAAGGCGAACGATCAATCAATCATTCATTCATTCCATCAATCAAATCAATAGAGCTTCCGTACTGTTCTTTTTCAAGATCGATATTTTAAAACTAAAACTAAAACTGAAGACTTACTAATCTTTAGGACAACTTTTTGGTCGCTTCATAATTCTTCCAGACTTTATGTAGTTCAGCAGCTGAGTATGATCCAGAATATTATTGTAGGGAACACGACCTGAATACAAAAATAAAAACCAAAAAAAATGAATTGCGCGGGAAAAATTTGACTTGTCTAATGGCATGCCACGTGACCATATAAATGAACCAATGACAGCCTGAGTTACATTACATTCAGGAAAAACTTGTTTTACGTCCATTTTTTGAGTGGTTTCGGTTATCATTATAATTCTAGCTGTCTATCGAGCAGGCTCGCTTATTGGCCATTGTGCCATTTTGGTGTAGAACAATGGCTGAGTATCGTAGAACAATGGCTGCATATTGCTCCAATGGCACAATGACCACTCCAATCCTGACATAAAGTTTACGTTGTTGAATTAAACTTATTTTCTTACCATCAGTGATTATTTCCCATAACAGTATTCCAAACGACCAACTGTAAATCAAGTCAAAAACTCATTATAGTAACAGAAGATAAGACAAAAGAAATATATTTGTTTAATGAGTGTTCTTAATTGTTAAATACACGGTTGAAAGTACTTCGCTAATAAGCTCATAAGATAACCATTAAAAAGGAGGAAGAAAAATAGTTTGTAAAAGGGTTTGTTGGTTTGGAGTTTTTAATGCTTTGTTATGGTTTGTTGTGGGTTTGACTCCCGTCTGGAGCTCAGAGTTTTCTAAGTTGAACTGCTTACGAGAGCTTGTATAGCAAAAGACAACTGAAACTTCAAAAATGGTTTGGTTAATTTAAATTAAATCGTTGTGCAAATAAACTTTGAAATTATTATTCTTCACATATACACGCTGCTGAAGGACAACTGGATATTTATAACTTACGGTGGCTTGGATCAAGCCGACTTCGTCCTGGAGAAAGATACCTAACTCTTCGTTTAGGTGGATTAGATATCCCCGATGGGCTACGGTAATGTGTGCGATATTAATATATGGATATTTCTGTCTGCCTCAGCCGGGAGTCCCAATAGCTCAGTGGTAGAGCACTGGTACGTGAAACCAGAGACCTTGGGTTCGATTCCCATCAGTTGGGCAGTCAGAAAACTTTTCTCTACAGCAGTGATTCGACTTCATTTGAAATTCTTCTTCTTCACAAACTACTTTTTATGTTTAAAAATATTAATTAAAAAGGGTTTCACGATTGAATTGACGTTCAAGAGTATTTCTCTACAATAATTTGCTGGAATTCAAGTGAACATCAAGTACTGCAATAAATATAACGTAAGAGAAATCTTTTGATAAACTTACACATCACTTTGGGTGGTATATATGAATGATTCCAATGATTCAATTGCCATCCAGCGAACTGGTAGAAAACCCTTTAAAAAAAAATTAACGTATAATGATATTTGCTGACTTTAGACTGGAGTATTAAAGTTTATGATGCAGTTGTAGTGCATTAGAAAATAAGGCCTCTACGCACGCTCTGATTGGTTGGGCTCCGTGCATTTATAAGAGTATGAAGATCATGAATGACGTAAAATGGCGTGGAGTACGTGGCGTATAGGATGACGTCACCTGGCGGGAAAAGCTAGCAAACTTTCAAAAATTAACTATCCCATTTTTAGTTTGTTTTTTCTTCATATTTTATAAAATAAATAAAACCTACCTCTCCTGTGAATATGTACTCTTATAAAGGCACGTTTGACTTGATTTGAACACGAAGGAGGGACTCGGCTATCGCCTGTACACTTCTTTCGTGTTCAAATAACGTTCAAACGTGCCTTTATAAGAGTACACATATACACGGAGCTTTATGTTTTATTTGTTAAATAAAAATACTTAACTTACTTCAGTATCTTTGCGATAAATCTGCTGTACATAAATATCTCTTGCCATTCCAAAATCAGAAATCTTTGCCATCCATTTCTCATCTAGAAGAACATTTCTGGCCGCAACATCTCTGTGAATAATCTTAAAAAGAATAAAAAAAGTAAGCAATATCTTTTGGAATTTCAGACTTCGTTTCTGTGCTTTGAGAGTTTTTCGATTCTCCAGTTTCCTCCCTTTTTCTTCGATTCTCCTTCTTCCTTCTCTAATATAAACATTAAAAAAGCGACTTCATTTATAACATACGACAGTATTTTAGCTACTGATATCTCAATGGCCCTCAACCCTTCATGAGAAATGGAGTTAGTTTGTAACTAATTGGAGAAATATATGGTGTTGATTTTTTGGAAAGAGGAAATCATTTTTTTCTAAATTTTTTTAAATTTTATTTTAATTTTTACTTTCACTTACACTTTAATTTATATTTTTATGTAATATTTCAACTCGTGTATCGTGTTTTACCAGGGGTTACAAACACGAGAGGACAATGAAAATCACGAAGCCGTTAACCGAGTAATTTTCATTGTTCTCGAGTGTTTGTAAAACATGAGAGAATAATGAAAATCACAAGTCTGCAGGCCAAATGATTTTTCTTGTTTTCGAATGTTTTACAAACACGAGAGAACATTAAAAATTACGACGTAATAGGCCGAGTAATTTTTGTTCTTCCAGAACGTTTGTAGCCCCTGGTAAAACACGATACACGAGTTTACGAAATAGCTTCTCAATCGTCAATTATAGTAGAGGGGCTTGGTGATATTGGTGCATATTAGATTAGACAATGGTTCACGTTGAATTTATAATTAAGAAATGTGGTAATAAACGGTTCTTTGTTTGTGTCGTTTATTAACTGATTTGTTAATTAAAACCCTATTTTTATCGGGTTTCAAAACTCATACAAATGACCAAATACTTTTCTCTGATTGGCTAATCAGCTCATGAATTATTAATGAGTTTGAGAATTTTATTTGACGATTTACTCTGCACGATGAAGAGCATCGACTTAAAACTTCAATATTTCCTTTATAAAAAAATCTCAGCAGTTCACACCTTGATAATGAACGTCCTTGACGTAATCTTTTTAGGATCACCTACCTTATGTTTGGCCAAGTGAGCCATTCCATTACAAATCTCTATTGCTTTATTCAGTTTCCAGTAGTATTGGATGGAGGGTTTAGGAGCTTTTGGGAAAATATTGACATATTCTGGTTTGGGATCAGACCGTGTCTGGTTTCGCTGAAGATACTTCAATAAGTTGCCATTGGCACAGTATTCGACAGCGACAAACAGAGGACCTGAAATAAAATGAAAATGTGTGAATTGTTATCATTTACTTGCATTCAATGGACACTCGAGAGACTTAGAAATGAAGAGATAAGAAGGACAGCTGAGATAACATCGAAAGCCAGGGAAGCGAGGCTTCGATGGTATGGTCATGTTGTAAGGAGAGAGGGCGAAGACCCGATTAAGTGGGCTTGGAGACAACCAGTAGAAGGGAGAAGGTCGAGGTGTATAAGAATAAGATGGAGGAATGTGGTGAGGAGGGATATGAGAGAAAGAGGCCTCGATGAAAATGACACAATGGATAAAACTTTCTGAAGAAGAAGAAGAAGAAGAAGAAGAAGAAGAAGAAGAAGAAGAAGAAGAAGAAGAAGAAGGACTCCTTTCCACTCTACTTCTCTCTTTTCCACTCCACGCCACTCTACTTCCCTTCATTCCACTCCAACACACTCTACTCCTCTTTACTTTACTTTACTTTACTTCACTCCACTCCTTCTGCTTTCGTTCAAACCAATCTACTCAACTTCTCTCTTGTCCACTCCACTCTTCCCACTCCTCTCTACTTTACTCCAATCCACTCTACTCTTTTCATATTACTTCTTTCCATACCATCATTAGATATTGTCCCGCCAATCAGGTTAACAATATTTTGATGCGGATAAGGAACAAGACTTGCAAGCATTTCTAATTCATCAAACAGTTCCTTCTCGTCGGAAAAAGATCCCCCACCTACATTTAAGATGAAAAACAAGCATACCCGATTTATTTATTCATTCATTCATTCATTCATTCATTCATTCATTCATTCATTCATTCATTCATTCATTCATTCATTCATTCATTCATTCATTCATTCATTCATTCATTCATTCATTCATTCATTCATTCATTCATTCATTCATTCATTCATTCATTCATTCATTCATTCATTTATATATATATATATATATATATATATATATATATATATATATATATATATATATATATATATATTATATTTATTTATATATTTATTTATTTAAATAAATATCTGTCTGTCTGTCTGTCTGTCTGTCTGTCTGTCTGTCTGTCTGTCTGTCTGTCTGTCTGTCTGTCTGTCTGTCTGTCTGTCTGTCTGTCTGTCTGTCTGTCTGTCTGTCTGTCTGTCTGTCTGTCTGTCTGTCTGTCTGTCTGTCTTTGTTTGTTTGCCTCTGTCACCAGGATATCTCAAAAAGTATTGCACCGATTTTCATGAAAGTTTGCAGAAAGGTTAACCATAGACCAACGACCAATCCAAACGACCAATTTTGGTTGAATTTAGTCACTCAAGATTTTGATGAGAAATTAATAAAAATCTTACCGCAAGATTCTCCGTGTAGAAGAAATGCTTGATTTCCTTATTTTATGCAAACATTTTTGCATAAACATTTTTGCATAATTTTGGTACGAGTGCAATATTCATACATGCATGTGTTGGTCTCGTGAGCTAGCTTGGTTTAGTTATGGGTTTAATTTATTTATTTATTAATTTAGTTTATTTATTTATTTATTTATTTATTTATTTGTTTATTTATTTATTTATTTATTTATTTATTTATTTATTTATTTATTTATTTATTTATTTATTTATTTATTTATTTATTTATTTGTCTATGTATCTACCAATACCTTTTACCATCTTAACTGCGACGACAGTTTCTTTTCCGTCTTTTGACAAGACAGCCTTTTCCACTCGACCAAAGTTTCCCTTACCAAGAACCTCGCCTACAAACTCTAAGTTCTCTCTTGCAATCTCCAGATGCTCAGAAACATGAAGGCTTCGTGTGTTTGGTCGCACGACATTTGGCTTTAAGCCAGTTCCTTTTAGCTTGTAATGGTGATTTGGCATTGAAGCTACAGAATCTAGTCTGCCGTCGTTTATAAATTGTCTTCCGTCAAGGGTTGAAGGACCGTCGCCAAAAGATGTTCCAGAATTTAAACGCCTGGCGGACGTGCTCTGTTACAGTGAAAACAAATACATTCATTATTTGGCTTATCTAACACATTAGGGGTGTTGGTAGCACAGTGGTTAGCGCATAGAGATCATATAAATACTAGAGGGGGCATCCTATCTTAACTTCAGTCAACGGCGGGTAACCAATTGAACGCCGCCATCCCAGTGGATTTTTTTGGAGGCAAACATTAGGTATGTTGGTTGGCAAAGAACTGTGTCTAGTACATTTGCCAACCAATTGACTGAAATATCATAGGTAATGGCGGCTGCCATGTCGTTACCAAATTTTCCCGCCAATGCCCCCTCTAGTATTTATATGATCTCTATGGGTTAGCGCATATGCCGTTCACTTCTGCGATTCGATTCTTGCTTGATGTAGTTCTCTGTTGAAAGCTTAACTTTGGCCGTATG
>OZ036010.1:5997501-6000001 GCA_964035015.1 Corallium rubrum
TCTTAAGTTGCCCCGAGTGAAGCCCTCTGGTTTTAACTTAAAAATTCATAACTATTAACGGTTTGTGTTTATCGCGAAACCAAAGACACCATTGTAGTACAAATTCATAGCTTTCTAACGATATTTATTTTATTTTTGCAGGATAAATTCTGACGAGTTGAAAGCGCTTTACAGAAATGACCTTGCAAACCTTAACGAAGACCTTAAGTCTCTCGCCACGGTCGGGTAGAGTTTTTCTCTATACTTAACCGGTATGGCTTGTCACTTGTAGTATTAACTTCTTATTAACCGAACGCGAGGTTCGAACGGAGAAATATTGGACCGAGGTCTTTTTGGTACAGACCGAGCCCGTAGGGCGAGGTTTGTACACAAAGACCGAGGTCTGATATTTCTCTGTAAAGACCGAGCAAGTGAGGTTAATAAAAAGTTTATTATATGGCATTTTGAAACAACAAACCTTACATTTATACCTTGTCATGATACGTACTTTAGTCAGTTTAGTGTGACCTCGAGCGTGTGACATAAACTCATCGTTTTCAATGTTGTTGCTTTTGTTGTCGTCGCTTTCGGACTCTTAAACTCGCTTCCAGATTGCTCTCGTCCCAATCATACATAATTTAGTCCTCAGGTTGTTGAATTCACAAAATTCTTGCGGTTTTCTTTCGTTGTTTAGTTGCAAACAACATGGCTGATAAGAAATTTGTTTTGTTTTTTTTTCGTAATGGACCGTTGGTCCATTACGGGAAAGTAATGGACCGCTAAAAATGTTTCTAAGCCAATCACAACGCGCTATTTCACCGGAAGTGACGCTTGCCATATAATAAATACCACTTAATTTCATTATTCTCCACCTGAATTCGCTGTCTCACCATAATTATCCCAAGCTTACCTTGATAACACGCTTGAGATGTAACGCTTTTAGTTGTTTCCGTGGTTTTCTGTTGTGGACACTTTGAGCAGTGATCTTGACCTGGTAATGGTTGATATTCTCCGAGAGGACACGGATCGCAGGCGCGAGTTGTATTACGATTATAAAAGTGACCTGCTGTGCAATCTGAAAAAAAAAATTAAACGTGAATATCAAACTGGTAAATATGTCATTTTAGGATTAGCGTTAGGATTAGGGTTTGGGTACAGAATTGGGTTGGAGTTTAGGTGAAGGCTAGAATAAGGCATTTGCGCGATGGCGTGAGATGGCGTTGGGTGACTACAACTACACGCGTAAAAATCTCGCAAGTTGTTACAGCATTGTTGCCTGAACAATGCTGTAAGAACTTGCAACAATGCTGTAACAACTTGTTGACATATGTGAACAACATTGATAAATGAACAACATTGTTCATCATTGTTTCAATAAGTTGTTACAGCTTGATGAAACAACAACCGTTGTTCACGCATGTTGTAACAACCGAAGAACGTGTTGATACATCAACCATGTTCACCATTGTTGTAACATTGTTCATTGTTATTTTGTCATGCTGTTACAACATGTTGTATCATGTGCGAACAACGTTGTTGGCTACAAAAAATGTCCTGTTGGAACAACTTGTTCATGACTGTTGATTTATCCGTGAACAAGTTGTTCGAACCATAAGTGAACAACTTGTCGACAACTTGTTTACGACGAGCAGCCCAACATTGTTCACGCCTGTTGACAACCGTGAACAAGTTGTGCGTTTTTACGCGTGTACCAGAATGCTTTGCCAGTATTCTAGGGTTTCGGCTAAGATGGATGACTCAAAAGGACCCGTTCAGTCCTTTCGCGGCTTTTCCAAAATATGTCGTCAAATTTGTTTCTTCCAAATTTGTCGTCGAGTTTCAGTGAGTCTCAAGATTTTAGCAATCTTTTCGATATTCTGTAACCACAACATAAACCCTAACCCTAATCAGAAATCTGGTTTACCCCCCTAGCTTTTTGGAAAAACACATTTGACGACATATTTTGGAAAAACCGCGAAAGGACTGGACGGGTCCTTTTGAGTCATCCATTTTAGCTGAAACCCTAGAATACTGGCAAAGCATTCTGGTAGTCGTAGTCATCTCACGTCATCTCACGTCATCGTGCAAATGGCCTGTTAACGATTATTGTTAATTCTAGGCCACGACGTGAGAGGATGTGCTGATATTTCAGTAATTTCACAAGATTATCTAGTATATTCGGTATGTTTTAGTACATAATTTAGTGTTCAATCATTTTCAGTAAACCAAATAATACCAGTATCCGCATGTACGCAATGCGTACCTATTATTTAAACTTGAAACAGTTAATTTGGCAAGTAGATTATGAGCTCGAAGTTCTATTGAATCTGATGGTATTAGTAGAAACTAGATTATGTACTTAATTATAGCGTTACGGAATGCCATGTCTATATATGGAAATCAGTGCAACAATACAATAGTTGCTTCATATACCCCATCCTGTGGGTATACCTTGTGCAGAGTATTTTTTAAGCCTGGTTTCCATATTGCCATAAGAGCCGGCGGTATGACTGCGGCAAGG
>OZ036010.1:6005001-6007501 GCA_964035015.1 Corallium rubrum
TGATTTTACTTCGGTAAAAAAATTGGATATACAGAATTTTTTAAAAGTCTGCTTATTGATTACTTAAACTTAAAGAAATGTTTTAATGCAAAAACAAAATAAATTGGGGTCACCAAACTCGTTTTTGAAATAAATTGAATTAAATGTAAATTTGCGGCCATTTTGAAAGTGACTGTTGTCATAGTAACAGATTAAGCACTTTATTTATTAACGGCATTTGATGCTCTGAACGTTATTCGATGCATAACATCAGTTTCGTTCTTTTCCAAAATATTCACGAGCACTTTCTGAAGTCGAAACTTGCATTTTTTCCAGTTTTCAAGAAACAGTAGGGATCCACCTTAAATATACAATCTTGTTAATAATATTAAGCTAGAGGGTACGCAGAGACTGCATACCATGCAAGGGCTACCACGGGATGTTTATAGGGAAACGAGATATCTAGCTAACCAGGCTAGATCACCAGAAGGCCCTTTATCACATTGCCAACCTGACTAAAAACATTTTTCATTATAAACCGCCTAACCCTGAGCAAAACACTCATCGTAATACCAACTCTAACCCTTATAGTGCTTATAAACCCATATCAGTAGTATCTTGTTTGAGTTTATAGACACCTTAACTTAAAATAATCAAGTTTTGGTGACCCCGAAAGTCCTGCTCTACAAACTTTGAAGTTTTTATAGTATTCGTTATTCGGATAATTCAGTATTTTGGATTAGCGCATTTCATCTAAGTATCAGTTACTAAATATTTTTGAAGTTCTCTTATCTCTCTCTTTATCCTTTAACTGCCTGGTTTCCATTTGGCCCCGACAGTGTCTTAACGGTCGCAGACTCAAAGCGTACAGCGATTTGTTTCTTTTGTCCTAACAAAAGAAATCCGCTGCTACGCTTCGGTTCCGCGCACATTAAAGGATATTGGCATTAAAAATGAAGTTTGTCAAATCTGAAAGAACTCGTTGATAGAAGATCTTTTACAACTTTTTTGCATCTTTCTTCGTTTTTTAAATATTTCAGTTTGATTGATATGTAAATTAGATGATCTCTGACGTCAGGAGCAGGGTACAGAATTTTCATACATTATACAAAACACTTACGCCTCTAACAGTTTACGCTCAAACATAAAATGTTTATTAGTGTCACAAGGCGTTTTTATGTGCACAGTTTTAAGTTATTTCGTTAAACAAACTTGGAGATATAACTGATTTTGCTAGGTGTGAAAATACTGTACCCTGCTCCCGACGTCAGACATCATCTAATTTACATATCAAACAAACTGGAATGTCTTGGAAACGAAGAAAGATACGAAAAAGTTGAAAAAGATCTTCTATTACAATTTTACGAGTTGTTTCAAATTAGACAAACTTAATTTTAATTGCAAATGTCCTTTAAGACAAGGTCGTGACCAAATGGAAACGAAGCTTAACGAAGGGATGGCACAAGCTGTTAGCGCGCTGTCTCTCACCGCTAAAGTTAAACCCGCGATCGAATGGGGTTAGTATACTAACCAGGTTATATATATATAACATATACTAATCGGGTTCTCCAGTTTCTCTCCCTCCTTCTCAAATTCATTAATAATTCACGAATCATCGTAGCCAATCCATGAACGTATATACCACATCACATGCATGCATGCATGCATGTGTTTTGATACCCAATGAAAACCTATAAGAAACTTCCTAGTGAACTGGATCACATTTCTTAATCTGCATATTGAAATCAATGACGAAAACTCCGTAAATCGCGATGCGAATACTCGTTTGAGAAGCAAGATCAAACACTCGTTTATCATGTTTCATCAGGGGACTCCAAACACTCGAAAACAATAAAAACCTCGGGGCTACGTCCTCGATTTTCATTTGGTTTCTCGTGTTTGGAACCCCTGATGAAACACTCAATCTCGATTGAATAGAGATTTAAATTTTGTTTTTTTCAAAATTTAATAAAATTGCTTTTTGCCTTTATGCAGCCTTTGTGTTTATTGTTATCATATATACCTTTTATACAATCTTTGATACTCTTCGATCCTTTTTTAAACGCTACGGTTTTATTCGGACACTGTAGGCATTTTGACGTTCCAGAATTTGGTTGGTAATGATGTTCGCCACATTCTTCACATCCAAGCTGATCTCTATTGTAGAATTTACCAAAAGAGCATTCTGTAGAAAGAAAGTTATAAAATAATTTTTAATCAAAATTAGTTGCTGTAATAGACTTTTTCCGTGAGAAACGTCGCAGCAAACTGCTTTTTCCAGCGTATTAGAAAATGTTTTTAAAACTTACTTTCTATACATTCGCTTTCGTCGGTAGTTCCTTCATCTTCAGTTATTGTCCCATTTGCGCACCGAATGCATTTTATTTGACCAGTATTCATTTGCGTATAGTTGCGTTGACATTTCGAGCAATTTCGCGAAAGTAAATCGAAAAATTCACCTTGCTTACATACTACAATGTAAAAAACATCTACATTAGTAGAAAGAAATTGTTCCGTATTT
>OZ036010.1:6013466-6117538 GCA_964035015.1 Corallium rubrum
ATATTGTACAGCATTTCATCTATTTTAGGGGGGGGGGGGAGTCCAGGAGTGGTAGGTAGAAAATTGGCATAAACCGCCAATTAAAACTTTAAAACTTTCTTAAAACTTTTACTTTAATATACATCATTTTAACCATATGAAATTGATTAAGAAAAATGATGATCTTGCAATATTTTATACAAACAGTTTTCAAACTGTATTTTAGCAAGCTTGAGCCGTCAGTATTTACCGCTGACCAACATGGCGACTGTGAAGTGCTTGTTTTTGATTTTCTTGAGGTAAGATAGATTTTTTTATTAAATGTTTGTTGAACTTCTGTTATCAGACAATATTAGTCAATATGAAAGGTGAATGAACACTTTCCATAACTTTTTTAAACATATAATTGATAAATATAAACGTTTTCAGTCGAAAATACGTCTTTAGAATGACTGTATGTTTTCAATATGGCGGCCGAATCACATGTTTGTCTAATTTCGGTGTATTTGCTAGAATTTTTTGATTGACTATTCAAGACATTGCTACAGAGGCTATCTAAAACTGCTCCCAAAGTACTTAAGATACTATTTTCTTAAAAATCTCATATACTAAGCTAAAATACAGTGGCCAAACTTGCAATATATACGCACGACACCAATAGTTAACAGTACCATCTAGTAAAAATAAATGTGTTGTTTTTTTTCATTAAATATATACTGTTATTGCCAATTTCTGTTAAATATTGTTCAATGACCGCAAGATAAAACATATCAAGTCACCAAAACATTGTCCTTTTCCCAAAAATATAGATATTTACAATGATCACCAGCCAGGTATGGATAGCTTTTGTATTATACACAATAAGGCTGTAAAGATTGACAAAGATGACCGGCTTATAAGCCCCCGAAGTTACGAGTCATGGTTAACTTTATTCGAAGCTGCTAAAGTACGAAATTTCGAGCCAGTCCTTGAACTAGCAAAGACTCTAAATGAAAACGAGGTCCCATCCATAGCATATCACCGGCAGTGCAGAAGCAGGTTCACTTTAAAAAGGGATTTAGAATCGCTAAGGCAAGTCACTGGAGGTGTAAAGGAAAATAATAATGAGGATGAAGTAGCTCGCCCAAAGAAAAGAAACACATCTTCAAGTAATTGTGTTGAGAAATGTATCTTCTGCAGTAAAGACAAGTATGTACGGTCTCTAAATTCACGGGAAAAGCTTGTAAAAGCCGCACAGCTAAGGGTTGACAAGACGTTGCGAGATACAGCAGTCAAAAAATGCGATGAAAAGATTTTGGCAGTTACCAGCAGGGACATTGTTGCTGCTCAGGCGCATTACCACAGATCATGTTACCGGGAATACACACGGCCTACAAAAGCCTCACAAGCAAGTGCAAGTTCTGATGAAGAGATGGATGCTGAGTATGATGCCTTTAGCGATCTGTTCGAGTATATCAGAGCAGTGGTGTTAGATAAGCAGAAAGTTGTTTCGATGACCGACCTAGCAAAAGAGTTAGAGTTATCTGTTCAGTCAAAACGAGAAGGAAAGCTAAAGGAGTCCTCAAAAAAACACATAAGGAGGAAAATAGAAGCAGAGTTTGGATCCACCTTGGAGATCTTTCAGAACGATAAAGGAAAACTTTTGGTAATGGCAGCCAACCTCAGTCTTAGAGAAACAGTCAAAAGCAAAGTGGCTTTGGAGAATGAAATTGAGACCTTGAAGCTAAAGACCAATGACATGCAAAGTGTGGTTGATCAGTGTGCCTTGTATATCCGAAGATCTGTATTGGATGCGAAATGGAACTCGTCCTGGCCTATCCATCCATCTGATTTAACTGCAGACCACTTCCAAGTACCTGATTGCCTAAACCGGTTCCTTAAAGGAGTACTAGCAGGCGACCCTGGAATCAATAGCTCCTCTCAACGACTTGAGACTCTGGTGAAGTCATTCAGCCAGGATATCATCTACGCAACGACATCTGGCCGGACAAAACCACCGAAACAAATTCTTTTGGCATATGGTGTCAAAACCCTTACAGGAAATGTAGAGCTCATTCAGATGCTGAATAGATTTGGCCATGGTGTGTCTTATTCTCAGTTAGAAGAAAACGACACAGCTTTGTGTTTGCAAAAAATGGCGTCCAACTTAAATCAAAGCCCGATTCTTCCAGAAGCTATTAAACCTAACGTGTTTACGAACTTAGCATGGGACAACATTGACCGATTAGAAGAAACTCTAACTGGTGAAGGAACGACCCATCGGGTAAATGGAATAGCAATCCAGCCAAGGGTGTATGGTCCACACCTCCCCCAAGCCGCGCTTCCTGTAATTCCAAAGCGTAAACAGAGAAGCATCACGCAGGAAGTCCGACCGCTCCAAACATACATATCAGGAGAACGAGTGGGCCCCCCACCACTGGCAGTTATAGATAATGATGGTCAACAGCAACAGGAAGCAAAGATGGCAGCAAGGAAGAATCTCATTTGGTTGCTTGCGCGAAAGGCAGACTGTAACACCGACAAGCAGCAAATTCCAGGCTGGACTGGCTTTAATATTAAGGCGCGTATCCAAGAGCCTGTTACGCAAGACGTGGTGGGTTACCTGCCAACGATCAATGCTCCTGCAACTCACCTAAGCACCGTTAACGAAATATTGCGTCAGTCCGAAGAAATCAGGAAGACGCTTAATCTCAAGAAGATCGTGGTTGTCATGGATCAAGCATTGTATGCAAAAGCAGCAGAAGTCGCCTGGAAGAATCAAGATGATTATGGATCTGTTCTTCTAAGATTAGGGGCATTCCATACTATCTGCAACATACTTTCCATCATTGGAAAACGTTTTCAAGATGCTGGTTTGCGTGATATTTGCATTGAGTCGGGAATAATTGCTGAAGGATCTGTATCAAGCGTTCTTGATGGTAAAATGTACAACCGAGCCGTCAGAGTCCATAAGTACATATACGAAGCTCTGATGCGTCTGGTATGGCAGCAATTCCTTTCCTGGGTAACGAGTACTCATCCTAACAAGCTAGCGAGTGTGCGTACAGTACAAGATAGTGTCAACGAGATGGCTGATAGGTTTACTCCGGAACAGCACGACGCGATGATGCAAAGTGAAACTCTGGCAGATGTGCATGACTTATGGAATCAGTTTATACTTTACCTCCGCTATGAGAATGGTGATTTGTCTGCATTCTGGATGTCCTATATCCAAGTCGTTGAAGATGTGCTTCTAGGACTGATCCGAGCGTCCCGAGAAGGTAACTGGCAGCTTCATCTTCATGCTGTTTGTCAGATGATCCCCTGGTGCTTCGCTTATGATAAGGTCAACTATGCAAGGTACCTACCAGTGTACTATGCACAAATGATGAATCTGCCTACCGACCACCCTGATGTGCATCGCGAGTTCATGAATGGACACTTCTCTGTTCAACTAGGAAAGAAAAATCCCTTTGGCCGTTTACCAGTTGACCAAACAACGGAGGTTACAGTCAATAAAGACACTAAAACGACCGGAGGCGTAACTAAGTTCAGCTTGAAGACAGGCGCTGTAAACAGATTCTACATGACGGCTGAATACAGGTGTTTTATTATTATGTACAATCTTATAAAAATTCATAAAGACCCTTACAGCAGAAATACAGTGCAATAAAATAGAAATAAACTGTCTATAATATAAGTATATTTGTCTTCTTTATATACCTTGATCTTACCAGTAACTTTCAAAATCTTTCCAGGTGTTCTTTTCTAGGTCAGCTGAGAGATATTGTTCAAGTGAGGCGACCCTCTTTTCATCATGATGAGTTGCAAACATCAAGGATCATTAAGGATGAGAAGGCCGTAGTAACCGTTGAGAATCTTATTCAAAGCTGGAATAACCCATTTTCCGAAAGACAAGATCTGATCAGTATATCAACAGCGAAAGAAGCTCCTGCAGAGGTATCGCACGATTTGATGCAAGCTTACGATGTTGGTGAGAAGGCGTACCAGCAATTCAAGGAGGAAAGGCTGACAAATAATCCGCCGAAGGCAAAGTTTCATGACCCACTAACACAGAAGAAACTTAAAACGTTTTCATCGCTCACGAAAAAGAAAACGATCAGCATTCAAGGGAGAAGCACTATTCTAAAAGCTGACAGAAGTCTCTTTGGCAGAATGATGATCATTGGTCAAAGTCGGAAGATTGAGGTGAGAGAATTACTGCACCATAGTCTGGGTCCTTTGCCTTGGTCATTGGCCACACCAGAAGGGTTCCCCAGGAAGACAAACAAGGCAGCTTTGGCCACGTATCTTCAGAAAGATGTCCAGCTGGCGGACAGGATACCACCAAATTCAGCAACTATAGTAGATGGAATAAATCTTGTACAAAAGTTGAATGTTGGCAGCAACCAAACAACATTTGGGCATGTCGCATCTTCCCTTCTATCCATGGTTCTCCACGCAGGCTCACAAAGTAGCCGAATAGACGTGGTGTTTGATGTGTATAGAGAGAACTCCATCAAGAATGCAGAAAGAACCATCCGTGGAGAAGAACAAGGAGTCCAATTCGCAAATATAACCGCTTCACAACTTATAAGGCAGTGGAGAAAGTTTCTTAGTCAATTAAACAACAAGACCAACCTGATAAGATTTTTGGTTACGGAGTGGAAAAATCGGCAGTACACCGAAAGACTTCATGGAAAGGTCATGTACGCCACATGTGATAATCGCTGCTGGAAGATTACAGAAGAAGACAGCGTGGAAGTACTCGAGTTATCTAGCTGCCAGGAAGAGGCCGACACTCGACTCTTGCTTCATGCTGCGCATGCTTCACAAGAAGGATATGAAGCAGTTGTCATCAATTCTGAGGACACCGATGTTTTCATATTACTAACTGCTTTCTCAAACTCCATTGATGCCAGCCTTTTCCAGAAATGTGGTTCTCAAACGCGAACGAAGCTGATAGATATCGACAAGATCGCAACAGCTCTCGGTGAAAGTCTGTGCAGAGCTATTATCGGACTGCATTCATTTACAGGATGTGACACGGTGAGTGCGTTTGCTGGCAAAGGTAAAATCAAAGCCTTGAAGATGGCGAAAGCCGACGAGCATGCTAGGAGAGCATTTAGCATGCTAGGCCAGACATGGGATCTACCAGCTGAGCTCTTTGTTCAGATAGAAAAGATCACCTGTGCACTGTACACGCCTGGAGCAAACACAAGTAATGTGAACGATGCGAGGTACAACCTGTTCTGTGCAAAAAACGGAGAGATAGAATCCCATCAACTACCCCCATGTCAGGACTGTCTCAAGAAACATGTTTTGCGCACTAACTATCAAGCTTGTATTTGGAAACGAAGCCTAGAGCGAAACCCAGCAATCCCAAGTCCTGTTGGCATGGGCTGGAAGTTGGAAAACGAAAGTCTCGTTGTTGACTGGATGGATGGAAGACCTGCCCCAGACACTGTTCTGGCACTTCTGGCATGTAAATGCAAAAGATCCTGTAGCCTTCCTACCTGTGTGTGTTTAGTTAATGGTTTGAAATGTACAGATATCTGCACATTGAAGGACTGCGTTAACCAGTGGCAAACTGAAGATGACGTTAACATGGAAGAATTAGATAGTGAAGACGAGGCAGACGACGACGAGACAGAAGAAAACGATTAGCGACATTACGTAAGCAAGACGTTGGCTGCACGTTGCCAACGTACGTATACCGGATTAATATGAATTTCATAGTGTTTATGTCTACTATTTAATACCTAGGGATATGTCGTCAACGTTTATCATGACATGATAGATTTTGGTTAAACTAATGAAAATATGTACACCCAGAGCACCATGTTAATAGTATTTCTTAAAAGGGACTGGGCCCGAGTTTGAGAGAATAGTATAAAAGCGATCTATGACAATGAAACTAGATAAATATTTTGTTATATTGTTTAACTAACGTATTAAGCTGAAGTTGAGAGACGAAATATTCACAATAAATAATAAATTTTTCGAGAGTAAAATGTTTGTCAGCTCTTATTGTAATATTACAGACGTTTAAATCGTGTGACTGATCACGTGATTGCTACAATTGACATTTTATGCATGGCTATAAGTGATTTGAGGGTATGAGGGTATGCCAGATATAACAGTTTTATTTTGTCATGTTTATCTAATATTTCAAGCGTTCAAACTAATTTTATGGAACAAATAAGTCCAAAACGATGCCACGCAATAATTTCTGTGGCCCACAGAGGAGGGGTACGTGAACAGTGCTCTTATACCTTAACGCTGTGAGATACACACTGCTATCAACCGAAAAAATAAACTAGGGATATTGATCTTTATATTGAGGGGTATTAGCCTTTGTCCCCCTGAGTGGTACCAATACACCTTTCATGGGGTCCTGGCTCATGCACTATAAGCCCCTTCGATGAGCTTCATTGCTCTTGGGTAAACGTTATTAATATATATGTTTAAATAAAAAAAAAAGAAAAAAAAAAAAAAAAAAAGTATATGTTCAAATTTACTAAAGTAAACCATTACCAGTATTTATATAATATGGAAAGTGTAAGGTGTCACATGATGGCTATGAAAATACTAATGAAAGTTAAGTACAGACATGTATGTTTGTGTATTTATATGTATAAAGCATATATGCAATATTTACATATTTTGATAGTTGTCATGTTGGAAATTTCTTGCATAAAACTACAGTACACCCAGAATTTTACAACACTGTACAACACTTATTGTGAATAAAGGTGTAACTGTAGTTTAGCGGACAATAGTATCAAACACTAGTCCGTAGGTTCAAACCAACATAAACCCTAAGTCCTTACTCATTCCCAGGTCCTCCTCTATAAAGCTTAACAGGGAGGCTCATGGGATATTACTTCATGTATGTCTATTACTTTGTCTTGGGTTAGGATTAGGGTTTGTGATGGGGATAGGTTTTCAGGAAGTATCTGGGTTTTGGTCAGTACTGGTTTAGTCATACATGAAGTACCTGTCCCTAGATGCCTTCTCAGGCAGCTGGCAGGCAAGTGGTATATTCTAAACTGCAGTCTATATTGTAAAGAAATATTAATACAAAATCTTATTGATGAATATTTGAATAATGACGCTCTACATGTATATTACCTTCAATGCAATCTTCCAATCTTGAGCTGGAAATATTAACAGTTATTTTATCAGTAGCACAAGGAGTACACTGTGTTTTTCCAGATTGAGCTTGATAAAAATTAAGAGGACACTTTTGACAATCTTGTTTAGTGTGGTTAAAAGCTGATCCAGGAGAGCAATCTATATTTGAGAATAAAATATATTAAATAATTGCAAATAATTGCAGTTCTTCAATTTCTTCAATTTCAGTACAAAACTCTCCTTTATCCACTCCTCTCTTCTCTTCTCTTCTCTTCTCTTCTCTTCTCTTCTCTTCTCTTCTCTTCTCTTCTCTTCTCTTCTCTTCTCTTCTCTTCTCTTCTCTTCTCTTCTCTTCTCTTCTCTTCTCTTCTCTTCTCTTCTCTTCTCTTCCCTTCCCTTCCCTTCCCTTCCCTTCCCTTCCCTTCCCTTCCCTTCCCTTCCCTTCCCTTCCCTTCCCTTCCCTTCCCCTCCCCTCCCTCCCATCCCTTCCCTTCCCATCCCATCCCATCCCATCCCTTCCCTTCCCTTCCCTTCCCTTCCCTTCCCTTCCCTTCCCTTCCCTTCCCTTCCCTTCCCTTCCCTTCCCTTCCCTTCTCTTCTCTTCTCTTCTCTTCTCTTCTCTTCTCTTCTCTTCTCTTCTCTTCTCTTCTCTTCTCTTCTCTTCTCTTCTCTTCTCTTCTCTTCTCTTCTCTTCTCTTCTCTTCTCTTCTCTTCTCTTCTCTTCTCTTCTCTTCTCTTCTCTATTCCACTCTGATTCCACCCCACATTACTTTGCCCCTGTCTTTTTCACTACACTTCTTTCCACTTCACATTACTCCACTGCTCTCTACTTCACAGTACTCCACTGCTCTCTACTCTACTCTACTCCACTCCATTCCACTCCACTCCACTCCACTCCACTCCACTCCACTCCACTCCACTCCACTCCACTCCACTCCACTCCACTCCACTCCACTCCACTCCACTCCACTCCACTCCACTCCACTCCACTCCACTCCACTCTACTTCAGTAGACTATACTCTACTCCACCTTGGCTTCGCCTATATTATATACTCATAGTGAATCATGTACATGTACATTTCGGTACTGTACAGGTTTGTCCTTACTTTTAATGCAGTCCTGTATGGTTGAGCTGGAGACATTCACGGTTATTGTACCATTAGGACAAGCAATACATTCTGTTGTTCCTGACTGTGGTTGAAATGAATTCAGAGAACAATTTTGGCAATCTCGTATAGTATAATTAAATGCTGATCCAGGAGGACAATCTGTATGATCAAAATGTAATTTCCAAATATAAATTCAACATATTCCTAATCATCCACCGATTCACTAACCAACCAATCAACTAATTCTTCCTACTTGCGCATCAACCAACTAAGTGCACCAATTTCCTGTTGAACAGTGTAATTATTTTCTTCGTTCAATGACTATTGTATACTTACCTTTAATGCAATCTTGCAGACTTGAGCTAGAAACATTAAGGGTTATTTCGCCATCAGGACAATGCATACACTCTGTTTTCCCCAACTGTGGTTGAAATGAATTGAGTGGACAATGCTGGCAATCTCGAATCGTTTGGTTGAAAAATGAGCCAGCAGGGCAGTCTACGTACAAGAATGAAGTATTTCAATCAATATATTATACATATACATGTACTAGGTAATAGGTATTATAAAATAACATGTATACTACGCGAGCCCTGATTGGTCAATTGCCGTGTTTGGATCAGAGTATCCAAACACGGAAAATTCCCGCCAAAACGATTTTTTGAAAATGTCGGACAGTATATCATATTCACTTGTGATTATTTTATAAAAGAAATACCAAATGTTTTTTTCCATGTTTGGAGACTCTTATCCAAAGACTTGGGAAATTGCTCGACTTTCGAAAAGCTAAAAACACTCGCCTACGGCTCGTGTTTTGTCACGCTTTTCTTCAGTCTCGCAATTTCCCGTGTGTTTGGATCAGAGTATCCAAACACGGAAAACCATTTGGTATTTCTTTAATACTGTTCATACATGAATAAATATACTTCTTAACCTCATTAATAATTCATAAGATGAAAACAAAGGCAATCAGCACCGAGACGGAGTTTGGATATGTGATCAAACACTTGCATAATAAGCCAACTTTTACATCAAATTTCTCTTAATTATTATTATCAGCTCAAACACCCTTCTCGTATTTGATGTAATATTTCATAAACGAGTGGGAGTGTTTTACCAGGGGTTACAAACACGAGAGGACGACGAAAATCAGAACAGAGTAATTTTCATTGTTCTCGAGTGTTTGTAAAACATGAGAGAATAATGAAAATCACGAGTCTGCAGGCCGAATGATTTTTATTGTTTTCGAATGTTTTACAAACACGAGAGAACATAGAAAATTACGAGGTGATAGGCCGAGTGATTTTTGTTGTTCTCGAGTGTTTGTAACCCCTGGTAAAACCCGATGCACGAGTTTATGAAATAGCTTCTCAATCGTCTATTATAGTAGAATTCGCGCGAGGCCTTGGTGATATTGGTGCATATTAGATTAGACGCCACAATGGTTTATATTAGTACCCAATTGCTGGGTTGCACGTTACGTCATGGCGGCCATGTTGGTTGGTAACCAACATGGCCGCTGTGTCTTTGTCCTCTAAGTCTCAGGGAATTGATTGCTACCAACCAATATCTCCAACCTCGTACCCAGGCTCTTTTCAACCCGCCGCGCGGAGAAAAGACCCTGGTATATCATGGTCACGTGACTACCGGAATCTGGTTGTGACAAATTTTGTTTGGCAAGGGTGGGTAGAGAGGATTTGAAGCTTTCGTTTGAAAGAAATACCGTTTGAGAAAATACTTCGATCTTGGATTCAAGAGTTCAGTGCTAAGTGGGTACGATATGATTTCTGATTATGTTCACAAGAAACGGGTAACGTAGAAGAGAGTCGCGCTGCAGAGAAGCGAAGCAAAGAAGCAGATCGCAGACGGTATTAAATAATTCACCATTTGAATTTCAAATTCACCTATTCCTTCTCTAGCTCGAGCTCTAGCTGCTGAAGATTTCGACCATAACGCTTATTCTTATACACAACTCTTGTTTCGATGTGAATACTATACGTAAATTACCGAGGTGTAGAGCAGAGAGAAATTGGAAGCATTCGGACGATCGTCGACATTTTCCCAGACGGCAGTCTGAAGTTTTAATTTGGATAAACAAACAACCTAGACAACCCCGAGGAAAATAGCTCAGCGCTTTGTATTTTTACGATTTATTTGGTGTGATGTATGTTGCCGATAATTGTAGTTACTGTAAAATTAATGATCAGCCCTCAAGTTTGAGTACTGAATATCTTTGTATATTTCACTTGTTTATAACAAAAATTTGCCTCGCCCGTGCGAGACGAATCAGTTTCTGTCTCCGTTCAACGACACAGTGTAAACAAGTATAAGACTTTCTGGCTCCGCTCCACACTTCGATAATTTGCGTAGTATTCACATCAAAACAAGTAGTGTGTGTAACTGCCAGTATGGAATGTAGAGGCTGTGCACCGGACATGTCCGGTGCACAGCAACGGGAAATGGTGCACAAACTGGTGCACAAAAATGCAAAATAGCAATTATTGGTGCACACGAAAAGTGGTTATAAACAGCGGTGCACAAGCTAAGTTATAAATGGTAGAGACATTGAGACAATGCCACTGACTGATATGATAACTATTATAGCGTAAAAAAGCTGTGTTGTTTCTGCTCCTAATAATGGACTTCATTAATTATTTTGAGCTGAATTGTTAATTTTAATTTAGTTATTTTGATATAACCAACTTAAACAAAGAAATAAAGAGCAAACAAACTTGGGAATTAATAGACCAGACTGACCTTCAGAATTCTGTAAATTCTTCCCCCAAAATGCAGGAAATGGCATTTCAGAGAGTCTAGATTTCAAAAATTTTCGGGGGAGCATGCCCCCAAACCCCCCTACACGGGCTACACCCTACATAGTTATCATGCCTGCAGCGCTAAAATTGGCAGCCCCATTCTTTCCATGCTGGTGCCACCACTAACAGTCAAATGCCTGTTGGTGCACATGGACAAATCTATATCCTAGTATTGGTGCACAAATATACAGGATAAGCTGATGTCCGGTGCACAAAAGATGGACATTCCATACGGGTGTGTAAGGATAGCATTATAGCAAAAACCCTGAGCAGCTAGATAAGGAATCCGAATTAAAAACGGGAAAATATTTACGACCTGCGGTCATTAATTGCTTTTCGCTTTTCTACGCCGTCAGTACCTCGTACGTCACCCGTTTCTTGTGAACATAATCAGAAATCATATCGTACCCACTTTAATAGTGCTGAACTCTTGAATCCAATTCAAGATCAAAGTATTTTCTGAAACGGTATTTCTTTCAAACGAAAGCTTCAAATCCTCTCTACCCCACCCCTGCCCAAACAAAATTTGTCACAACCAGATTTTGGTAGTCACACGTGACCATGATATACCAAGGGTCTTTTCTCCGCGCGGCGGGTTGAAAAGAGCCTGGGTACGAGGTTGCCAATATCTCATGTTGAATTTATAATTACGAAATGTGGTAATTGATAAACGGTCTTTTGTTTGTGCTGTTTATTATCTGATTTCTTAATTATGAATTCAGTTTGTGCGACCTTTACCGGGTCTCAATACCCATACATATGACCAAATATGTTTCTTTGATTGGCTAATTAGGGCATGAATTATTAATGAGTTTAATTTATACATTGAGTCATTTACATGTACATTTTGGTGCTGTACAAGTTTGTCCTTACTTTTAATACAGTCTTGCAATCTTGAGCTTGAGGCGTTGATGCTTATTGTACGATTAGGACAAGCAATACATTCTGTTGTTCCTGACTGTGGTTGAAATGAATTCAGAGAACAGTTTTGGCATTCCCGTATGGTATAATTAAACGCTGATCCTGGAGGACAATCTGTTTATTAAAGTCAAAATGTAATTTTTAAATTTAATACCGTTATAATTATCAGCGAATGATATTAAAACCAAATTACTGGTTAAAGTGCCTATAAACTCAAATAAGATATTACTGATATGGTTTCTATGTAACTTGAATAGTTGAATGCCAAAATATTTGACATGAACTTCTGTTTGTTGTTATATTGAGGTTTGTATTTCCAAAATGTTAATGAGGATGACGTCAATGTAGGCATTTGTGTGTGTTTTTCTTTTCTTATGATAAATCGCTTGAAGTTTTTAATGAAAAATGACAAAATATAGAATATACTATTCAAGTATTCCGTTAACATGTGAATTGGATAATATTTCTGCTGTAACGGAACACTGCGTATATGCAAATTATGCCTACATAGACGTCATTCTCATTACCATTTTGGAAATACAAACCTCAATATAACAACAAGTAAAAGTTCAAATCAAAAAATATTTTGGCATTCAACTATACACATTAAATAGAATCTATATGCAGTAATATCATGTTTGGGTTTATAAGCAATCTTTGATATACTGCCGAAACGGAAAACGTATAGTAGGAGTCTAACGTTTCGAGCGAAGGCCTTCTCTCGAAACGTTAGACTCCTACGTCCTCTGTTAATTTTGGCAGTATATCAGATCATAACTACTGTTTATATACTTACTTTCAATGCAGTCCTGTATGGTTGAGCTTGAGACATTCATGGTTATTGTACCATTAGGACAAGCAATACATTCTGTTGCTCCCGATTGTGGTTGAAATGAATTGAAAGGACACTCTTGGCAATTTTGTGTTGTGTCATTGAATGCTGATCCAGGAGTACAGTCTACATAATATATAGGACGAATTTTATTAAATTCATTTGTCAAAATGGAAATACCTTCCCACTTCCATTTCTGTAGTTGGTTGTGTATTACTGTATTTCTGTAGCCGCTACCGAAGCGCGAGGGAACTTTTAGCGATAAAAGTCGTTAATTCTTAATGTATTTTCGTCTGTTGGTATCGATTTGGGATAAACATCCATTGTATTATGATTAAATGCCATTTAAAGCTAAAGTATACTATTTATGTATTTCTCAGGCTTCGGTAGGGGCTACAGAAATACAGTAATACGCAACGAACTACAGAAGAAGAAGGGAAAGTATTTCCATTTTGACTGCAGTTAATTACTTCTACATTTTAACTCCTGGCCCGCAGTGTCTCTTTTAATTGATAAAATCGTTTGACATTAGCCTGAATTCAAGTCAAGTAGTTTTGCACAACATATATCATACATTTTTAGTATACTGAGGTTGAACTCGGAATGTGAACAAATAACCCTTTATAGCCCAGGAGGTTTCCAGCTGACAAGTAAAATCGTCTGGCGTTAGCCAGAGTAAAATACTAAAGGTGGCCAATGGGCTATAAAGGGATAACAGGAAAATAAATGAGCTACAATATTTGCATTAACAGGAAAATAAATGAGCTACAATATTTGCATGAATGTGGACAGCATCCAAAATACATATATGACATAAAGCAGATTTTACATAGTTATTGTGATGGATAATAAAAAGGATCTCTTAATGAATTTCTTTAAAAATTTCTTTTGAAATTCGTAGCGCAACAATACGTTGTTTTAGATTTGTTGAATGGGAAATATTTTCAATGTGTTTCTGCTCGAACAGGCGAACCGAGGCCATGCATGATTACAAACTGAATCAGCATTTCTAGTTTATCCCACGCAAAATGAAAAAATTGACAGATCGTGTACCTTTATCTTAATTTGCTGCAAGTCTAAGAACTGTCAAAGATGATTGGTCAGTTCAAATTTAGAAATGTATTAACTTTGTAAGTGGCCTCGATTCGCCAGTTTTAGCAGTAAGACCACAAATAATAATAAATTTTCTGTAGTTAATACTAATCTTTGAATAGTAGGAATTATTTTAGGGAGTAAATATAGTAATGTAGGGAGGTGATGAATTTTTTTATTAGAATACTGCCCATGACTTACTTTTAATGCAATCTTGCACGCTTGAGCTGGATATATTAAGGGTTATTTTGTCTTCTGGACAAAGAGAGCAATTCAGCTGTCGGCGAAGATTTTGGTAAAAATTTAGTGGACATGGACGACAGGTTGTTGTGTTAAAGTCGTAGAACGATCCCGGTTTGCAATCTAATACAAGAAATTGTATTATAGTCTTTTTCTTCGACAAGGAAATTCAATATATACCAGTAAAAATGATGATGATAATGATGACAACGACAACGCAACAACTATAATAACACCTACTACCACAACCATGCACAACAATATCAACAAGAACAACACTACTACCACCACCACCACCATCATCATCACCACCACCACCAACATCAACAGGAACAACAACAACAACTCTACTACCACCGCCACCACCACCACCACCACCACCACCAGCACCACCACCACCACCAACAACAACGACAACAACACTAGTACCACCAACAACAGCAGTAGCAGCAACAACAACACTACCACCACCAACAACAACAGCAACGAAAACAACAACACCACCGCCACCACCACCAACAACGACAACAACAACAACACTAGTACCACCACCAACCAACAGCAGCAGCAGCAACAACACCACCACCACCACCAACAACAACAGCAACAACAACACCACCACCACCAACAACAACAGTACCACCACCAACAACAACAGCAACAACAACAACAATTACAACATCAACACCAACAGCAACATTAACACTAACATCAACAACAGCACAACATAACTGTCAGTGCACTTTTAATCAATAAAAAACAACTATAAAGTTTGTAAAACATCTGTAGCTGTTATATACTTACCTAAAATGCAGTTTCGTCTACTGTCTGATCCATTTCTCATGGTAACTCTGTTTGAATCGCACTGGGTACAATTAAACTGACCCTTGCTTGATTGATAAGAATCACGAGGACAAAATTCACAATTTTCTTTCTTAAAATTGTAAAAGCTACCTGGACTGCAAGCTATAAGAAAAATATCGAAAAGGTTTTTATACGTATATTTTAGCCAGATAAGAATAAAATGTGAAGTTAATTCTTTAAGTCAGTTTTGATAAATCCATCTTAATCAAGTTCCATGATTTTAAAAAGCAAGCTAGGGCAGATGTGCGAAGCCCGTATAACTTATCCGATAGATAAATCTTAGCTAGAGAACTACATGCACCAGATATGCTTTGCATAAACTTATAGTCCGTTTCAGCTCGCTTTTAAAATCCGATACGTATAATTGAAATGAACATTCCGAACTACGTTGCAATGTTCCGAACTACGTTGCGAGGTAGATACAAATTTAAGTCGGCAATTTGTTTCTGCTTAACCAAGTATCTATTAATCGCAAAATGAATATAAGCGCCCAGCTCAAAATTTATTATAATTATATTCTATACAACAAATAATCTTCTCCGTGATTTTTACCAAAGGAATTCAAATCAAAGCTTATTAAATTTGACGACGAACTTCACAACGAACTTCGCGAACTTCCACACTAAGTTCCCAACCTTCCAACAAATGTTGACAAACGAATTTCAAAAGCAAGCTGAAACTGACTATAATTTAAATTTTATCCACTGAATAACGACTTGTGTATCTGATAGTGCTATTTGACAGATCAATTTAAGTTTGGTAGCACTGTTCACTCGCTAGGACTTGTTCACCTGATATTCTGGTGTGCGGCGTGCAAGTGAAGTAAAAACATACATTGAAAGGTCGGTGTACTCAGCCGAAATGCTACATAGTTGGACTGCTTCGCGACAAACGGCAGGCAAAGATTGCTTGTTTAAAGGAATCAATCACAAGAAAAGACTTCTCACGTTAGACTATATATGACGTAAAATAACCATCATGACGAGAAAGAGCAAAGTGTCGAGTGGCAGAAGAAACTCTGGTGACAAAATCAACTCTGTCTTTTGCTGTAGCTCTCGATCGCGAAGCCTAAGCTCTCTATACTGACAAAGAAGGCTTAACCGGTTTCTCTCGAAAAAAGTGCCAATGTAACTAAATTTTCACGTTGGCAAAAATACCACCAATTTAAATTTTGAATAATCAAATATAGGGCGAATTATAATGAAAGTGAAGTATGATTATTTATGCGTGGTTGTGGCTACAAAACACGTTTTCCTAGATGTAGTAAATAGGTTTTTATTATAAAATGGATATAAATAACGCGTTCTCTGATTGGTTGAGTTCTGTGCCTTTGTCAATAAATAAAGACCTTAAATGACGTCATCCAAGTGTGTCATCCAAGAGTGCATGTAACCCCGTCTAACCGGGCTTAACGTTTTGGTGAGAGGCAGCGCGCAAACAGCACACGCCACCCGTTCTCCCCTAAACAAAAGGTCTTTGCGACCAAGAGCTTGCGTTAGCAACGCGATATGGTCATTAACGCAGTGCATCAATATTTCTGATGGCTATTTCCTGCACGAAACAAACTGCCTTTGATGTCTTTGATCTACACGTATTTCTTTTTTTGTTTGGTGCTCCAGTGACTAAAAGAACTCAGTTTACTCATTTTCTTTTATGTCTCAGTCATTAGGAGACAGATACTTTGAATTTTTGTGAACGTGGTCCGAAATAGGCCTATAAACATTATAATAAGTACATAAAGTTTCGCCTTTGTTTTTGCTGTACAAGCTGTCGTAAGCAGAAAACTTTGAGCTCCAGACGGGCCGGACTCGAACCCACAACCCTCCGATACCAGCCAGACGCTATAACCCATGAGCCACCAGAACTCAGATGACAGACCGAACAATATTTATACCTGGAGACGAGTCAAAACTGTACGTGTGTCACAAGTACTTGTTGGGCTACAAGTCGCTACTTGATGCCATCTCAGTTCTAGTTGCTCAATGGTTAGAGCGTCCGGCTAGTACTCGGAGGAGAAGGCGGCCCTTCGTCAGTATATATCTAACCGTACTATATTTCGATTGTTGTTTCAACACTGCCTACGCAGCACACTACTTTTATAGTACTCGGAAGGTTGTGAGTTCGAGTCCCGTCTGGAACTAAGAGTTTTCTAAGTTTAACAACTTAAGGCCTGGCCAAACGCTTTCAACATCATTCAACATTGTTGAACGATGTTGAATAATGTTGAACAGCACGAGTGGCCAAATGAATTCAACATCGTTCAACCTTCATGAATGACAATTAATTGAACGCGGCCTACCACAAAAGCTGGAATCGACAATATCCCGCATGGCGCATGTCTCTGTTCAACAAAGTTGAATGAAATGTGGCCAAATGCGTTCAACACATTTCAACATTTTGAGAACAATAGAAATGTTGAACGCGTGTTGAAGGAAAATTTGAATAAGTTAAATTTTGTTCAACATCATTCAACATCATTCAACCCCGTTCAACAACGTTCAACATCATTCAACAGGGGTGGCCAAACGCTTTCAATATGTTGAATTCAACCATGTTGAACGATGTTGAATGAAATGTTGAAAGCGTTTGGCGAGGCCTTTACGGCAGTTTGCACAGTAAAAACAACTGAAACTTTAACACCTTCAAGCCGAAAACACTATACTAACGTGCAATAAGAACCTGTTTCAGTATACTTACATTGAACGCAATCACTGAGATTCTTATTTCCATTGTGGTTTGTGGTTGTGTTATTTGGACAGGTCAAGCACAGCACTTGTCCTTCTAGTGGCTGATAGGTGTCCTCAGGACAGACAGTGCAGTTCTTTATTGCGAGGTTAAATCTTTCCCCGGGTGAACAAGCTAAGAATTATAAAATGCAAGATTAAATATTAAGGTCTTTACTGAACTATTAAGTAATTATTAACTCCACTGTGAAGTGGTCATATTTTCACTTTGTTTGTTTGTTTGTTTGTTTGTTTGTTTGTTTGTTTGTTTGTTTGTTTGTTTGTTTGTTTGTTTGTTTGTTTGTTTGTTTGTTTGTTTGTTTGTTTGTTTGTTTGTTTGTTTGTTTGTTTGTTTGTTTGTTTGTTTGTTTGTTTGTTTGTTTGTTTGTTTGTTTGTTTGTTTGTTTGTTTGTTTGTTTGTTTGTTTGTTTGTTTGTTTGTTTGTTTGTTTGTTTGTTTGTTTGTTTGTTTGTTTGTTTGTTTGTTTGTTTGTTTGTTTGTTTGTTTGTTTGTTTGTTTGTTTGTTTGTTTGTTTGTTTGTTTGTTTGTTTGTTTGTTTGTTTGTTTGTTTGTTTGTTTGTTTGTTTGTTTGTTTGTTTGTTTGTTTGTTTGTTTGTTTGTTTGTTTGTTTGTTTGTTTGTTTGTTTGTTTGTTTGTTTGTTTGTTTGTTTGTTTGTTTGTTTGTTTGTTTGTTTGTTTGTTTGTTTGTTTGTTTGTTTGTTTGTTTGTTTGTTTGTTTGTTTGTTTGTTTGTTTGTTTGTTTGTTTGTTTGTTTGTTTGTTTGTTTGTTTGTTTGTTTGTTTGTTTGTTTGTTTGTTTGTTTGTTTGTTTGTTTGTTTGTTTGTTTGTTTGTTTGTTTGTTTGTTTGTTTGTTTGTTTGTTTGTTTGTTTGTTTGTTTGTTTGTTTGTTTGTTTGTTTGTTTGTTTGTTTGTTTGTTTGTTTGTTTGTTTGTTTGTTTGTTTGTTTGTTTGTTTGTTTGTTTGTTTGTTTGTTTGTTTGTTTGTTTGTTTGTTTGTTTGTTTGTTTGTTTGTTTGTTTGTTTGTTTGTTTGTTTGTTTGTTTGTTTGTTTGTCTGTTTGTCTGTCTGTCTGTTTGTCTGTTTGTTTGTTTGTTTGTTTGTTTGTTTGTTTGTTTGTTTGTTTGTTTGTTTGTTTGTTTGTTTGTTTGTTTGTTTGTTTGTTTGTTTGTTTGTTTGTTTGTTTGTTTGTTTGTTTGTTTGTTTGTTTGTTGTTTGTTGTCTGTTGTTTGTTTGTTTGTTTGTTTGTTTGTTTGTTTGTCTGTCTGTCTGTCTGTCTGTCTGTCTGTCTGTCTGTCTGTCTGTCTGTATGTCTGTCTGTCTGTCTGTCTGTCTGTCTGTCTGTTTGTTTGTTTGTTTGTTTGTTTGTTTGTTTGTTTGTTTGTTTGTTTGTTTGTTTGTTTGTTTGTTTGTTTGTTTGTTTGTTTGTTTGTTTGTTTGTTTGTTTGTTTGTTTGTTTGTTTGTTTGTTTGTTTGTTTGTTTGTTTGTTTGTTTGTTTGTTTGTTTGTTTGTTTGTTTGTTTGTTTGTTTGTTTGTTTGTTTGTTTGTTTGTTTGTTTGTCTGTTTGTTTGTTTGTTTGTTTGTTTGTTTGTTTGTTTGTTTGTTTGTTTGTTTGTTTGTTTGTTTGTTTGTTTGTTTGTTTGTTTGTTTGTTTGTTTGTTTGTTTGTTTGTTTGTTTGTTTGTTTGTTTGTTTGTTTGTTTGTTTGTTTGTTTGTTTGTTTGTTTGTTTGTTTGTTTGTTTGTTTGTTTGTTTGTTTGTTTGTTTGTTTGTTTGTTTGTTTGTTTGTTTGTTTGTTTGTTTGTTTGTTTGTTTGTTTGTTTGTTTGTTTGTTTGTTTGTTTGTTTGTTTGTTTGTTTGTTTGTTTGTTTGTTTGTTTGTTTGTTTGTTTGTTTGTTTGTTTGTTTGTTTGTTTGTTTGTTTGTTTGTTTGTTTGTTTGTTTGTTTGTTTGTTTGTTTGTTTGTTTGTTTGTTTGTTTGTTTGTTTGTTTGTTTGTTTGTTTGTTTGTTTGTTTGTTTGTTTGTTTGTTTGTTTGTTTGTTTGTTTGTTTGTTTGTTTGTTTGTTTGTTTGTTTGTTTGTTTGTTTGTTTGTTTGTTTGTTTGTTTGTTTGTTTGTTTGTTTGTTTGTTTGTTTGTTTGTTTGTTTGTTTGTTTGTTTGTTTGTTTGTTTGTTTGTTTGTTTGTTTGTTTGTTTGTTTGTTTGTTTGTTTGTTTGTTTGTTTGTTTGTTTGTTTGTTTGTTTGTTTGTTTGTTTGTTTGTTTGTTTGTTTGTTTGTTTGTTTGTTTGTTTGTTTGTTTGTTTGTTTGTTTGTTTGTTTGTTTGTTTGTTTGTTTGTTTGTTTGTTTGTTTGTTTGTTTGTTTGTTTGTTTGTTTGTTTGTTTGTTTGTTTGTTTGTTTGTTTGTTTGTTTGTTTGTTTGTTTGTTTGTTTGTTTGTTTGTTTGTTTGTTTGTTTGTTTGTTTGTTTGTTTGTTTGTTTGTTTGTTTGTTTGTTTGTTTGTTTGTTTGTTTGTTTGTTTGTTTGTTTGTTTGTTTGTTTGTTTGTTTGTTTGTTTGTTTGTTTGTTTGTTTGTTTGTTTGTTTGTTTGTTTGTTTGTTTGTTTGTTTGTTTGTTTGTTTGTTTGTTTGTTTGTTTGTTTGTTTGTTTGTTTGTTTGTTTGTTTGTTTGTTTGTTTGTTTGTTTGTTTGTTGCAACAATTCGTTAGCGTTTTGAGACAAGTTGTATGAAAAATTGCGCTGTGTAGCATTAAAGGTGAGGTAATACAGGCAACATTTTTCTTCAACTTTCAACGCAACATTGTTGCGTTGCAAGTTGAAAACAATGTGGAAGTGCATACTTGGCAACATGAAATTTAGTGAATGATCACCCAACCGTTCTAACCTTGCCTAATGCAACTGAAATACTCATGCAGTTCAAGCGATTTAACAGATTAATATCAGAAGTACCGTCCCAAGTCTACTTCTGCTGTGTTCAACTTGCAATCGTGTTGCCTCCATTTCTACTTGCCAACATGCTGTTTCAACTTGCAACAAAATCGTTGTGCGCATGCAACAACGCGCTTTTCAACTTGCAATGCAACAATGTTGCAGCAATTTGTTGCCCGTATTACTTCACCTTAAAGTGTATATGAAATGAAATGAAAATTAAGTTTGTTTAATTTGGAAGAGTTTTTCCATATCTTACTTCGTTCTTGAGATCTTACTATTTGTTTGATATGTAAATGATCACACTGCATACGTCACATTGTATAATGAATTACTGAGAAATCGTGTATATCATTGATATTAATCTGTTAAATCGCTTGAACCTGTGTTTGTTTAAAGTCATGAGACAAATACACCTACATGCCCAGTTTCATGTGACTTTGTTCGATAACTTCAATAATATTCCTAATTTTCCAACAACTCATTATACAATGCGACGTATGCAATGTGCTCATTTATATCAAACAAATAGTAATATCTCAAGAATGAAGTAAGATATGGAAAAACTGTAGAAGATGTTACTTTACAATATCAAGAGTTCTTTCAAATTAGACAAACTTAATTTTCATTTCATATACACTTTAAGGCCTGAAGCGAATAACGAAATTAACGATAATCTTTGTTTACCTTTTAGACATGTTGAAACATTCTTTGCACCAGTGGTGGTGTACGTGGTTGTCCCATTAGGACATGGTTTGCATCTGGTACTCGCCTGGTCGGGCTGGTAAGTGTCTTTTGGACACGGCTCACATGTTGTCATGTTCAGGTTCAAAAATGTACCCGCAACACATGCTGATTAAAAAAATAAATACAAATAATGTAAATATGAAGACACTAGATAGGAGTGTCGAAACGTTGGGTTATGAGCAGTAACTTTTTAAGTAATAGTTCAAATACGAGACGGGGGACTTTACCCGGATTTCAAAGTCCGAGTGCTTTTTGAAAAGGCGAGCCTTTTTAATGCACGAAGGTTTTGTAATCCCGCTAAAGTCCGGCGTCGAGTATTTGAACTGACTTCTCAAACTCAAAACAACGAAGATACCTCTGAAACGTAGTATAATTTGCCTTATTTCAAAGTCCCAAGACTTTGAAAACCTATTTTGCATTATTTCAAAGTACTAGTACTTTTCCTCCGATTTCAAAGCACTGATTGAACAATTTCTTTTGTTTTTGGTTCATGAATTACTAATGATTTTAGAAGTTACGTTCTCAACCTCATTAATAATTCATAACTAAGTTAAAAACAAACGAAATCAGTACCGAGACGGAGTTTGGACACAGAATAGTAATACAGCCAGAAATCCAACTCGAGTGAAAACTTGTCCGCATTTCTTCAATGCGCAGGCGCGATATTTTACGCCATCCGACGCCATCCTACGCGATCCTACGCAATGTCCTACGCCATCCTACGCCATCCTGGCAAGTTCCCCCGGCAGTTTTAACCTTCTTTTGAAGGTCCAAACTGCCGGGGGAACTTGCCAGGATGGCGTGGGATGGCGTAGGTTGACGAGGAATCAAGATGCGCGAGGCGACATGCGCGAGGATATAAACTTCAACGGTTCCGACGCGAGTTGGACTTCTGGTTGTACTACTATTCTGTGGTTTGGATATGTGATCAAACACTTGCATAAATTAAGCCAACTTTCACCTCGAATTTCTCTTAAAGTGGTTCTCTGATGAAAATATTGTTGACAATGTTTTTGCATAATCGTAAAGATGTTATGGTAGTTAGTAATCGTGGAAAGTTTCATTTCAAAATTCGTTGAAGAAAAGGTGGTATTTTACGTGTGAAATTTGTATTTTGGAACGCCGCCATTAAAGTGGCCGAGCTTGAGAAGAATGAGTCGAGAAAGCTTATGACGTCATAGACTCAATAACAACAATGACCCTTTTGTTGACAGCAACAATGATCTTTTGTTTTTGTTGAGTCTATGACGTCATAAGTTCTCCTCAACTCATTCTTCTCAAATACGGCCAATTTAATGGTGGCGCTCCAAAATACAAATTTCGCACGTAAAATACAACTTTGTTTTTGAGAATTTCGAAATGAAATTTTGCACAATTATCAAGTAACATAATATCTTTAGGATTATGCAGAAACATTACCAGCAAAATTTTCATCAGAGAACCACTTTAAAATACTGATTCATTTGAGAAGCTATATCATACACTCGAAGGTTGTGTTTGATCTGATATCAAAACACCTCCAAGTTGTCAGCTAACCAACACCTCTCGGTGTTTGATATTAGATCAAGCACTCCATCTCGTGTATGATATATTACTTCAAAAACGTTTAAAGTGCCTCTATGGCCTGTGGGATCTTTACATATTTAAATAACTTAGGTTAAAAGAAAATGTTTCCCGAAATTTTTCTCAAAAATATAAAATCCCCGCCCATTAACAGCGCTTCAAAGTTGGTACCTCTATAACTGTGACCGTACATTAGGGACATGGTGCGAGTTTACTGTGTGACGTCACGATCGGAACCGAACTTCTGACTATTTAGTGTGTTTGTCGTATTGCGTCTCTTAAACCTTTACTTGAGCAATGAAAACTTTAGATATATTCATCAATATGATCCAAGTCTGACTCAGACTCGGCGGAAGAAATTTTGGTGTTTCGACTGTGACGCAAATGTGACGTAAATCTATCAATTAGAGCCCAGGCCCAAGAAAACGGTCTAACTTTCAAAATGGCGAGATTTGGGCTGATTTGGCCAACTTCGGAGCGCTGTTAATGGGCGAGCATTTAATATTTTTGAGAAAAAATTTCGGAAAACATTTTCTTTTAAGCTAAGTTATTTAAATATGTAAAGATCCCACAGGCCATAGAGGCACTTTAGGGTCTTCATTGAGGTTTGCTGGGTCATTTCGGTAAAGTGCTCTCAATTCGTCAGAATTTATGCCACCAATATAAAATAGATATCGTTGGAAAGCTATTGATTTGTAGAATACAATGTATTATTTTATTTCGCCATAAACACAAGCCAATAATAGTTTTGAATTTTTTAAATAAAACCAGAGGGCTTCATCGGGGCGACTCAAGTACAAAGCGTTCTATTTTGTCCAAAAAAATTTTTTACAGTTCGATTCCGAGATAAATTTCTAGCAAAACGGTGTCGGCGTTTCTAGATTTATTGCCTGGTTTCGATTTTGTGACTTATTTTGCCCGAATGTTGGCTGAAAAAAAGCATTTTCAACTTTGGTTGTCAATATAGTCCGCTTTGCTGGAAATTTATCTTGGAATCGTACCGCAAAAAAGAAATCTGAGCAAAATAAAACGCTTTCTACTTGAATCGCCCCGAGTGAAGCTCTCTGGTTTAAATTTTTTTTAGAAAATGTAGTTCAAATTTTCCGAGCCCTCAACCCCCTGTATGTCGAGCGGTTAAAAATTTGAACGCCATAAATTCCGATAATCGAAATATGGTATAGTAGGTTAAAACTGCCGAAACAGAGAACGTAAGTGGTCTAACGTTTCGAGCGAAGGCCCTTCGTCAGAGAGAAACGTGACGAAGGGCCTTCTGACGAAGGGCCTTCTTTGACGAAGGGCCTTCGCTCGAAACGTTAGACCACTTACGTTCTCTGTTTCGGCAGTTTTAACCTACTATACCATATTTCGATTGTTGTTTCAACACTGCCTAAGCAGCACACTACTTTTATAAATTCCGATAGTTTGACATCTAGTCAACTCAAAAAAGAAAAATAATCAACTTTAGCATGCAAATCCTACGGAAGCTGTTTTCATAGCACTTCACACCACACTAAAGCCGGTTTTCCACTAGGCGACTTTTTTCTCGAGAAGCGACTTTTTCTCATGAGCTCTGAGCTGGAACTAATCACAAATCTATTGAATTCGAACAAAAGAAAGTCGCTTCGTGCGAAAAAAATCGCCTAGTGGAAAACCGGCTTAAAGCCTAGTTCTCATTTGTCGCCGATGATCGGCGATGATCGGCGATTTATGATTTAGATGCATGATAAGTAATAAAGAACAATGCAGAAGTTCTTTATTACTTAAGATGCTGCTGCACTTCCCGTTTTAACATGCATCTAAATCATAAATCGCCGATCATCGCCGATCATCGGCGACAAATGACAACTAGGCTTAAGACTGCGTTCACACGAGTCCGGTATAGAAAATAAACGGTATAGTAAAATGTCGTTACGTTCACACGAATCCGTCATAATTTAACGACGCTTTGAAGGCGTTCACACGACACCGGAACCTTCTGGTGTACATCCAGTATATCAATGCTGTGCACTGTTTAAATAGCCATATCTCGTCCAAAGTAAATGGAAACGAGGAGCAAGTCAAAGAATATTATCCCACCAAAGTGTATATAGTGCATTCTATAGGTTTACAATTTTAGTCTTTCTGTTAGGAACTCTCCTTATTGACTTAATCTTCTCCTATTTCGCTGGCTAGTCATTGTTGTAATAATGTTATAATTGTTCATACAGCAGCACAAGTTCTTAGCAGAAACTTTCGAGAAGTCGAGAAGACAAATAAAGTTTTCCATTGCTGAAAAATACGCCAGCCGTTTGGTTATTAGGAGCTGAAAATTTAGGAACTGAGTACTAAAGCGGAGCGAAAAAGTGCCGGATCTTATGTTCACACGAAACCGCCAAGGGTTCCGTTTTCATTTCGCTCCGTCTAGAAATCGTTTTCAAAATTTCCAGTTAGAGCGCCGTTTTCACACAACTCAATCCGGTGCCGTGTGAACGCAACGGCGTTTTGTGACTTTTTAGCGCCGTTTTCAACTCGCTCCGGACTCGCGTGAACGGGGTCTAAAACACTTACTGCAATTTTCACCAAACTCTACGAAGCCAGGTTTACAACATGCACGGTCTTCGCTTGGCTGTTTATACAACCTTTTACAACACGATTCTGTATCACTTCCAACACTCTCTGCCAAATCGATTTTCCCAGAGATATTACGCGGTATCAATGGCCGAAGTTCGTCCTGTGCCACCGGTAAGATGATATTAACCTGTTGCTCACAGAGGTTGGGTGCGGTCTCTCTTTCCGAAATATCCATGATTTCATCTTTGGCAAAAATAATAAATGTAATTTCTGCTACTAAATGTTCAGTTTCTTTGGCTCTCTGGAAGTCGTAAAATTCTACCCTTGTGAAATTTGCGCATTTTGGTCGTAGTCTTATGAATTCCTGGAACTTTTGTAGTGTTGATTGCGTGGGATTGACAATTGTTTTGTAATCTGCTCCCTCTTCAAGAAAGTACTGATATACGAACGTGATAAATTGGCAGCTTTCTTTGAATACTGTTCCTGGAAAATATACCAACTTTATATTAATTAAATTATATGAGTAAATTACTTTTGATAATGATGATGATAGTGATGGTGATGGTGGTGGTGATGTGGATGGTGGTGATGATACTGATAATGTTGTTGATGATGATGATGGTGGTGTGGTGATGGTGGTGGTGGTGATATGGATGGATGGTGGTGATACTAATAATGGTGCTGATCATGATGATGATGATGGTGGTGGTGATGGTGGTGGTGGTGGTGATGTGGATGGTGGTGGTGATACTGATAATGGTGCTGATCATGATGATGGTGGTGGTGGTGATGGTGGTGGTGGTGATGTTGGTAGTGGTGATGTTGGTAGTGGAGAGGTGGTGGTGGCATGATTGTGTTGGTGTTGGTGATGGTGGTGGTGGTGGTGATAGTGATAGTGGTGATGATGTTGTTGTTGTTGTTGATGGTGGTGGTGGTGGTGGTGGTGGTGGTGATGGTACCGGTGGTGGTGGCGTGATTGTGGTGGTGATGGCGATGGTGGTAATGGTGTTGTTGTTGTTGATGATGATGATGATGATGATGATGATGATGATGATGATGATGATGATGATCAGATAGAATCGCGGCATTCAAGATGATATGACAAATACTATTTCCGATATTTATTTTTATCTAAGTTGTTCCTTCGATACAAATGAGCGCTAGTGGTGGGACAACAGCTCTTTACAAATACTTCAAAAACTCATTAATAATTCACGAGGAAAACACAAAGGAAATCAGTAACATGTCCGTGGTTTTATATCTGATAAAGAAACCTCCTGATTTACATAAACTTTAGCTTTGATTTTCTCGGCTTAGACAACGTTATTTTTCAAGCTTACTACGCTAATGAACTTACCAAATGGGTCGTTTTTGAAGCTATTTAAAATACGTGTTTTATCAGATGTAAAACACTCGGCTATCGCGTCGTGTTTTAAATCTGATAAAACACTGCTGCTCATGTTTAAATATTACTTTATAATTTACTATTCTGTAATTTTCACAACTTTCTATAGCTGTGTTATGAAACGTTCCTGTCGCCATCTTGAATTCGCAATGCACTGTCGTCTATCCAGGGTAATAAGCTCAATTAAAAGGGTGATTGCTTAGTGTTGAGACACAATGCGGTAATTTTTTCTTGATAAACACTTTCATGGCAACAATGTCTAGATATGATCGTTGTCATATTGGTAAAAGCAATAATTCTCGTACATTTGTCATGAATCTATCTTTACACATCCGAAAATTGTTGCTTTTACCAAAATGACAATTATTATATTTAGATATTGTTGCCACGAAAGTATTAATAAAGAAAAAATTACCGCATTGTGTCTCAACACTACGCAATCGCCCTTTTAATGGAGCTTGCTACCCTGGATAGACCATAATGCATTGCAAATTCAAGATGGCGCCGCTATTGGTGAAAAGGTCTATTGTCCCGCCTGAGAACATTCCCATATAAACCCGGCATGAAAAACATCCCGTTTCTCTTACGGATCCCGTCCAGGCTCTTATGTAAACTTCCCTTAACTCTTTCAGTATCAAACACGTACTTTAGTTTTTTAATTGGCTAACGCCAGACGATTTTACTCGTCGACAGAAAACCCCCTGGTACTCTAAAAGGGTTAATATGTTTTTTACTATACCTTCTTTAGCGCTGCTAAAGTTGATTGCTGGCATGGCTAGAAGCAGGAATAACATCCGACTAATCATCCTGTAAGTAAAACAAATTTCAGTAAATTGATTTTTAATTGTGAAAATTAGGACACGTTAAGGAGTACTGTACATTATAGATTTCTTAATAGATTTCTGAAAGAGTGTTATTAGGCTGTTTCTAAAGAACATTTATCAATACCAAGAGTATATACAATATTTGTGTAATGAATACTGTAGTGTTCAGCGGTTTCGGGCACTTTACATCCGGGGATAGGGGCGAGAGACAACGTGCGAAGGACGTACTTGGGGAGATGTGATGGCGATTATATTTAACATGTATTAACCTAAAGATATAAAGCATTATTTCTACTTTACATCCTCCAAATGCTTAGCTAGTATTGCGGTGCCCTGCATGACGACTAGCCGCTGAGCTGCTGACTCTTTACGTAGCTTTATATTCTGGGCGTCACATTTTTTTGGCACCCATAAGCCACGGACACAGAAACGTGGGATATCGGAACGAGAATACAAGCGATGTTTTTAATGCCAAAGATTTTGGCGACTTTTTGACGACATCATATTTGTGAAGAAAAGCATGGAGCATTCCGCAGGTAGATACAATTGTGGTGCCCTGACGTGTTAGCGGCAATAGCTCGTGAGTCAGCTTTATAATTTTAGTTGTAAGTTTTTGCAGAATTGATAGCGAACGTCATGGGCTCTGGCATTGAAAATGGAAGCGATGTTTTTGACGCGAGGGATTTTGGCGGCTTTTTGACGATCTCCGTGAAGCGAAGCGTTACGCAGGTAAACACAATTGCACAAAATTGTAGTGCCCTGACAAGTTATCGGCTAGATCGTCAGGCAGCTTCATATTACGGTGTCCTCACAAGCCAGTCACTGCCCTGACGACTTGTTAAGTAGCTTTATATTCTGGGTGTTTGACGGAACTGTCTTGGCACCCGTAAACCGTACACAGAAAGTGGGCTCTTTTTTGACGAAACGTTTTTGTCACTCTTTACCATTTTGTCTGGTTTATCTATATTGTTCGGTGTATCAGTGTATGGATATAATATGTAGTATACTGTATATATGAAGCCCTGGTCACTCACATTACTAATTGATAAAGAAGTCAAAAATATATATGTATAAACTCTCGGATGCGAAGTGAGATTCTCAAGAGGAAAGATAACTCATGAGGAAAATTCAAAAGAAATCAATGTTTAATCAGTATTTAGAAATCGGAGATTACAGTCAAATTTAGCAAACTTTGAGGTGGATTTCTCTTAAAATACTGAGTCGTTTGAGAAGCTGTGTATCCAACATTCGTCAGTGTTGGTCATCCGATGTCAAAATACAGTCAAGCTGGTTAAAAAACCTCGGCCTCGCCTCGTATTTTCAACTTGTTTGACTGTATTTATGGCCTGTTTATATGGAGCCGAGTTACCCAGCTAGCCGTACCCGCCATGTATAGAATTTCAATGCTATCCCAGCAGAGTGTTTATATGAGACAGGCGGGTAACTCGGCTAGCCAAGATCCCGGCAAAACAGCCGAGATCTCGGCATGCCGGGATGAAAATATTCCCATATAAACACTCTCTTGCCGGGTAACTCGGCTAGCCGAGTTGAATTTGTCACAACAGCGCACGCGCCACTTATGAAGACAATCAGAAACTACTCATGGAATGTGAAACCATTATAATGTGTGGGCGGCTTTGCCGAGTAACTCGTCTCATATAAACACTCATCTTTTTTCAACTCGGCTTGCCGAGTAACTCGCCTAGCCGGGTAACTCGGCTCCATATAAACAGGCCCTTAGATCGGAGGAAGAACACATATGTTGTACTTCAATGGGTCTAAACAAGGGTGAGCGTTTTCTCAAATATCGTACATAAGTCTTTTAACTATAAACATAAACTAAGGATGCAGTGCTTAAATTTCGCCTAGGTTACGCATGACGATTAAACTAAAATGGTTTATGTAGAAATTCGAAATTGACATTTAAAAGAGGAGATCGGTATATATGCTATGACTCAGCATAGTCAATCGAGATATGGTCTGGAAACTCGGCAAACTTCAAAGCGCCTATAATGAGCTGTGATTTTATGTTGAACCGTACCTTACACCGTGCACATCCTTTGTTTTAGGTTTATTAATATTTAAATAGCACGGTTGAGTAGTTGAACTGAAACGTTGCTATTGGACAATTCGTTCATTATACTAAAATACAATGTGTTCAGTGACCGTGCACCGTGCACAAAAATGCATAAAGGCGAACAAAAAGATAGACCAAAGACTTTAGCTGAGTTTCCAGACCATATCTCGATTGACTATGGACTCAGATATGAGATATTGAGTGCATGTATTAAATGTTCTTCACTCATTTTACTCAAAAAAAATTTTAGAACTCAGAAATTGTTCTGAGTAAAATGGCTACATATCATGTATATATAATCTACCCTTTATTATTTGTATATATAGCAATATAAAAAATTAGTAGTGCTACGTATAGGCACTGTAGAAATATAAGTCGAAAATATTAAAAGTTTGGTGTATATATATATACTGCCGAAATACTCAAGAAAAATGTCTGACGTTTCGAGCGAAGCAATTTCGTATAGAGAGAAACGTGTAAGTGAACTAGAATAAGCGTTACCTATATTCAAACGTTTATCATCAGTGCATGGAAATTGTATGTCAAATATGTAATCGGTCATTGCCATTGGAAACAATACAATAACAATACACATTTTATTCACACTTTTTTTGGGTTGTTTTTTTTACAAATGGAAGAGAGAGATATTACATCTGGAGGTGCCCAACTAATTACAAGAATAAAAGGAAAAAGTGCCTAGAGGCTAAGTTAACCGTAAGGTTTTCTAGTTAGTCCCTAGCCAATACTAGTTTTTATTTTAACATGTAGCTAAATTTAATGAAATAATATATAACAAAGATGAAAATAATTTAACTTTTAAATTGTTTTGCTAATAAGAACTGCATGCTTAATATTTTTAGAGAAAGAAAAGACATTGAGTTCTTTTATTAAATCTGGACGTTCTTGCCAATATTCACTTGCAATATGTGATAAAGTTTGTTTGCCAGTGTTTGTTCGAACACGAGATTTATATAAATTTTGCTTAGAAGCATATCTGGTATTGTAAGAATGAACATCAGTGGCATAGAGAAAATAATTTTGGAAAGAAAGAGGCAATTTCTTTTTATGCCATATATGAGTAAATTTTAAAACATGTAGACGAAACGCATTTTTTACAGTAAGAATATTTAGTAAGTTTAACAACGGGAGAGCACTTTCTGTATATTTTCCATAAGGAACAGCAAAGAACATCGACCTTATAATTTTGTTTTGATTTATTTGAACTTTTTGTATACGAGTTTTATAAGCGCTACCCCATGCCAAGATTGCATAAGAGATATAAGGATAAATTAAATTGTAATAAATTTGTTTTAATTGTAGAATGGATAAATAATGTCTAAGCTTATGAATTATATACCTTTAATTATCATTCGTTTGATGATAAAATGATATACTAAAATGATATAAAACGATCCTAAACAGATCGGCCTTTTATACAAGTGCTAGTGTACGCAATTGTTCTGTTAATAGTTGAATAATCTAAATGCTGAATTTGTATTTATGTTTACTGATATTTAATAGCCGTTATTCATATCAAGATATATTACTATATTGTACGTGAGACACGAAAGATTTCTTAAAAAAGTGTACCCAATTTTGAAGTGGTGATCTAAGTTAAGATTGAACTAAAAATGGAACCTTAGTGAAACTAAAATGCTTATCATAGTAAACGTATTACTTAAAGAACACTGTTAAGAGCACGAAACTAAAAAACTAACTGTTTGAAATAACCAATTTAATTAGTTGTCTCAGTTGTACTAGGGACCTTACGAAATACGACAGCAACTTCAACGACGACGTCTTTTAAACAAAAGAATTCTAGTTGCGAAAAATAATGAATAATTTTTTGTCCCTAGAGTAATCTCAACACTCAACAGCGCCACTTAGAGCATTTTCACGTCTTCAGGACGACGGCAACTCACCAAAAAATGAGAACTGTTGCTTAAGATTTACTTCAATACTGGCAGTGCAATCATTTTAGCAGTACTGGGGCGTTATGGGAGTCATTAAACTAGCTTCAAATATCAAATATAATAGTCAGTTATCCGTGACTTTATTTAATTATAAAATTTATGTTGCTTTTTCACCCTATAGCAACGTAAGGTCCCTACTAACACTTTGAGGGCCAAGACCTCTCCCTGTGCTGAATAAAATCGTTTGGCGTTAGCCAGAATAAACCTTAAAGACTCGTCGTCAGGCTTCAAAGTGTTAAAGAGATAGGTTTTAACACTTTGAGGCCTGGACCTCTCCCTGTGCTGAATAAAATCGTCTGGCGTTAGCCAGAATAAACCTTAAAGACTCGTCGTCAGGCTTCAAAGTGTTAAAGAGATAGGTTTTAACACTTTGAGGCCTGGACCTCTCCCTGTGCTGAATAAACTCGTCTGGCGGCGTTAGCCAGAATAAAATACTAAAGACTCGTCGTCAGGCTTCAAAGTGTTAAAGAGATAGGTTTTAACACTTTGAGGCCTGGACCTCTCCCTGTGCTGAATAAACTCGTCTGGCGGCGTTAGCCAGAATAAAATACTAAAGACTCGTCGTCAGGCTTCAAAGTGTTAAAGAGATAGGTTTTAACACTTTGAGGCCTGGACCTCTCCCTGTGCTGAATAAACTCGTCTGGCGGCGTTAGCCAGAATAAAATACTAAAGACTCGTCGTCAGGCTTCAAAGTGTGAACCCTTCAATATCAAGCATGTACTTTAGTATTTTACTCTGGCTAACGCTAGATGATTTTACTCATTAATATATAGGGAAACCCCTGGTACTCTAAGGGTTAAAAAAAACCCGTTGCCAGTTAACTATTTGAAAAAATACAAGACCAAATACAACTAGAATGATAACATCTTGAAAATTTAAGATATGAGTTAAAATCAAGAGAACAAATATGAATATGTTCCTTATTAATTTAATATGAATGATATTTCGATTGTATTTCAAAGCCATAGCTAGTAACGACGATCTCACGATGTCTAACGACTTTGAAATAGAGATCTTGAGTTTTCAAGATGTTATTACTTGGCTTATGCTGTTTCGCCATCAGTTATGTTCAGGAGTGACAAGAACGTCATCTATAATCCCGATAAGTATATATTACGATTATTTAATCTATCATGATTATCTAATCACTGCAGCAAACGCTGCATGATGGGGCCGTGAGATTTAAGTATTGATTTCGCGGAGGGAAGAAAACCGGAGAACCCAGCAGTGGAAAACTCTCGAAGCACAGGAGAGAACCAACAACTCTACTCACATGAAGCTAGGTGGTCATTCGACCGGGCTTAACTTCAGTGGTGAAAGGCAGCGCGCTATAAACAGCTTGCTTGTACTTCCTCAATGTTTTAACATTGAATAATCTTGATTGATAAATCTTTCTTATATAATTTTTATTTAACAGCTCTATTTTGCATGGCATTAAATAAATCAGTATTTACACACACTTGTACACACAGACTAAGGAGCTGTTCATATCAGACGGGCTGGCCCGGTCACCGAGCTGATTTTATGTCACGAAGGGCCTTCGCTCGAAACGTTAGACTCCCATACGTTCTCTGTTTCGGCAGTATATCTAACCTTACTATATTTCCATTGTTGTTTCAACACTGTCTATATACGCAGCACGCTACTTTTATTTCACTATCTGGAATTACAATACTCCGTACCTATACGGGAAAACAAACCCAAGTTTGCTTCGTTGTCGTTATGTGCATGATTTTGCATTTCTCAAATAGTCATAGAAAGATTTTCGTGACATAAAATCGGGCAAACCCGCCTCATATGAACGACCCTTTAAGATAAAAGGACAAGACTGAAGACGTAAAAAAAAAGCAAAAATATAGAAATAAATCTAACAGAATCTTTACGTGTCAGGAAAATGTACTTAAGGTGAGGGCCAGTTGATTAAGTAAGCGTAAAGGTCTTTGTTATATATGAAAGCGTATTATTTAATCTATTAAAAACCATATTACATATATATGAATTGATAGTTTTTCTATAAACTTTATCTGTGTTTATCTCTAACGTCTGTCAAATACACTTGGTCGTTGTTTATCGTGATGCTGATATGTTATATAATGAATAATGTAAAGCTTGCATATTGCCCATTGAATTATAACTATATATCCGTCACGAACGGGTCAAACCTATAGACATATTTACCAATTGAGCTTTGAATAGTTAGATTCTGTAATATATAAAGTTCTCCCATCTTACCTTGATACCTTTCTGTATAAGAAATCGTTTTAGAGATGGACTACAATCCAACACAATCCCACCGCTTGACTTGCCAAAACTTTCATAAACATTTCCTTTGTCGGATCGGTGATCTGTAGCTATATACCAAGTTTATAACACAAACATGCAGTCATGGTCTCTTGTTTAACCCAGTATCCGTATTAAACGCTCCATTGTCTTTAACGAATTAAAAATAAATCCATCCTTTAATTAAGTCTCATACTGTTTGTACAACCAGCCCCGTTATCTGACAGAAAAAGGACAACTACTGAATTCGTTGGGAGCCTTCGTCGTCAATGTTAACTTCCGATTTAAAAAATGATCAGCCAATAAGTATCACCAAGTAGAAAGGATGTTCGGAATGTTTTATTCTGACTTATATGGACAATAACTCTTAAGAAAGCTCATCAAAGAAGATCCGTTTTATTATAAAACCTTCTTTGAACTATAGTTTACCATTTGAATAGTTTACGGTATGTTGTATTTACGGTGCATGTGCTCGAAAGCAATTTTCTAGTTGAGTAAACCCACAAAGACGAAGATTTAAAAAACATGAAAATTCCACTTTTCCTGTCCAGAATAGCTGCTAGTGGAATTTTATAATTCGCAGTTTAATGCATAGTATATAATTTAAATTATTCAAGATCATTAAATCTAATTAAAAGTTGATCGATTTTAAAATCTACGTGTGGTAAATAAAATAGTGCTAAGCGAAGCAAAAATGTGAACTGCTCGAAAAAAAAAAGAACGCTCGAAACGTCAGTATTTCGTTGCAAAAATATCTCGCCAGTTCATCACCTTTTTGCCTTACTGCTGCGTAGGCAGTATTTGGGATATATGACACTTTCTTTTATACTCTAGGATATAGGGCTAGCCCATATATATATATATATATATATATATATATATATATATATATATATATATATATATATATATTGATTTTCGCTTACCTCAAAAGTCTGCTACAGCCTGTAGCAGACTTTTGAGGTAAGCGAAAATCTATATTTGCTCTAACTATATGTTATCGAGCACTCTTTGCGTTTCGTAGACCAAAACCCACACGTATATATATATATATATATATATATATATATATATATATATCCTATATATATAGCCTATATATATGTCTTTCGGTACAGATATTGAATGAAACGAAAAGCTAAATAAAGGCTTTGAGCTATATATATATATATATATATATATATATATATATATATATATATATATACATATATATATATATATATATATATATGTATATATGCATATATATATATATATATATATATATATATATATATATATATATATATATATATACTTTACCAATGTGTTACGTTTGTAGTAGAAGAGTGCTCAATACCAGGAGTTTGGTAGAGCGGAATAACAGTTTAAATCCTAAAATATAGTCGTTGCGACTATATTTTAGGATAAATATAAATATAGCAACGACTATATTTTAGTATTTAAACTGTTATATATATATATATATATGTATATATACAATACCCTGGTTGCTATGCGTGTTTTCATTGGTTGTTGCCCATGATCTATTAGAGGACAGACACATGGATCACGTCAGATCACGTCAGCTGACTTGCTTTTTTCTTTCTTCATGCCCCAAAATCCGGCAAGAAGTATTGTGTAACTTTTATATTGTATAAAACAAATAGATTCCATTTTTTGTCTGTTCAGTTATAGATGCACAGAAGTCGTAACAACGTGGTAAGAACATCAGTGACCCACTCGACTTCGTCTCGTGGGCCACTTTTTTGTTCTTACCACGTTGTGACGTCATCTGTGCATCTATAACTGAACAGACAACGGCAAAATGGAATCTATTTGTTAAATAGACATACATAAATTGGACAGTCTCAATAAGTGAACTCCGTTCTTCAGATCTGGAACTCTTAAGGCCCTAGCTGTTTACATGAAGTGGATTGACAGTCCAATCGGATCGAAAACCGCGAGTGAAGTCAATCCAGGCACATGTTTACATGGAGAATCCGATCTGCTTGGAACATTGTTTTCGGTTTTGGAACACTATTTTGTGTGCTTCCCTCAATGTCTGCCCTTTAGCACGACACGCACTAATTTCATCCATGCGTATCAAGTCATTTTCAAGTCAAACCGTGTTTACATGAATCAGATTGGACACACTCAAGTCGATCCTTGCTTGAATCTCAAGTCAATCCACTCCACTTCCACTGGGTGGATTGACTTCAGCTATTCGTTTCGACCAGAGTCGAAAACTTTCAATCTTCTCCATGTAACTGCACAACAAGGAGAAACAACATGCGAGATTTGACTTGAATACTCAACCACTTCATGTAAACAGGTTCTATAACTTCAGTTATTATCACGCTTTAATTTATTATTGAGTCGGTTTTCTTTGATGTACCGCGGGCTGTATATAGCATACAGCCCTTGAATACTAATTAGATAAGAAATGAAGAAAAAAACTAGGAAAATCTTTGTCCAAGGTAGAAAAAAAGACAAAATTTTGTTGGAAAACCTCCTCAATAATAAATTAAGTCAGATAAATCCCTCGAACGTCGGGCTGTATGCGATATACAGCCCTCGGACGCTTCGCGTCCTCGGGGCTGTATATAGCATACAGCCCTCGTTCTCGGGCTTTATCTCTTACTTAAAAGTGAAGTCAGGATTTCTGTTCATCACGTCGGATTCAGTGCCCTACGCCACAGAATAAAGAATATAACTATATTCTATTCATACGCTGTCTGTTACCGCTTTTGACCGCGTAGGGAACAGTTTGTAGAGGAACTAAGGAACTTTAGTTTGGCCACGTTTTTATACATGGAGCCCGCCAAAGTGATGGAAGCGCAACGTCGTGCAACTGGCCTATAACTGATCGAGTGACTTCACTGCCCTCGAGTTAGTGTTCCAGTTTTGAAAATTCAGTTAATTGCTCTGAACTCGTTTTCATGATGTACGGAATTGTAAAGAATTGCTGCTCGAAATTAAAACGAGTGCAGTTATACATAAAGGGAAAATAATTTTCAATCGTCAGCATTATGAACAAGATTTATATTTTTGGTCATTTCACAAATAATAAAACCTTTATTAAATTTTATTATTATATGGCACGGATTACTTCCGGGAAAATTACGCGCTGTGATTGGTTGCTGACGTGGCGAGATTTCTCCGTAATGCCCGCGGGGCATTATGAAAATTGTTAATGCCCTATGATTGGAAACAAACAAAAATCCTAATAAGGAACTTTTATTGCCGAAAAACGACGAAAATAAATGAAATAAACGACGATGAACATTAACAAAAGTAAATTCTAGTATCCAAACGATCGAGAAAGAAACAACAGAAAATAACACTAGTTCGGTGTTTTGACGTTAAAGGAAGCGAAGACCAAGAAATACAAGCCATTGATTTTGTAATAAAAAGTGCCATATAATAAACTACTTAATAACCTCGACCGTTTAGTCTTTACAGTAAAATATTAAACCTCGGTCTTGAACGTATTAACCTCGCTATCGCTCGGTCAACACAGCAAGACCTCGGTTTAATATTTTACCGTAAAGACCTCACTCTCGGTTATTAAGTAGTTAATTATGGTTAAGTTTTAATTATTGTTCTCGAGGACGTTAATATGTCAAAAATATTCAGGTGAACTAGCAAATTCCTTGCAACGCCTTCCTATGCACTTCAAGGTATTTACCACATCATACCGGAAAAGGAGCACTGGTTCCAAAACCGCAAAGTAGTCTAGCATTATGCATACTAGAACATTTTATGACGTTGTATTTATTCAAACTATATTTATTGAAATTTCGCCGTTGTCTGTTGTGATTCTATGAATAGCTGATTATTTTGTTCTCCCACCGTTTCCAATACAGAAATTCAAACTCTGGCTATTTTTTCAAGGCAGGCTAAAATTATTTTTATTAGCCAACAGACCGCGCGGTTTTCTCTGATCTGTCAAAATGAAAATTCCTTCACATTTCTGTTTCTGTAGTTTGTTGTGTATTACTATTTATACAATACCCTGGTTGCTATGCGTGTTTTCATTGGTTGTTGCCCATGATCTATTAGAGGACAGACACATGGATCACGTCAGATCACGTCAGCTGACTTGCTTTTTTCTTTCTTCATGCCCCAAAATCCGGCAAGAAGTATTGTGTAACTTTATATTGTATAAAACAAATAGATTCCATTTTTTTGTTGTCTGTTCAGTTATAGATGCACAGAAGACGTCACAACGTCGTAAGAACATCGACTGCGTCTCGTGGGCCACTTTTTTGTTCTTACCACGTTGTGACGTCATCTGTGCATCTATAACTGAACAGACAACGGCAAAATGGAATCTATTTGTTAAATTTCTGTAGTCGCTACGGAAACGTGAGAAAAACATGGCGATAGAAATCGCTTATTCTTGATTTGTGTTTGTTTTTTGGTATCGATTTGGGAGAAACATTCGTTATATAATGATTAAATTCCACGAAAGCTAAATCATACTTTTTATATCACATTTTTCAACAAAAAAATTTCCATACGCTTCAGTAGCGACTACAGAAATATAGTAATACACAACAAACTACAGAAGAAGAAGTGGGAAGGAATTTCCATTTTGACAGATCAGAGAAAACCGAGTCAATCTCGTTCCCAGAGCCCACGTTCCCCACTCGGGAAACGAGAGACTCTGGGATAATTCGTTTCAAATCACAGGATTCTTGTTATTCCAGTTGAGGTACGCATGCGTAAATATCCGAGCGGAATCTGGATAGTATGTTCTCCTTGTTTGACTTTCCCCCCAAACAAGTCAATGGCGAAGATATCGATCGCCGCAACGGCTTCACTGGAGTCTTGTCGTCCAACATCTTTGTTATTTTGGTTTTATTAATTCTACTTCCGGTCACTTCAGACCAACGACTCATGCTCACTATTCATTCAATAACGTAACGATTTGAACCGAATTATCCCAGAGTCTCTCGTTTCCCGGGTGGGGAACGTGGGCTCTGGGAACGAGATTGAAACCGAGTCTGTTGGCTAATAAAAATAATTTTATCCTGCCTTGAAAAAATAGCCGTGGTCTGAATTTCCGTATCGGAAAGGGTGGGAGAACCAAATATTCAGCTATTCATAGAATCACAACAGACAACGGCGAAATTTCAATAAATATAGTTTGAATAAATACAACGTCATAAAATGTTCTAGTATGCATAATGCTAGACTATTTTCCGGTTTTGGAACCACCGCTCCGTTTCCGGTATGATGTGGTAAATACCTTGAAGTGCATATAGGAAGGTGTTGCAAGGAATTTGCTAGTTCATCTGAATATTTTTGACATATTAACGTACTCGAGAACAATAATTAAAACTTAACCATAATTAACTACTTCATAACCAAGAGTGAGTTCTTTACGGTAAAATATTAAACCGAGGTCTTGCTGTATTGACCGAGCGATAGCGAGGTTATAATACGTAAAATCGGTGCTATAGGGTTCTTGCAACTTACAAGTTTAGATGCTAATGCTTTTGTTTAATAATAATAATAATAATAATAATAATAATAATAATAATAATAATAATAATAATAATAATAATAATAATAATAATAATAATAATAATAATAATAATTTAATTTGCAGTCTCTCTACAGTGTAGCTTTACATCTGCAAAAGTTAAAATTTTAAACTACTTAAATCTATTGACTATACATATTATTTGTTTATATGGATTTTCCACCCAGCTTGGGAATACGTACAAGAGCTCAAAACCTGTACAGCACTGTTTCCAATTGACCGTACCGAAAAAGATGGCGACTTGTACATTTAACCACAATCCTTTGCGTGCAGTAAATATTGTTTCTTGCAGAATTATTGGAAGATATGGTTTTAAAACGATCAACTTTGGTAGGAATGAAGTCATAATCCATCTTAGCATGATAAACAACTTAACCATAATTAACTACTTAATAACCGAGAGTGAGTTCTTTACGGTAAAATATTAAACCGAGGTCCTGCTGTATTGACCGAGCGATAGCGAGGTTAATACGTACGTGGCACAGTGGTTAGCGCACGTGCCTTTCACCTCTGCGACCCAGGTTCAATTCCTCCTCTCAGCAGTTATCTGATTAAAATTCCACCTTGGCCGCATGTGACAAGAGTACGTCCAGTTTGACTCTGCCAAACATCGCAGGTTTCCTCCGGGTACTCCGGTTTCCTCCTGTAGAAACACTGGACCAATGAGGGATTGCCCTTACTGGACCTCTAGGGAGAACAGTTAGCTATTAACTGATAGAGCTATCCAGTATAAATAAGATTAGTTTAGTTTTAGTTTTATTTGAGCTGATTTGAGGTCGCAAAGCATTATGGTTAGATGTACCGCCGCCATCTTTTTCGGTGCCGTCAATTATTTACGTCAAATTAAAATCCCAATAGAAAACCTCCTTTGTGATCTAATAAGAAAGTTATTGAACACGACCGAGGTGTGTAGTACCCGGACTACGCCTTCGGTTTATAAACAGCTAATAGACCTCGATCGATTCAATAACCTATATTTATTTAATAGTTGAGTCGGTTATATTCGGTTTTCTTAGTTCTTATATATAGGGATGTATCTTGCATACATCTCGATTAAGAACAAATGAGTTAGATTAATAGCGAAGCGCACAGATGACGTCGAATTCATGTTTGTCTGAGTTTATAATTTATTCTTGCATTTCCAACAAAAGAAAGTGGCTCATTAGAAATCCCTCGAGATTCAATTTCGGTTTGTTTGTCTGAGTTTTGGTCTATAAATAGTAACTGTGAGCTTCGCTATGGACCTTTTCACCAATAGCGGCGCCATCTTGAATTCGCAATGCATTGTGGTCTATCCAGGGTAACAAGCTCAATTAAAAGGTGATTGCTTAGTGTGGAGGCACAATGAGATAAATTTTTCTTTATAGATACTTTCGTGGCAACAATGTCTAAATATGAACGTTGTAATATTAGTGAAAGTAATAATGGTTGGATGTATAAGTATACATTTGTCACGAATATCATCATACGTCCGAGAATTGTTGCTTTTACCAATGTCACAGCGATTATATTTAGGCATTGTTGCCACGAAACTGTTTATAAAGAAAAAATTACCTCATTGTGTCTCAACACTACGCAATCACCTTTTTTTATTGAGCTTGTTACCCTGGATAGACCACAATGCATTGCGAATTCAAGAAGGCGCCGCAATGGCATTGTATTACTTATTATAAATTCACAGAGATGTATAGAGATACATACCTATACAACCCAGGCATGTATAGATACATACCTACGAATTTACAATGAACAATACAATTTCCCCCTACCCAAATTTATTAGGGCCCTGCCTAAACCATCTCGAATTCAACCTTGGGAGTTACTCTGAGTGATGAACCATACTGGACAAGTAGAGAAAACCCTACTTGGCCCGGCTGGGATTCGAAGCCGCGACCTTCGGTTTACTAGTCTGATGCTCTACCAACTGAGCTACAGATCACGTTGGGAGCTGAAGGCCGAATGATAGTACTTAGGCTATTTGATACTTCGAAACAGACTAGTTTCTTCAATATCTAGACAACAGTCTTCATACATGACGATTTCGAACTACCATTCGACCTTCCGCTCCCAACTTGACCTGTAGCTCAGTTGTAGAGCATCGGACTAGTAAGCCGAAGGTCGCGGTTTCGAATCCCAGCCGGGCTAAGTAGAGTTTTCTCTACTTAGTCGAGGAGGAGAAGCGAGAAAAAGTCGACCACGCAGCACCCCCACTACACAATAGTTTTGACTCCAGATTATAATAAGCTGATACCCATAGAACATTGCTAGGTCAGTCGTACTCACAAATTGTGGGGTCAGTGGCCTGCTACATAGATCTCGAGGGGGTGGGTGGTCCTTTAGTTGACAGACTTAAAGTGCACATGAAACAAATGTCTTATTTGAAAGAACACTTAAAATGATAGAGTAACATCTTTTGCAGTTTTTCGTTTCCTTGCTTCGTTGTTGAGATATTTCAGTTTGTTTGAAATGTAAATTAAACAACTTGACGTCACATGCGCATAATGAGTTATCTCAGAGGTTATATACGCCCTGGTTATATATCTTTGCTATTATCAAACCAAACTTAATTCGAAGGAAGTATGTCCGTGTGTTTCTCTCACAACGCCAAACATGTAGAATTTTCAAGTGATTATGTTTGATAATAGCAAAGATATATAACCTCTGATAACTCATTATGCACATGTGACGTCAAGTTGTTTAATTTACATTTCAAACAAACTGAAATATCTCAAGAACGAAGCAAGGAAACGAAAAACTGCAAAAGATGTTACTCTATCATTTTAAGTGTTCTTTCAAATAAGACAAACTTAATTTTCGTTTCATGTGCACTTTAAGTCTGTCAATGTAAGGACCCCACAATTTGTGAGTACGACTGACCTAGCAGTGTTCTATGGGTATCAGCCTATTATAATCTGGAGTCGAAACTATTGTGTAGTGGGGGGTGCTACGTGGTCGGCTTTTTCTCGCTTCTCCTCCTCGACCAACTTGTCCGGTATGGTTCGTCACTCGGGGTAACACCTTATTACTAGACCTTACATTGGCCGTGTAATCAGAAGGTTGTTGGTTCGCATTAGACGTTTTTCTGAGTAAAATAGCTTGAAGAACATTGACACTCAGTTCTCATATCCAAGCTAGCATAAACATCTTTTTAATTACAAACTAAGATATTAACTGCATTATGTTACATATGATTTCTTACATGCACTGCTGTAAGGTTTATTGTGACAATTATAATCCCTTTAAATTTTGAATTTGTCCCTTGCCCTGATAACATTAAGGACATGTTTATAATGGCCAAAATCGGCCTATTCTTTACTTTCACGTGATGTCTTATCTGTCCAGGTGGTGGTCCGGAGTGAATGGCTCGGTCGATTAATACTTCAAAATATTTACATGATATTGATACTCTAGAGTTATTTACGTTCATGTTAGAAAATGCCGTACGCGTGCGTTGTGCTGGGTTGTACAAATCAATCTAATTTTATTTTGCCTGACCATCTGGAAATCAGAAATTAAATCTCAAGCAAAAAGTCACGTGATTGAAACCTAAGTATTGAGCTCTTGCACGTATTCTCAAGCCGGGTGGCAAATCCATATAAACAAAAGGATTACCATTCATTATTTGGTCCACTCACTGATCTCAAATAATAGACTCCTTATACTGGATAGAGCATCTATTGTTTCGCGCGTGGCAAAAATTGAAGTCGGAAGTGAAGCTAAAAATCTCGCGGCGGCCATATCCGTTGGGACCCACAATATTGCTGAATCATAGTTTTCGCCTCTGGTTTTCGCTTTAAATGATCGGATTTTTAACGTAAAGCAGCTAAATTTTTGTGATATGTATCTGTCGCTATGGGAGAACTTAAAAGTGGCTGTATGAAAACCAAGTGGGTCCCACCTGAAATGGCCGCCGCTAATTTATTCCGACTTCACAGCGAGCACCGGATGCTCTATCCAGTATAATGAGTCTATTATTTGAGATCAGTGGGTCCACTAAACGTCGGTACTTTTGAAGTTGCCACCCAACATGGCGACTATGACGTCACTTGCAAGAGCCCAATAACATAGGCTCGATTTCAGCCGTTGGTGTGTGGGGCGCAGGAACGCAGGCTCACAAACAACAGCTGGAATCAAACCTACCTATAAACATTAAATAATTCAAGAAATTCCAAAAGAAAACAGTCTTCATTTTATATCGAATATTTTCTAGACTCCAATAGGCGAATTTCAAGGATAATGCGTGCACATCATTTTACAGGAATTGGCGGTTTCTTGGCGGGCTCCTCGCAAAGGAAGCTATGGAAAACAGACTTGCTAGCGAGCCACAACAGCGGAATAACAGTGTTAAACATCCAGAAACTGTATCTATACTTTGTTTATTTTAAACAGTATGTTTACTTTGAGTGGAGTTTGCCAGTTGTTTTTTTTGCCAGTGTTGTAGTGCTTCATCGTCACGTGTTGTGTTGCTTCATCGTCACGTGTTGTGTTGCTTCATCGTCACGTGCTCTGTTGCTTCATCGTCACGTGTTGTGTTGCTTCATCGTCACGTGTTGTAGTGCTCCATCCTCACGTGTTGTAGTGCTTCATCACGTGTTGTGTTGCTTCATCGTCACGTGTTGTAGTGCTTCATCGTCGTGTTCGTCGTGTTGTGGTGCTTCATCGTCACGTGTTGTAGTGCTTCATCGTCACGTGTCCATAAAATTGACTCCCATGTAAGGGACTCCATTGTTTTTCAACATGACCATTATTTCATGTTGAAAGACAATAGAGCTTCCAAACCATGTTCTATTAACTATGTATAAACAATAATTCAAGAACTGGATAAGTGTCAACTTTTTTCATTATTTTAACTCTTTCTGGGCGGTCAATCCGACTTTCAAGTCTTAGGTATTTTACTCTGGTTAACACCAGACGATTTTACCCGTTACAGGAAAAATCCACCGATGGGATAGGGTAATTAAAGGCTCTCTGCAGCATACCACGTGACTAGCCGTTAATAATATTCCGTACATACTGCGGGCGCAAAAGAGTGATTGTCACAAAATGGCGGTGAAAGTGTTTTATAAGTTTGACAAAATGTCTTTGCAAATGAATACTAAAATATCGGTAGTAGAATTCCCACAAGATGTAATGTTATCATCGTTGTTTTCATTTACGTGAAAATAATATGTTCACTCCCTATCGTTGACGACGCCATGTTGAAATGTTTGATTTTGTTCATGAATTTTTTCAAAATTTCGAGCGTCGTCGCAGAGAGCATTTAAGTGCTCACCCAAATAGAATCATAAAAGTTTGGGGTTAATTTCCAATGCATAGGAACCTTATGGTTTTATGTTTTTAACATGAACTAGATTCGTTTGTCTCCCTCATATGCACCAGTTCAATATCGCTGTTACTACTCCGTCGTCCACGGTTTACGATCCCCAAATCGTTCATACTGTGTGAGAATGTTTTGTCTCCGTAGGCCTCTTCTGGCTCGTCAAACACTGGTATTTCGGTAAGTTCAGTCTCCCGGCTCGTCGCTGATTCTCTTCTCTGGAAAATTAAAGAAAAATTATTGCTAAGGTGCTTATAATCGAAATAGAAAATCGAGTTTTAACGTGCCTACGTCAAGGGAATACATTTGCCATCTCATGACACACCCACATTTCATTGTTCTAACAAACGCGTTAAATCATTTATTCAACTGATTAGTATGCATTCAGTGTGATAAATGGTTATCACAGTCTTTTGAATGGAAAAGAGTGTGATAACCACTTATTACACCGTTTATCGCATACTAATGAGTATTTTGATTTCTAACTCTGCTTAGATTTGGCAGTCGGTTTTCCCTTACACTCAATGCGTGCGACCTAAAAACCGGTTTGACGGAAGAAAACTAGATTGATTAGTCCAGAAGTTTGGACTGCGGCGACTTAAAAGATTCGACTCGATTTCGGCGAGTATTTATAAGGCTCTGCTCGCAGGGTGACGTCAATAGGGCTCCACTCAAAACGTCAGTATTTCGTTATCAAAGCTATTCCCGGAAATATACCACCTTTTCACTTGGTCTATCCAAACTGTGTACACAGCACTCTACTTTTATATACGGTAATCCTAAGATTACTTTTAGATAAAGTAGGCAGAGCTTTGGATAGACCAAAGTGTAATGGTGGTAAACTGCCGAGAATACTGACTTTTCGAACGGGGAGCCCTCCAATCCTCCATCAGAACAAAACGTGGTTTACTCTGATGAACGACTACGCTCGAAACGTAAAACCTATAAAAAAATGTTTACGTAAAAACGTCAACCACATTTTATTTTGACGAAGGACTCCGCTGGAAATGTCAGTATTTCGTTGCTAAAAATCTTGGCACTTTATTACCACCTTTTCACTTTACTTTTCGAGAAGAGATTCTATAGTCCACCTATAGCCATGGTACAGTTTGAGGGGACATTGAAACTTCCATGTGTTAAAATCACTCCCAAAGTGTGGTCTTTCTATTTATACTTCACAATCTTACGTTCTCAACCTCTTGATGTTTTTAATCATGATGTTTCATCAGATTTTTGCCTTGATATAAGCTACATTTACACGGTACAGGACGAATTCGACACCGGTCTCGAATTCGTCCTATTTCGCCGTAAAGAGGAGGAACCGTACGGTCACCGTACTTGTAACTGTTGGTAGAATTCCGTGGGTAAATATTATTAAATCTAAATCTAAAAAAAGTTCGAGACCGGTTCCGAATTTGTCTTCCGTGTAATAAGCAGGCGGAACCATACTAATTCGAGACTTGTTCCGAATTCGTCCGGTACCGAAGGGGGCCGTATGTTAGATAACCTTTTTGGTTAATACGTCTTTTCCCTCGTGAAATAAAGTTTTATTCTATTCTATTCTATTCTATTCTATTCTATTCTATTCTATTCTATTCTATTCTATTCTATTCTATTCTATTCTATTCTATTCTATTCTATTCTATTCTATTCTATTCTATTCTATTCTATTCTATTCTATTCTATTCTATTCTATTCTATTCTATTCTATTCTATTCTATTTCTATTCTATTCTATTCTATTCTATTCTATTCTATTCTATTCTATTCTATTCTATTCTATTCTATTCTATTCTATTCTATTCTATTCTATTCTATTCTATTCTATTCTATTCTATTCTATTCTATTCTATTCTATTCTATTCTATTCTATTCTATTCTATTCTATTCTATTCTGTGCTATTCTATTCTATTCTATTCTATTCTATTCTATTCTATTCTATTCTATTCTATGCTATGCTATGCTATGCTATGCTATGCTATGCTATGCTATGCTATGCTATGCTATGCTATGCTATGCTATGCTATGCTATGCTATTCTATTCTATTCTATTCTATTCTATTCTATTCTATTCTATTCTATTCTATTCTATTCTATTCTATTCTATTCTATTCTATTCTATTCTATTCTATTCTATTCTATTCTATTCTATTCTATTCTATTCTATTCTATTCTATTCTATTCTATTCTATTCTATTCTGTGCTATTCTATTCTATTCTATTCTATTCTATTCTATTCTATTCTATTCTATTCTATGCTATGCTATGCTATGCTATGCTATGCTATGCTATGCTATGCTATGCTATGCTATGCTATGCTATGCTATGCTATGCTATGCTATGCTATGCTATGCTATGCTATTCTATTCTATTCTATTCTATTCTATTCTATTCTATTCTATTCTATTCTATTCTATTCTATTCTATTCTGTGCTATTCTATTCTATTCTATTCTATTCTATTCTATTCTATTCTATTCTATTCTATTCTATTCTATTCTATTCTATTCTATGCTATGCTATGCTATGCTATGCTATGCTATGCTATGCTATGCTATGCTATGCTATGCTATGCTATGCTATGCTATGCTATGCTATGCTATGCTATTCTATTCTATTCTATTCTATGCTATGCTATGCTATGCTATGCTATGCTATGCTATGCTATGCTATGCTATGCTGTGCTGTGCTGTGCTGTGCTGTGCTGTGCTATGCTATGCTATGCTATTCTAATCTATTCTATTCTATTCTATTCTATTCTATTCTATTCTATTCTATTCTATTCTATTCTATTCTATTCTATTCTATTCTATTCTATTCTATTCTATTCTATTCTATTCTATTCTATTCTATTCTATTCTATTCTATTCTATTCTATTCTATTCTATTCTATTCTATTCTATTCTATTCTATTCTATTCTATTCTATTCTATTCTATTCTATTCTACCCGTGTAAACGGGGTCTTAAAGTTCCCTGTCCCTCCAAAATGGGCCCTCGCCCCAGGTCATCACTCTTTTTCAATGTCGCATATTTCTAACTGAAAGTTTTTGCATTAGATTGGGCACATAAAAAGTTCGACGTTTGAACTAGGCCTAAAAATCTGACTTGTTTCAAAACTTACCATTTCTGATTCTTTGATCATCTGCAGTTCTCGTAAAGCTTGCGAGAATGCCGGACGATCGTCTGGTTTCTTCAGCCAGCATCGTTCCATTAGTTGATAGCTGGTGTAAAAACAAAAACCAGAAAGCTATAAGAACTTTATAATTAAGAGAATGTAACAATTCTATTACAGAATCATCCTCAGAGAAATATGAGAAACTTTTCATGATTTCTTACACTGCTAAAGTCAACCGAAAAATTCGGGATTGCGGTCCACCGCTCTATACCTGTTGAGCTATTAAGCCGCACAGGGATTGGTGGCGTGTTTTATCCAACTTAAAGGCTGTTTTCCACTAGGCGATATTTTTCGAGCGAAGCGACCCGAGAGCTAAAGAAAATGTCGCTTCGCGCGACATTTTTCGCCTAGTGAAAAACCGCCTTAAGTTCACGAGATATTCTCGCGACAACTTAACGCTTTATCCGTGAGGAAGTGCAGTGTTACAATTCTATTAAAGAACCATCCTCAGAGAGACATGAGAAAAATTTGCAGGATTTCTTACACTTATATCAATTTTATCGCTTTCAGGACGATGTCGTAATTGTCCCTCGTTCGCTGAGTACTAGTACTTTGAAATAAGGCAAATTATATTACGATTCAGAGGTATCTTCGAAGTTTTTGAGAAGTCAGTTCAAATACTCGACGGATGGTACCAACTCAAGCTGAAAACACTAACAACGTACAAACGTGGTGTTACCACAAATTCTCTCTTGTATTACTATTTGTCATCATGCAAACTTTCAAAGAATTAACAAAATTATACATGACAAAATTTAACTCCAATTCCCGGCTCCAACTCTAGTGGTATCTATATTATATATCTATCCTCAGGTCTACAGGGGCATATACCCATGAAAAAGTTTGAAATCTAGAGTCTCTGAAATGCTACTTCCCGCGTTTTAGGGTGAGATTTTGTAGAAATCTAAAGGTTACAAAACTGCTAAATTCATTTTTGATGGAAATGACTGAATGTGTCGACTTAAATTTCGCAGGAATGCCAAACATGATTAACATGGTGTAATTTGTAGAAAATATCATGCAAAGGGGCTGAGTCTCCCCAAATTAACATGGGATTTTAACAGCGGGGGCTCAGCCCCTGTGAGTCCCCATCCCTGATTCCCCCCTTTCTGAGTTCTCCCTGAGCTACACACATCCCTCCACCACATCACTGATGTATTGTATTGTATTGTATTCTTAGTGTTCTGCTTACAATGCGTCTGGACAATTTTCTGGCTGATCCATTCTGTATCCCTTCTCAAGATAACTCAACAATTTATGGCCATCTTGGATTGCAGGGTAGGGAGATCGACCTGCATAGAAAAAGACATAACAAAGGTAAAATCATCAAATATAAATATCTAATAGAAAATTAATTCTACTTCAAGTTTATTTTTTGGGCAGTATAAAAACAAGTACAGTACATTCAAGTTAATGTATAGTATAAATTAAAAGATACAACACAAAAGCAATGACAACAGTACTGCGGTGTTACTAAAGAAATACCAAATGGTTTTGCGTGTTTGGATACTCTGATCCAAACACGCGGGAAATTGCGAGACTGGAGAAAAGCGTAACAAAACACGAGTCATAGGCGAGTGTTTTTAGCTTTTCGAAAGTCGAGCAATTTCCCAAGTGTTTGGATACGAGTCTCCAAACACGGAAAAAACCGTTTGGTATTTTTTTTATAAAATAATCACAAGTGAATATGATATACTGTCCGACATTTTCAAAAAATCGTTTTGGCGGGAATTTTCCGTGTTAGGATACTCTGATCCAAACACGGCAATTGACCAATCAGGGCCCGCGTAGTATACATGTTATTTTATAAATCTATTTACCCTTTTACTTCCCAGAGTGTCATTTGGCACTTTTATTATTTGACTCTGTCTAACACCAGATTATTTTACTTGTTAGGGGGAAACCTCCCAGTCCGTGGTGGGAGGGAAAGGGTTAAAGATGGGTTTCCACTAAGCGTATAAAGTGTCGTGCGTTCGACTTTTCGGTTATTTACAAATATAATATTTTTCCTCCAAGAACTACTTATATATACTAATTAACTAAACATCAGAATTACTAACAATAGAAGAAGCGAATGGATATCTATAACTATATAATAATAACATAAGCGTATTCGGAACCAACTGCAAATTTAAATGAACGAGTTACGCAAAGCAGAACTAAAGTAAAAATAGAAATTTAACTTAATGAAGCGTTTTACTTTTTAGCTGTTTCTCACATGACGGGGTTTGATAGGCCCGTTTCAGACGGTGGTTCGACCATAGTTCGATCAAAGAACGGCATTTGATTCAGACGCCGTATTTATTGAGTCGAATATAATATATATGTTCGTATTCAAATTGTGGGTAATATCGTACATATTAGTCCAAATTTCACGCGGTTTTCTTTATTATTCATAAGTCTTTATCTCTCATATATAAATTGAATTCAATTGAATTGAATTGCAATAATATTGAATTATTACTCATACTTCAAGAAAAGCTTTAATGAAAAAACAAATTGGGGGTCACCAAAGTTTTTTTCGAATTAAATTAGTTTGAAGGGTAATTGGCAGCCATTTTGAAACGTCATTGCCATAGCAACAACTGTTGATATTTATTTGGTACCAGTTTTTGATTGTCAGACTGTTTAATTATGCATAACATTTAGTTGTATTCTTTTTCCGAATTGTTTAACACCTTAATAGACCTTTCCGCATGAAGTGAATGGATCACGTGATCTTTCTTTTTGACAAATCTGATTGGCTAATGTTCAATGTTTGTCCGAAGTTTTGGATGTCCGAAGTTTTGCGAGAGCTAATCAAATATTTCAACGCGTTATCCACGCACTTCACGCGGAAAGGTCTATTTATAAGCACAAAAAATAACTGAAAAAATAATTGAGTGCTCACCATCCATGTATAATTCCCAAAGCAATACTCCAAATGACCACCTAAACAACACGAGAGAAGTTTGAAAATGAAGAAATTGTGTCAAAATATTGCTTGGCACGTACGTGCATCATATACTACTTGCATGCGATAATTCGGAAACACCAACATTTATAATTATATGCCAAGCTTTTGATCCGCTGAATTTACATACTGTTGGCTCACGTCCCGTAAACTAACTGACTGATCGTCAAGATTTTAGAGCGAGAACGGAATGCTGACGTAAGGCAAAGTCCTTCACAGTAAATTATGGAGTAATATAAAAGTAGAGTGCAGCGTAGGCAGTTTGTTACGATGTGTAGAAAAGCCTAAACATGACGAACTGCTGACGTTTCTGGCCAAAGTATTTCATTAGCGTAAATCATGGAGTATTGTTTTGTACACGCCCCTCGTGGAAATCAGCTTTGGTTGACGGGGTCAGCGTGTTTAAATAAAGTTTTCTATCTATCTATCTATCTAGGCAGTGTAATCTAAAAGGTGGTGAAATGTATTTAGTGTATTTAAAACATTTTATCATTTGGGAAAATCATTTTATGTTGGATACGGTTGATTATCACTAGGTATTATCACTAGACATTCTGAACTGTCAAGAAAACTTCACTTACATGTCGCTTTTAATAGTATACATTGAAGCTTCAATTGCCTCGATGGCCATCCATCTGACTGGTAGGAAACCCTGGTAGAATAATTAAAATTAGTGACTGCCATAGAGTTTGCTGAACAGATAGTGTGATGATGATGATGATGATGATGATGATGATGATGATGATGATGATGATGATGATGATGATGATGATGATGACTATGATGACGATGATGATGATGATGATGATGATGATGATGATGATGATGATGATGACTATGATGACGATGATGATGGTGATGGTGATGGTGATGGTGATGGTGATGGTGATGGTGATGGTGATGGTGATGGTGATGGTGATGGTGATGAGAAAGAAGAGGACGATTATGATGATGATTATTGTGATGGTGACGATGATATTGTTGATAATGATGATTAGTATAAATACGCAGGTGATTATAGAAAATTGCGCGCGCTGATTGGTCGAGCTACTTCGGATTAATTCCCCAATAATAACCTACAGCGTTTATTCAAAATGTCCGCCAGCCGATTTATCAATGCGACACTTCCGACAGAAGAGGAAATTAATAATTTTAAAAAAAATATGCTGTTCCTAAAAGTACAAAAATGTGTATTTATACTAAAACAATTATTCGTCCCAGGCTCAGTGAATATCAGTGAATAATAACCTGGACTTAATTCGTCTCGGTTATTATTTAACAACTATTCGCCGAAGGCGAGGTGAATATCGGTGTATAATAACCGAGACGAAGTCCAGGTTATTTTTCAGCGATATTCACTGAGCCTGAGGCGAATAATTGTTTTAGTAGGGAATTATTATTGGGAATTAATCCGAGGCAGCTCGACCAATCATCGCATCGCCTTCGACGAATAATTGTTAATTATTGTGATGATGATGATGATGATGATGATGATGATGATGATAATGATGATGATGATGATGATGCATATTCTCTGAAGTGTTCGTTATATCGAATCTTACCGCAGTCTCCTTCACGTATAGTCCTCTGAGATACACATCTTTAGCCATACCAAAATCAGAAATTTTCGCTACCTCGTTTTCATCAAGCAGGATATTCCTAGCTGCTAAATCACGGTGAATGATCTGAAATATTCAGAAATACATCAATAACTCCAATAACTCCCTGCTCTTATCAATTAATGTCTTGTCAAGAATTGTTCATAGAAAAACATGTTTCTGGACATTCACTTTTTACATTCTGTCTGACAGTTCATATTTTTTCAAATACTAGTACTATTGTTAAAATTATATAATTTTCTTTCATTACCATACGAAATTGGCAAATTTTCTAAATTAATACACGTTATTTAAAGCTCAACGGTTTTCTTTGGTAAATTGTTGTAAGATTTCTGCCACCTGAATTGGTAAATGAACTACAGAGCATCATATATTAACATTTTATGTTTTAAGCAAATACTTATATGTCTTCAGTTATATGTCTTATATTTGATTTGGTTTATACAATATTGAATATATAAAATTCGTTGTTTGAACTTAAAGTGCCTATGAAACGAAAATTAAGTTTGTCTTATTTGAAGGAACATTTAAAATGATAGAGTATTGCAAAATATGTTACTCTATCATTTTAAGTGTTCTTTCAAATAAGAAAAACTTAATTTTCGTTTCATAGACACTTTAATAGGCGAGTTTCAGGGTGTTGCGCGCGCATCATTTTTCAAAAAAACTGGCAAGCTCCACTCAAAGTAAACGTACTATTTAAAATAAACAAAGTATAGATACAGTTTCTGGATATTTAACACTGTTATTCTGCTGTTGTTGGCTCGCTAGCAAGTCTGCCATTGCTTACTTTGTAGAGAGCCCGCCAAGAACCCGCCAATTCCTTTCCAAAACAATGCGCGCGCAACACCCTGAAACTCGCCTATTCATTTATATCAGTAGTGTGCTGCCTAGGCAGTGTTGAAATACAAATCGAAATATAGCTAGGTTTGAGTACTGCCGAAAATATTGAAGTAATATGTAAAGGCCGACAATGAGGACTAGACCGGGTTTTCAAGTACGAGGAATTCGTTCCAGTCCGAGGCGAAGCCGAGGACTGGAACGAATTCCGAGTACTTGAACACCCGGTCTAGTCCGAATTGGAGGCCTTTACATGACTTCTCAAAATCACTTAGTGTATTCCCAAAATGAATTAGTGCATTAGTAATTAGTGTATGGATGAATAACCGATTGTGTGAAGTAATATTTCAAGTCCAAGGACTTGAAATATTATTTCCAGTCCTTGGACTGGAAATAATATTTCAAGTCCTCTGCCCAGTACTTCCCTGGTATTTCAAGTCCCTTCATGTGGTGCAATTCAGCGCTTCTGATTGATTGATTATCTCATGAATTACTAATGAGTTTGAGAACGTAGATTCCAACGTTTCCAGCGAAGGCCCTTCGTCAGATAGCCTCTTTCGCTAGAAACTACGTTAAGGCCCTTCGTCAGGGCCTTCGCTGGAAACGTTACAAACTACATTCAATATTTTCGCCAGTACTCAAACCAGTTACTATATTTCGATTTGTTAATTCATTTAAAGCTATAGCTAGCTATACATCATACCTGCTTATACGCCAAAAATGCCATTCCTTCGCAAATTTCAATCGCTCTGTTTATTTTCCACCAAAAATCCAGCGTGGGTGATTTTATATTTATGTATTCCTGACAATTTCTATATTTGTGGAGGAATTTTAAAAGGCTTCCGTTTGCACAGTATTCGACAACAACGTAGAGTGGACCTGCAGAAAAAGGAGACTGATATACAGTGGAGCCTCGTTAATACGACCACAGTCGGGCCAAAAAAATGTGGTCGTAATAACGGGGTGGTCGTATTAACGGGTGGGAAATTAGCGATTACATTTTCTGGGAAGGGAAGGTTTGTGAAAGTCCGAGCCGTTGCTTCCCGAGGCAAAGGAGAAATTTAATCGCTAATTTCCCGAAAAGTCACGGTATTAGTTTGTAATGTTATGATCGCCAAGGAAAACTTTGAGAATCTTACCGACAGGAAATTTACACGGTTGATCAGAGAAGTTGCATCTAATTTTCCCGTGCATGTTGATGAGGGAAAATATATGCCAGCGGGAAATTTAGAAGAAGACAAAGGATTTCTTTGTCTTCTAATTTTCCCTCATGAACATGCATGGGAAAATTAGATCCGAGGCGATCATGGTATTACACTACTTGGGGCCTGTTTATATGGAGCGGAGTTACCCGGCTAGGCGAGTTACTCAGCAAACCGAGTTACCCGCCATGTATAGAAATTCAATGCTATCCCGGCAGAGTGTTTATATGAGACAGGCGGGTAACTCGGCTAGCCAAGATCTCGGCATGCCGGTGTCCCAGTAAATTTGTCCCCCCCCCAAATATGTCCCCCCAGGGACACATTTCCTAGGAAATATGTCCCCCTCTTCGGAAATCCCCCCCCCCCCCCAGAATGATTCCTTACAGGATAATTGATATACGTATAACGTGGACAAAACTTTTTAAAAGTAAAAAATATATATTTCTGAATGATAAATTATAACAGCTAATATATTATAACAGCTGACTGAACCTTGGTGTGACCCAATCGAGATAAGTAGTGAGATATTAATAATCAATTCTCCCTTAGTGACTTAAACAATTTGAAAGGGTTAAAAATTGCATGCTTAAATATTAATAGCCTCTAAAAGCACATTGATGAACTTCGAGTAATGATGTTAAATAATCCTTTAGATATCTTAGCTATCAATGAATCTAAAATTAATGAGTTGGTTTCGGATGATGAAATAAGCGTTAGTGGTTTCCATCTAATTCGAAAAGATCGCAATAGATACGGAGGCGGAGTGTTGATGTATATTCGGGAGACTATTCCTTTTAGCGAACGGAAAGACTTACGAATGGCATGCTCGTTGGAAATGTTATGTGTAGAAATTAGTAGACCATGCAGTAGGCCATTCTTAGTAACTACATGGTATAGACCCCCTGGCTCAGATACTCGCCTGTTTGACGATTTTGAAAATTTTCTTAGTAGATGTGACTTGGAAAACAAAGAATTATTACTTATGGGTGATCTAAATTGTGATGTTAGTAAATTTCCCCCTGATGCTCACACGCGTAGACTGCAATTTCTTTCATGCATCTACCAGCTTGAGCAGTTAATTAACGAACCCACAAGGGTAACGAGAACGTCAGCAACCTTGATCGATTTGATTTTTACTAATAAGAAAGAAAACATTGTAAAATCCGGAGTTGTTCATCTTGGTATATCCGACCATAGTTTGATCTTTGCCGTTAGAAAATTTTTTACTCCAAAATCTCAACAAAATGTTAGATATGTCCGTAACTTTAAAAATTTTAATGCTGCGGACTTTCTTAATGATCTATCACAGATGCCATGGGATAACGTGGCTCAATATGAAAATGCAAACTCTTGTTGGCAACTTTGGAAATCTTTTTACTTGCAAATACTTGATCGACATGCACCATTTATACGTATGAGAATCCGTGGCAACTTGCTTCCTTGGATTACTCCAAACATCAAAAATCTGATGAGAGCAAGAGATTTTCACAAAAAGAAAGTGGTAAAATTTAATTCTCAATTACATTGGGCGAAGTACAAAGACATTCGCAATAAAGTTAACTCTGAATTGTACAAAGCCAAAAAGAGTTATTTTTGCGACAAATTTGAGAATTGTGCTCAGACTAAAGATCCTAAACAAAGTTGGCACCATATTAATCACCTCTTGGGTAAGAATTATAAATCAAACAACATTCCCCAATTAAAAATAGGTGACACTATTATTTCTGATAATTTAATGATAGCAGAGGCCTTTAATGATTTCTTCGTGAACATTGGGCCAAAACTATCTGCTGAAATTGACCATGTCGCTCTGGACTTGTCAGAAAATCTCGTTACTAGTCCAGTGACTTTATTTACTCTGTCTGAAATAAGTGAATACGAAGTATTTCTTTTGTTAAGTAATCTTAAAACATCAAAATCCACAGGCATTGATTCTATCCCCGCAAGGGTACTTAAAATCTCAGCTGAAATAATTAGCCCTTCTTTAACTTGGATCTTTAATCTCTGTATAAAAACCGGAGTCTATATAGATGATTGGAAGAAGGCTTGGGTTGTTCCTATCTATAAATCAGATGATAGGAAAAAATGTGAAAATTATCGCCCAATATCAATCTTACCGATTATTAGTAAAATTTTCGAGAGATCCGTTTTCAATCAATTGTACGAATTTCTGAACGCTAATTCTCTACTTTCTAAACATCAATTTGGGTTTCGCCCAAAAAATTCTACTCTGGCAGCACTCGTTCAGATGTGCGATGCATGGTATGAGAATATGGATAATGGTGAATTGAATGGTGTAGTTTTTATTGATATTCGAAAAGCTTTTGACTCTATTAATCATGATATTCTTTTACGTAAAATGAAAGAACAATTTGGGATTTCAAATATTGAATTAAAATTGTTTGAATCCTATCTTTCTGATAGGGAACAAGTGTTATTTGTTAATTGCGCAATGTCAGCACCAAAAAGGATTGTTTGTGGGGTCCCTCAAGGATCTATATTGGGTCCCTTATTGTTCTTACTCTACATTAATGACTTACCTGATTGTCTTGAGAAGTCAACCCCATGCTTATATGCTGACGATTCACAGATATATTCATCTGCGAAAGATTGTGTAGAACTTAATGCTAATTTAAATCATGATTTAAACAATGTTAGTCAATGGCTGGTCAAAAACAAACTGCAGCATCATTCAACAAAAATCAAATTAATGTATGTCGGATCAAATCATAACCTTGCTAAAATTGACAATGAGTTCCCCGTAATGATTAATGATCAACTGATTTCCAGAGTGCACTCAATTTCGTGTTTGGGAGTTAAACTTGATGAAACATTGAATTGGGATGAACATATAGAAATGGTTTGCAAAAAAGTTGGTGCGGGCATAGGAATTTTAAGGCGTATCAAGCCCTATGTTCCTGCAAACACTTTGATATCAATTTATAATGCTCTGATACAGCCTTACTTCGATTACTGCTCTCCCCTTTGGGGAGTCTGTAACAAAACACTGAGAGATAACTTACAAAGGTTTCAAAATCGGGCTGCCAGAATAATAGCTGGCGCCAGTTACGAGATCAGATCTGCTGACGTTCTTCGATCTCTTGATTGGGAAAATTTGGAAACAAGATGGTACTTAACCAAGGCGACATTCTTATATAAAGTCTTGAGTAATAGTGCTGCACCGACTCTGAAAGATTCATTCATCAGTAGGAATATTTTACTAAATAATTATAATCTTAGAAATTCTCAAACTGATCTGTCCTTTCCAAAGCCAAATAGAGAATTTCTCAAAAGAAGTTTTAAATATAGTGGTGCTTATCTTTGGAATAACCTTCCGCTTGAAGCTAAGCAAGCTCAATCAGTTTACTCATTGAAAAGTTGTATCAAACAAAATATTCGATGTTAAAAATCGAGTCTGGATTTTTTTTTAATCATATCTTTATCTGGGTCACACCATCGTAAATTATAGTAGTGATGTACATATAGTAGTAGACTTAGTTTCCTTCCTTTTTATATTCTCTGTAATATATTTTATATGGACGCCCCCCGTGGAAATCAACTTTTGTAGTTGTTGGGGCTAGCGTCGTTAAATAAAGTGTAAATAATAATAATAATAATAATAATATATTTAGCTAAGAAACTCTTTTTTGCTTTCTAAAGAGCGTGTTGGCCCGAGGTTAATGAAGGGCTCCGCTTGAAACGTCAGTATTTGTTGTCGAAATTCTCGGCAGCTCACCATTTTCTTGCTTTGTTATTAATATAATAGTGTATAGTTTGCCGCTTTTCAAAAAACGGTATATACGGAAGTGTATATTATGCATGGTAGTCATGATTCGCAAACGCAGTAGACGCCTTTTTTCAATGAGCGATGGCTCTCAAAAGCGATCCGTATTGGTCATACTGGTGTAGTAGCTGGGGGATAGGTGATACTGGCTTTGCCATTCATGTGCCATTCTTTGCCATTCTGGGGGATAGGTGATCATGCAGGAATGGCTTTGCCATTCATGTGTTTCACCATCAAAACTTTGTAAAAATGATTAGTTTAGTGACAGTCCAATTAAGCCAAAGTTTTTATTAAATAAATAAGTTTGTATATTGTGGTTTTTGTAAATATATATTTAGCTGTTATAATTTATCATTCAGAAATATATATTTTTTACTTTTAAAAAGTTTTGTCCACATTACACGTATATAAATTATCCTATAAGGAATCTTTCTGAGGGAGGCGGGGGAATTTCCAAAGGGGGGACATATTTCCTAGGAAATCTATCCCAGGGGGACACATTTTTTTGTGGGGGGACATATTTCTTGTGACACCGGGATGACAATATTCCCATATAAACACTCTCTTGCCGGGTAACTTGCATTACCAGAAATTTTGGACTTCTGCTCCCGCGATATGTAGTGATAGCGGTATCAGCTTGTTCTCCGGAATTGAAATTCAAATTGATAGTCATGATGTTAGACCTTTTGAAAAGCGCCGAAGTCGTAAAGGAATACATAGATAATACATAAAAATCGAAGATGGACAGGTGGAAAATACATAGAAATAATATGAGAATAAATTTCGGGTAGTAGATGTGAAACGCATAGGTGTAAGGGATTTCGGATACTGAAATCATGGGATATTGGAAAATTTGAGACATTTAGATAGGATTACTTGAAGTATCGCCCTACTGTAAACATGACCGACAAGAGTGAAACGAGTCGAACTGAGATATGAATTTTGGTAATACAAATAAACCTCGAATTGCTAAGATCTGTGATTACCTTCAGCAAAATTTCTGGTATCTTCGACGTTATTTGGCAGGACGTAGGATGATCTACAGGCGAAGAAATATACCGAATCAGACTGGCGAATCTTTGAGGAATCGTGCAAGAGTGCGGCAACTAAATTTCGACAAGTAGTTGTCTTGCAATGGATGTTTATAGGTAGGGTACTTTCAGTATTTTGGGAATATATAAGGTTTCAAATAGGCGGAAAATGTGTTCTACAATAAGTGATTTGGCAGAGTGTAGGTTGAATCGATTTTAATAAATAGCGTAGGGAACAATTCGCCAGTCGTTGGTCTTTGCATTAAGAGTGCGGCACTTTGTCAGCGAACTTCTCGAGAGCCACAATTTTCACTTTTGTATATCCGCCATATGTAATCACTGTATATATTTCGACGCCATCTTGAAAATCCAGAATTAATTAAACCGAAAGCGGGCGCCATTTTGTCCGAAATTTCTGGTAATGAGCTACCCGAGTTGAATTCGTCACAACAGCGTAGGGGCGGATCTAGGGGTAGTCAAGCCGATCACGCGACTAAGGTAAAAATTGCGCAGTTAATTAATTAAGTTAATTAATTCAAACTGCGGTCCATAGCAAAGACATTAATATTCAAAATTTGTAGTCCAGTTATCAAGTTTCATACAGCGGCAAGGCCTTCGATAATGTAATATATCAAGTCACAAAACAGCGGTCTTGCGCGTGAGTTTTGATCGCTCTGTAGTCTGATTCCAGCCATCCGATTGGCCAATTTGCTTTTTGATTGATCTGTGGGGAGTTCTGATCGATTCGTGGATCAGGGGCTCGTATACAAGCTATCCAATTGGCTAATTCAAAAAATATCTGAATTCTCATTGGCTACATTTTTTGATCGATCATATGCATCAGCCTTCAGTGTATACGGCATGATTCTACAGCCTTTCTGATCGGCGATCGCAGCTTGAATGCGAATGTTTAATTTCAAGTGCCACAGAAATATAAAAGCGAAATAGCGAATATATACTGCAATGTCTTGTAGTATTTACGAGAATGTGCAGTCCACGTTTGAGAGAAACGATTGGCCATATCTTCAAGATGTTTACGCTGATCTGATGAAGCGAATCGACGCTTTGCCGAAGAGTTCTGTTGAAGAGCGGTTGAGTGCTATCAACAACACGAACTTCTACCTCAGTAAAAATTTTGGTGCCGAATCTTTCATCCCGAAGTATGTTCGAGAAAGGAAAAACAAGTCTTGTACAGCCATAATGTAAATATATTCTATTTTAACTAACTTTTACTCTTATTATAATAGTTTTGGACTTGTATTAACCGAACAAACTGTGCGCCACGACCGGCTGGCATGATCGTTTATGAAATTAGCATATTACTGCGGTCAAAATAGCCTGCGTGCAGACTCATATTACAGTACGGTCAAAAGTTTATCAATATTAAATATTTCACTTATATACCGCGAACCCAGCCGAACCAATATATACTGTAGTGTAGGCATTTTGTTTATGCTTTTTGTCGCCTGATATTAGTTTAAGATTTTGATTTGGATATCTATTATCCATAAATTATAGTGTACATGTATATGGACTGTGTCAGTGTCTTGTTGACTTGTTAGACCACATGCTTGGTGTAATACGATCTCTCTAGTTCAGATGTGATAAATTGTGATTTGATAATGATTGATTTAAATAAATTGATTTAAAACCAGTTTGCTCTTTTTCGGCCTTCCAAAGGCTGTCCATGTTGGAATCACAAGTTTGCCGTGTGGTATTATGTGTTTTCTAGGCATGCTGATGAGCCCTGATATTGGGTGAAACAGTAATTTTTGCACCTCACGTTTTATTTACCGAAAAAGATCTGGTGTTGGTATTAATAACTAATCATACCCCCCCCCCCCCCGGAAAAATTTCCGTACCCCTCCCCGAATGTTCACAAACGAACATTTTGACTAACGTACGAAAAATCCTGGATCTGCCCCTGCAACAGTGCACGCGCCAGTTATGAAGACAATCGGAAACTACTCATGGAATGTGAAACCATTATAATGCATGGGCGGCTTTGTCTAGTAGTAACTCGTCTCATATAAACACTCATCTTTTTTCAACTCGGGTTGCTGGGTAACTCGGCTCCATATAAACAGGCCCTTAAAATGTATTCAGGTCGTAGTAACGGGGCGGTCGTATGGCGTGGTTCCATTGTAGTTAAATCAATGGATTAAGTGAAGTACAAGTTTACGATAAGGGAGAAGCACGGGTGGCGTGTGCTCTTAGGGCGCTGCCTCTCGCCAATAGTTAAGCCCAGTTAGACGGGGTTAGTACTTGGATGAGTGACCATCTGGGAATAACCCCGTTCTCGAGCTTGGAACACATGTGAGTAGAGTTTAGTTGGTCTTTCCTGTGCTTCGAGGCTTTTTTGTCATAGCTGTGATCCGTGGTTTGAACTGTGTCGTATGGCGGCTGCTCAGTGGAGCGCCTTTGATATGCCTCGACACGGCCACGTTGAAAATCCTTATGAAGAAATTGTAACTCTTGATAAGTAATTTATCAATTGATAATAACGACATTATAAAGACTTTTTTCGCGGTGTTGCGGTTTGGAGCACTCTCTAATGTCGCTCTCTATTTGAGCCTTATTATTCAGTCTGCTCTTTCACTGTCCGGTTGTTGTTGTTGCCACAGCTAGTTTCCACATTTCTTTTACAGTCTGCTCTTGAAAGCTCACGCAGCGCAAAGAGTTAGTAACCTTTACGATACTTACTGTCAATTTCCATACATCCTCCTAATAGACTCACCACATTTGGGTGATCAGGAATCTGGTAAAGCATCTGAAGTTCTTCAAATAACTCTCTCTCATCTTCATGAGTTCCTCTACCTAAGAAACAGTGATATCTGATATTCAGATCGACTCACAGACCTTACTTATAATAGACAGACAGGTAGGGGCAGGCAGGCAGGCAGGCAGGCAGGTAGGCAGGCAGGCAGGCAGGCAGGCAGGCAGGCAGGCAGGCAGGCAGGCAGGCAGACAGGCAGGCAGGCAGACAGACAGGCAGGCAGACATGTACAGACAGACAAATAAACAAACAAACAAACAAACAAACAAACAAACAAACAAACAAACAAACAAACAAACAAACAAACAAACAAACAAACAAACAAACAAACAAACAAACAAACAAACAAACAAGCAGGCACACTGAACAATAAGAAAATTTTTATAAGAATATAACTAATAAATTTTTTAACCTTTCACCTCGAAGGACGTGCATACATGTCTTTAGTATTTTACTCCGGCTAACGCCAGACGATTTTACTTGTCGATATAAAACTGCACGAGGTGAAAGGGCTAAGGATTCATTTAGGTTTATTTAGGATAACTTTTAATATGACATATATACTGTACCTCGGATCATTTTGACAGCGCATTTTGTCGTCTCCCCATTTATTGTTACATTTGCCAGTTCTACTAGACCAAACTGTCCACGTCCAAGTATTGTGTCAGTAAATTCTATAGCTGTTATTGGAATATGTTTATTAAAGTTGAACAACATCTCTGAACGAGAAATGGGTCTTGACCCTGGCTTGTTGCTTACAGAGGATGCTCGCGAAGTATCCGCTGACTCGCCGGGATTGGTAGTGGAAGATGCTTCCATTTTCATATAGCCTTCCTGATTCTCGTTTGGAACAGCATCTGGGGTAGGGTTAGGAGTTGCATTTATGTTCTAGTACAGAAAAACAAACACATTAGCAGCTCTACATGAAACGAGTGGCTTAATTGTAATATCGCCAAATCAATTGCCCTCGAGGTTAAATATATATTAAAGGGTACATTTTGGCAATAAAAATTAAGTTTGTTTAATTTGAAAGAACTCGTGAAATTGTAATAGAAGATCATTTACAACTTTTTCGTGTCTTTCTTCGTTTGCAAGATATTTCAATTTGTTTAATATGTAAATGAGATGGGCTCTGACGTCAGGAGCAGGGTACAGTATTTTTACACAAAGCAAGAGCAGTTATGAAATGTTCAGTGTTACAAGGCGTTTTTATGTGCACAATTTCAAGTGATTTCGTTGAACAAATTTAGAGATATAACTGATTTTGCTATGTGTGATAATACTGTACCCTGCTCCTGACGTCAGAAACCATCTAATTTACATATCAAACAAACTGGGATATCTTGGAAACGAAGAAAGATACGAAAAGATTGTAAAAGATCTTCTATTACAATTTTATGAGTTCTTTCAAATTAGACAAACTTAATTTTTGTTGCCAATGTCCTTTAAGTAATTATTACCATTATTTCTACTGATGGTTCGGCATTATCGGGGATTTCATATTGTCCACGGCGTCGGTGTTTTCGTTTCCATACATATGTTGTAGTCAAGATCACGGCAACCAGAAAGACCACGCTTCCAGACGTGGTGATGATTATCATACCTGGAGAGAGTATTGGACCACCTAAAACAACGAGGAAACATTTTCGGAATGAGTGAGTCCAAACATGTGGTAGAAGAATTTTGTTTGAAGGAAGGAAGGAAGGAAGGAACTTCCTTCCTTCCTTCCTTCCTTCCTTCCTTCCTTCCTTCCTTCCTTCCTTCCTTCCTTCCTTCCTTCCTTCCTTCCTTCCTTCCTTCCTTCCTTCCTTCTTTGTTTGAAGGAGGAACTTCCTTCCTTCCTTCCTTCCTTCAAACAAAGAAGGAAGGAAGGAAGGAAGGAAGGAAGGAAGGAAGGAAGGAAGGAAGGACGGAAGGAAGGAAGGGAGGGAGGGAGGGAGGAAGGAGGGGAGGAAGGAAGGAAGGAAGGAAGGAAGGAAGGAAGGAAGGAAGGAAGGAAGGAAGGAAGGAAGGAAGGAAGGAAGGAAGGAAGGAAGGAAGGAAGGAAGGAATGAATGAATGAATGAATGAATGAATGAATGAATGAATGAATGAATGAATGAATGAATGAATGAATGAATGAATGGGTGGATGGATGGATGGATGCTTATTAGACGAAACTATTGTTTAATTACTCCGTTTACATTTTTCTTTTGTGTCCTTTTCCATCTTGCGTACTTCGACTTCTTTATTCGGCTCATCGGGTTTCAGCTGAATAATGACTGTAAGAAATGTAAGAACGACAATAAAACGAAAAGACCCTGGTCTTTAGTTTTTTTATCGCATAGTCTTTACTTTGCGAGGCTAATAGACTTGTGACACATTTACTTGATAGTTGTTACACGAAAGACGCACTTCCTTACTATGCCATCTCTCTCTCTCTCTCTCTCTCTCTCTCTCTCTCTCTCTCTCTCTCTCTCTCTCTCTCTCTCTCTCTCTCTCTCTCTCTCTCTCTCTCTCTCTCTCTCTCTCTCTCCCTCTCTCCCCCTCCCTCTCCCTCTCTCTCTCTCTCTCTCTCTCTCTCTCTCTCTCTCTCTCTCTCTCTCTCTCTCTCTCTCTCCCTCTCCCTCTCCCTCTCCCTCTCTCTGAAGTTAAGCCTAGTCAGACAGGGTTAGTATTTGGATGGGTGACAATCCTTAGCTTCATGTGAGTAGAGTTGTTGGTTCTCTCCTTTGTCTCGAGGGTTTTTCTCCGGTTTCCCTCCTCAGTAAAACAAACACTGTCCCCAATTAGTTCTGTGAGCTAAATACATTGGACACTTAATAAAGTTTACATACATACATAGATACACACATTCTCACACTCATGGACTGTGTTGCTATGCGATATACTCTACTCTTTACTCTTATTGCCGTTCTTCACTCTAATCTACAAGACTTACCACACGTATCGTTTTTTAACGTAAATCCCTTTTGACAACAAGGATCGATGTGCACGTGTTGCTCTTCACAGCTTGATTTTTGATCAATGCTAAACTCCAGCTCAGTCATCATTCCCTTACGAAACATCAAAAGGTCATGTAGTTGTTTAGAAATCTCAGACGTCCGTTGCAGAGCGTTTTCAGCGCAGTAATAGGCTTCGACTTTTTTCTTCTTGTCGTTAGGTATGACGAGAAAAGTAAGTGAGAGTTTTGAAATATTTGAAGTAAAAGACTTTATGAAGTTTGTTTGTTTGATCTCCATTCTAGCATGGTCGCATGTTATAAAGGGGGGATCATACGCTGTGGCTAAGAGCGTTGTGACGTTTTGTATGTTTCTATCTTCTGGTTGTTTGTTTGCAGGATGGTAAGCACTTGTGACGTTGAGCATTACCATATAATTAGTCTCTGGAGGGATCTGATTTGCTGAAAAGATGATAAAGTTTAAATAACCATGAAATAATGATGAATGGGTTTGGGTGTCGGACGGATGGAGGAAGAAGGGATGGATGGATGGATGGATGGATGGATGGACGAAAGGGTGGAATGGTTGAACAGATGGATGGAAGGATGGATGGATGGATGGATGGATGGATGGATGGATGGATGGATGGATGGACGGATGAATGGACAAAAGAGTGGATGGATGAATGGATGGATGGATGGATGGATGGATGGATGGATGGATGGATGGATGGATGGATGAGTGGATGAGTGGATGAGTGGATGGACGGACGGACGGACGGACGGTCGGACGGAAGGACGGACGGACGGACGGACGGACGGACGGACGAACGAACGAACGAACGAACGAACGAACGAACGAACGAACGAACGAACGAACGAACGAACGAACGAACGAACGAACGATTGATGGATGGATTGAGGGCATGCATGAATAAATGGATAAATAATTAGATGGATATAACGAACGGATATAAATTACAGTAAATCTAGATTTCTTACTTGACAATGCGAAGCAGTGAAACCATGAACCAACGACCACCAATACGATGTACAAAAATTTACCGTTTGCCATGATGCTTTTTCTAGAAAACTAAAAATACGAACACTCGTTTAGAAGTGCTCGTTATTCTGAATCCTTATTAATCCCATTAACCCTTTCATGCATGGCTTTCAGAGACTTCTCCCCTTGACGAGTAAAAACGTCTGGCGTTAGACAGAGTAAAAAGATAAAGTTATTCCGCATCAACGATGCATATGAAAGGGTTAAGCTACAAAATATAATTACAGTGGAACACTGCTATCTCGAACAATCAAGGGAGGTAGAGAATAGTTCGAGATAGCGAGAGTTCGAGAATTACCCAAGCTCCGGAAATACAAGCGTCTGCACGCAGGCTAGAGTTCGAGATAACAGGGTCAATTATATTGTAAAACAGTGAAGAAATATGTTGAAGGGAAATCAACTCTTGTTCGAAATAGCGAGGTTTTCGAGATAACCGAGTTCGAGATAACAGGGTCAATTATATTGTAAAACAGTGAATAAATATGTTGAAGGGAAATCAACTCTTGTTCGAAATAGCGAGGTTTTCGAGATAACCGAGTTCGAGATAACAGGGTCAATTATATTGTAAAACAGTGAAGAAATATGTTGAAGGGAAATCAACTCTTGTTCGAAATAGCGAGGATTTCGAGATAACCGAGTTCGAGATAACAGGGTCAATTATATTGTAAAACAGTGAAGAAATATGTTGAAGGGAAATCAACTCTTGTTTGAAATAGCGAGGTTTTCGAGATAACCGAGTTCGAGATAACAGGGTCAATTATATTGTAAAACAGTGAAGAAATATGTTGAAGGGAAATCAACTCTTGTTCGAAATAGCGAGGATTTCGAGATAACCGAGTTCGAGATAACAGGGTCAATTATATTGTAAAACAGTGAAGAAATATGTTGAAGGGAAATCATCTCTTGTTCGAAATAGCGAGGTTTTCGAGATAACCGAGTTCGAGATAATAGGGGCAATTATATTGTAAAACAGTGAAGAAATATGTTGAAGGGGAATCAACTCTTGTTCGAAATAGCGAGGATTTCGAGATAACCGAGTTCGAGATAATAGGGTCAATTATACTGTAAAACAGTGAAGAAATATGTTGAAGGGAAATCAACTCTTGTTCGAAATAGCGAGGATTTCGAGATAACCGAGTTCGAGATAACAGGGTCAATTATATTGTAAAACAGTGAAGAAATATGTTGAAGGGAAATCATCTCTTGTTCGAAATAGCGAGGTTTTCGAGATAACCGAGTTCGAGATAATAGGGGCAATTATATTGTAAAACAGTGAAGAAATATGTTGAAGGGGAATCAACTCTTGTTTGAAATAGCGAGGTTTTCGAGATAACCGAGTTAGAGATAACGAGGTTCCACTGTATTGGCCTATATGTACACGATACGATTGTCATTTTGGCGTATGAAATGTTGTGTGCGTGACGCAATTCTTGTTCATGATTCCATGGTGAATGTCGAAAAACGTCGTCTACACAATTGGCTACAGTGATTCACAAAAATCACTGCACTACACATCACTGCACTACACAATCGTATACGACAATCGTTCCGTGTAGAAAGGCCTGTAAATGCAGCTGTACAGATGCGTTCGTTAAAACGATCACTATTGGGTTCGGAACGTGAAAAAATGCTACTTCCGGTGATGAAATGGCGTATTCTGATTGGCTAGGATGCTCTGACTAGAAGTCGGTACTTTCTTGTAATGGGTCATTCCAGAAAAGATCCATACCTCCCCCACAGAGGAAATTTGTGTCATCTGGGGAGGGGAGGGGAGGGGGGTAAATCTACTTCTGATAATAGTAAAATGTACTAGGTCGTCCGAACGGGGGAGGGGGTCAACTTCACATTTCCTCCGTGGGGGAGGTGTGGATGTTTTCTGGAATGACCCAATGGATCAGTCATTACGGGTTGTGACCACTGACCTATATATAACTGGACTGCGGATGCTCTTTATCGATGACTGAAAGAGAGTGATCCCGATCTAGCATGGTGTCTTTTCCCATAGAAGTAACCGTTGATCCTTGATCCTTTTTAATTAATTTATAACATAACTGGATTGATCAGATCGCGCAGACGATCCGGAGCCCACGATAGAACAAGACGCCTGGGTCAGTCGTTCACTCGGGTTCACTGATCTCTATATTAACTGGATAAGGCGGGAACGATCTACCGTTGACACCACCGGCGGCCATGTTGGTTCACCCAAAAGAACCAAAACAACATGAACCAAATAAAATTAATTTGCTTCGATCGAAGACTGCAATATTCCACCAGGTTGGTCCAGATAGCTAGCTCGAGTTTTCAAAGTTGGTTTTGCAATGATTATGCAATTCTGGTGCTTAAAATCCTGGCTGAATTCGAGATTTTGGCCATTTCACTCCCCCAAGTCCTGACCCTGGCGTCCATCTTGTATTAAGACAATAATTATATTTATAATATGCATGACAAAATTACTGCATTTTGATTGGTTGAGAGGGTCTTTTGGGTGTACCAACATGGCTGCCGGTGGGGTCAAACCTCGCAAGGCGATTTATTCCAGACCGCCCATCCAGTTAGTATAGAGATCAGTGCTCGGGCTACTGGCCAGCACGCGGAGCCTGAATCGAAGGCTGAATGTGGTGCATACTTCACACTGGTGAATATATTTACGATCAAGACAGTTGTCAGCCACATCTGATCATTGTTAAACAACAAAGCCTGTCAGTCACTTTCAAAATCTACCAACAATGTGCAAGAACACCTTGATCAAAAGGAAAATCTCTTCAACTTTTTGTCCAACCAAAAGCGAAAGGAGCAAAGAACTTAAAACATGCTTCTAACTAGCCTGTGTTCCAGTTCACTACGCTACGCGGTCTACGCTGTCTACACTAGACAGCGTAGACAGCGTTGCCTCCTCCGCAGGCCCTCGTTGCATCATGGACAGGTAACACTTTTGAGAGGGCCTGCCAGATCCTGTAAACAAAATGGTGACCGATCCCATTATGCACAGCGAGACTAGGCCCTAGAAGCGATAGTTTTGAGAGGGCCTGCAAACTTTTTCCGGCCGCTGTTCGACAAACGCATGTCCAAGTTCTTTTAACACTGTGACCCACCAGGAAATTCGGTCTAAATAATATTTTTAGCGACAAGAAGGAATTGAAGGAAAAAATATCTGCCGAACAAAAGCAAATTCGACGGTCAGGAAAGTACAGGTTTTTCTTATTGTTTTTTTTTTGGTTTATCTAGCTAACAAAGACTGTCAACTAAGTGACCAAGAGTTAATAAGATTTAATTTTATTAAACTGTAGGCTATAGTGTAGCGTAATTCAAGTTTCAGTCGTTGTGGAAACCGAAAAAGTATAAACCCAAGAGTCTCTGGGTAGACTAAAGTGCATTTTCGTTGATTATTCTGGCCGAAAGTTGACAAGTTCAACCGTAATTGCTTTTAGAACAATTCCTTCATTTTTAAGCTAGGATTCGTATGTCACAAGTCTTCAATGGCCTTCAAAATCTTTGGAAATAAGCCCTGGCTATTGACAATGGTAGTTAATTATGCAAATTTATTCCGTGCCAAGTTTTGCCAAATTTTTTACAGGGTCTTGCAGGCCCTAAATTCGGCGTGTGTGACCTGTCCATGATGCAACGAGGGCCTGCGGAGGAGGCAGTAGACAGCGTAGCGTAGTGGACTGGAACACAGGCTAGCCTCTAACAACTCACCGGAAGCATGAATGGTAGCGGAAGTAAAATGTGCCCATGCAAAAATGCAAAATCGTGACACCCAAAAAAAACGCTGGAACCAAGACTCGGCCTACCACAGATAGCCCGAGTAATAAACCTAGTCGCTATAGCATGAGAAAAAAGATCTGTTGCACAACATGCTTCCTCAAGAAATATTTCTTAACAATAGTCCACACAAGGCATGCAATGTGCGTCACGGACACGGTATCATGCTGGGTTAAAGGTTGACATTGATTATCTTCAAATATTGACAATAAATATTTTCCATAAGATTAGTGTCGTCACCTTACAGCTGTCTATCCGAGGTTCCCGCCAGGGGGGTCGGTGGTATTCATTCCCACAAATTTTGGGAGACAGGGATATCCCCATCTCTGGTGTTTAGTGTTAATATTAAACATATCCATTGCAGTTACAGTTACACTGGGACTGGCTCCCTGAAATTAGCAGTTCATGTGCTTCAAATATAATTATATTATCCTGTAAATCTAAGGAAGTCTAACAATCATATTGTTATAGGATTCCTTCATGTACCATTAAGTAATCAATTTATTGTACTGTATATACCTATATATCGTGGCAAAATTATTTGCTCTCTAAACAGGAAAATGAACAGAAAACTTGATAACTTGAGAGTCGGTAGCAGTTTAAAATTATACAATAATTTGAATAGTACGTGCGTTTTTATTGGTCGTTAGCCAAGATATATAAAAGGACAGATGCACAGATTACGTCACTGATCTGGTCTGATTTCTCTAAACCAATCACGGATCTCACTGCAACATCACGAGCCAATGACGTTGCTTCATTTGTATAAATCACTTCATCTACGTGATCCGTGATCTATCTTTTTCAATGTCCCGGAAATTCGCCGGGAAAATTTAGTAATTCTGTTAAAACATAATTTTTCTATTTTTGTATTGTATAAAACAAATAGATTCCATTTTTGTTGTCTGTTCAGTTATAGAGGCACAGAAGACGTCACAACGTGGTAAGAACATCAGTGACCACTTTTTTGTTCTTACCACGTTGTGACGTCATCTGTGCATCGGCAAAATGGAATCTATTTGTTAATTAATAGGAACCTTACGATGCTGGGCGACGACAGCAACATAAACTTTATGTTTAAAAGAAGTCACGGCTAACTGACTATTATATTTAACAAATAGATTCCATTTTGCCGTTGTCTGTTCAGTTATAGATGCACAGATGACGTCACAACGTGGTAAGAACAAATAAGTGGCCCACGAGACGCAGTCGAGTTTTATACAATATAAAAATTACACAATACTTCTTGCCGGATTTTGGGCATGAAGTAAGAAAAAAGCAAGTCAGCTGACGTGATCTGACGTGATCCATGTGTCTGTCCTCTGATAGATCATGGGTAACAACCAATGAAAACACGCATAGCAACCAGGGTATTGTATAATTTATATTTGAAGCTAGTTCAATGACTTCCAAAACGCGCCAAGGACTGTTAAAATGATTGTAGTTTGAAGTCAATCTCAACAGTTCTCATCTTTTGGTAAGTTGACGTCGTCCTGAAGACGTGAACTTTCACGTTTCACTTTATTATAAACAAGGAGGGTGTTCAGATTACTCTAGGAGAATTATTCATTCTCTTTGTTTTGCAACAGAAGTATAATTAATTATTTTGTTTAAAATACGTCGTCGTTGAAGTTGCCGTCGTACTTCGTAGAACAGTTCTGCTAGTATCAGTAAAGAAATGAATTTATATAAATAATAAATTATTATATGTGTAAATAAATTTGTGAATTGTTTACGTTAGTAAGTTAGTATGGTAGCGCTTTATAGCTTTATATTCTTGCAGTGAGTTTGAGTTCGTTCGTGCTTGCCTCCCCCTTCCTGAAATGCTGACGGAAACTCGAACCATCAATATTCGAGAAATTTGTGTGAGTGTCTGACCTTTATGCCCCACATTATATAAAAGACGAGCGGAAAAGAATACCTGTTTTGACTTTTGACAGAGAAAGAGTGCCACTGGATAACGAAGGTGGATCGGCGAACTTCGGTGATAATAATTCTTTAATAATAATTTGTTGACGTTGTATCGAGCCTCAAAGCGCAGTTTGAGGAAGTAGACAAGTACCATTTTCTGCCTAGATATTTATAGTCATATTCATATTTTCATATTAAATCCTATGAGTTCGCAAGTATAGATTGAACAACACACTCTAATGCTTACCAGTTAGTCGTGCGCACCTTATTAATTTGAATTATTAGACTTCTAAACGTTTACCTTGCTTACATCTGGACGCGATTCAGCACATTCGTCTCTCAAAATCTTGTCATTTTGATTGTGATATCTTCTATAAATGATCAGTTGACTGGGTTGTCCATGTACTGTACATGTGTCGTAGCTTTGGTCTTCTGTGAATGTTTCCCTTCTGAATTCAATGTTTTCTTCAGGAGGTCTGTGTTACCAACTTCAACGGAGTGTACATCGTACTTACTCTACGACGGAACCACCGATAATACTTATTCATATAACCAAGGGAATAACTCGTTGTTTGTCTTTTGTCAGTGCGATCGAATTTCATCTGGTTCCTACACGGATAAATTTGAACTATGCCCTAAGCTGACACACGATTATGTAACTAATCAAGGTACTGCTTTCCTAAATTGATATATCTCTTTACGATCGCTATCGTCTTCCGGTTATTGCGGACTTTAACAATTATAATTCATTCGGTGACTAAACTCTCCAGTGGACCATGACCTGATTTTCTAAAGATCTGACACTGGCATAGTTCTGCTTCATGATTTTTAGGAAAGATTTTCTCGAGAGATTGTTTTATCGATTTGTGTAATCGAATATTTAACGTCCAAAACAGTCAAACGTTTTGCGAATTTTTCCTTGAAATGGTTGATTAATGAAAATTCCTAGTACAAAATTCTTTAGAAAATTATGTATAATTAGGTTTCTCGAGGAATGTTTATAAGTAAAACAATCAATGAATCAACGAATGAAAATGCAAAGTCCACCAATTTCAAAAAGGCACTGGGACCGGACGAGGTTGGTTCCTCTATCTCGGGATATTATGCACTTGACAATGATGTTTCAAGTTCTTGGAAATTTTAAGAAAACTATACTGAAATTTAAGGTTTGTATTTGATGCATAGCTGCATTATTAATAGCCTACGTGTGGACCCCCAAGCTCGAGCTTGGGGGTCTACACGTAGGTACATATTATTAATATCTTTAAATATAGTAAGATGAAATCAGATATTTTACATAATACAGGAAATGTCATTTCAGACTTGGTTCGTCACTCGGAGTAACACCTTATTGTTATTCTCCACCCAGGTCCACTGTCCCATACACAGTAATCTTTCGAAATCGTCATGTATGAAGATCGAAGACTGTTGCCTAGATATTGAGGAAACCAGTCTGTTTCGAAATATCACATAACCCAAGTACTATGGCAATTTGAGCCTACTCCCCACCTCCCACCCCCTAGCAAATTTGAAATCATATCGCATACTAATAGTTTCCTTGAGAATAAGAAAACAATTCTTATTGTTTTCTTATTCTCAAAGAAGCTATTAGTATGCGATATGATTTCAAATTTGCTAGGGTTATCTTGTAAATTTTACAAACATCTCTTGATAAACACACAATCCCAACACGTGCCACTTGTCACCCTACTGAGATTGTATATGATCCAATTGTGCAATCAATTTGATGTCCAGAAGACATATGTCAAACTTTGTGCCTTGAGACGGCTGGTTTATGAACACTGCCTGGGTAAAATCAAAAAGTTTCAGTACTTTTACCAATACTTGCGATAAGTAATTATATTTCTAATGTGAAAATAAATCTTATGGATCCGCTTAAAATATCTGATTTCATCTTAGACTATATTTAAAGATATATTAATAATGCAGCTATACATGAAATACAAACCTTAAATTTCAGTAGTTTCCTTCAAATTTACAAGAACTTGAAACAGATTAACAATAATTTGTTCCTGTGCTCTCGTAAGCGCAAAACGTCCAGTTGGCGGTGTTTGCGCTGGCCCGTGCCGGAACACGACTGTATGATGTATTATATTGACATTTTAGACGTCCCAGGAAACTAAAAAGTACGCGCTAAATAACAAAAAAAAAACAACAACACGCTATATACTTATTATATTAAGTAATATTGGGCATTTCACTCGATTACATAGCATGTTCTAGGGATTTATGGTGAAGGGAAATTCGAGTGTAGAATATATACATTTTAAGACCAAACCGGGACCAGTTGCGAAAAATGCAACTAATATTCTACACTCGAATTTCCCTTCACCATAAATCCCTAGAACATGCTATGTAATCGAGTGAAATGCCCAATATTACTTCTAATAAACCCAATTCTCTCCTGGCATTACCACCTTAATGTATACAGAACTCGCGATCAAGTTCTCTGCAACGGCCTCCGTGGCTCAGTGGTCAGAGCATTGCACTAGAATCGCAAGGTCGTGGGTTCAATTCCTGCCGGAAGGCCTGTGCAGGTGCATTTTTCGCAACTGGTCCCGGTTTGGTCTTAAAATGTATATATTGTGCACTCGAATTTTCCTTCACCTAAAATCCTTAGTACACACTATTTATTATATGGATGGGTTTGATTTCCGGTCCCTGAGAGGTCGGGATTTTACGATATTGACCACGATATTGACCGACCGGTCAATACGCTTGTATTCACCTTTGGAAGTTTCTAAATATCTTTCCCTCTCAATGAGTATTCACTTTGTCTTAGCCATACTAAGTCTTGACGGACAAGATGTAGAGATCGTCTCCCACGCCAGACTATTTGGCGTTGTGATTTCTGAAAATTTGAACTGAAGTGGAACCTTCATGTAGATTTTTATTCATATATATATATATATATATATATATATATATATATATATATATATATATTCGCTTACCTCAAAAGTCTGCAACAGGCTGTTTCATCTAAAAAAGAATCTTCAGAATCTTCATAGATGAAACAGCCTGTTGCAGACTTTTGAGGTAAGCGAAAATCTATATTTACTCTAACTATATGTTATCGAGCACTCTTATATATATATATATATATATATATATATATATATATATATATATATATATATAGGATTTATTAACCGAGTGCGAGGTCTGTCCCAGAAATTTTCTCGCAAAACTTATCAAGCAGCCAAGCTATGAAACGCTCTTCTTGACTCAGCCAGATCAGTGACAGTGAGAGGCAATGCCTTTTTATAGTCCTCATTTATTTCATATCATTATTTTATTATTTTATTTACTTAATACTTAATTTTATTTCTTGTAATTTTGTATGTACTTTATATTAAGATTATTTTTATTTTGTATTATCCAACTGTGGCGGCAATACCTGTAAGTGTATTTGTCCACGTTAAATAAGTCGAGAATCTTGGAACACTATACCTCCCAAGCGGTAATGTGGCATGATGTATATGTTGACATTTTGGAACAGGTATAGGAAACAAAAATTTACGCAACAATACGCCTACTTTATGAAATCATAACTCAACGAAACGTGACAAACGCAATGATAGATATCACAATTATTCACCAGCACTGAAGTGAATAATTGTTTTACATATCATCAAGCTTTACATTCCTATTTGGTTTGGCAAGCTTGATGTTGAACTATTTAAGGACCACATTTGACTGGTTCAGGAAGGAATGTGTTATTAATGCTAGCTTGTTGATGACAGAAGCATAACCTTATAACCTTATACGTTTCGCCTTTTTCCCCCCTTTTATGGGTGTATAGGGATCAGTGTTTGGGCTGTGGTTTAGATGTCACGATCTTGCATTTTTGCACATTTTACTTCCGCTACTATTGACAAAATAAGATCCCGTTTACACGATGCCGGTTCAATTTGAAAACGGAACAAATCATGCCGTTTAGGCCTTGCGTTTACACGATACCGGCACAAAAATAACGTGAAATGTTATATGCTGTATTTGCATACCGGCATGATTTTGTTCCGTTTTCAAATTGTACCGGCATCGTGTAAACAGGGTCTGAGTGAGGCCGTGAGGCGTGTTGTAAGTTCTTTGCTCCTTTCGCTTTTGGAATTGGACAAAAAGTTGACTAGATTTGCCTTTTGATCAAGGTGTTCTTGCACGTTATTGGTAGATTTTGAAAGTGACTGACTGGCTTTGTAGTTTAACAGTGATCAGATATGGCTGACAACTGTCTTGATCGTAAATATGTTCACCAGTATGAAGTATGCACCACATTCAGCCTTCGATTTAGGCTCTGCGTGGGTCAGGCGTTCAGTTGGGCTACTGGCAAGTACTACACGGGGTCTAAAGGGGGTTAGATGCTATGAGTAGAACGTTTGACGTTTTAGTGAACGAAGTGAAGCAGTTTTAAACCATTCAGAAGCTTCGAGAAGTAGAACAATGAGTGGTTTTATTATCTTTGCCATATTATTTACAAAAACAGTATAGATTAACAAATAAAACTTAAAGCTCCGTGCATATGTACTCTTAAAAAGGCACGTTTGACGTCATTTGAACACGAAAGAAGTTGAGAAGAGGCATGTTAAGGAGTATCCGCGTAGAAAATTCTGAAAATCTCGAATGACATTTCCTACACAGTGGAAAACTTACATACACAAAACTCTTTTTATTAAAACAACGCAATTGTTTGTGCAGTTTTTTGGTTTTGGTTTAATTCTATTTTATTTATAAAGCATACATTTATCGTTAAAAAGCTAAAAATACCAAATAAATTCTATACTAAATTCCATACCGACTTACTTTGAATACATTATTTTTACATAAAACAAACAAATTCTGGATATTTACAAAAAAGTTTCAACAACGTCGGTGGACGATGTTCTGACTTGAAATAAAAACTTAAAATATCAAAATTACAGCTCAGATACCGTAGTTACAGCTTACGTTCTGACTAAGGTTACGTCACAAGCACATTCGCCGCAGATTCCATCACCGCGCGTTGTTGGAGTTGGTGTTAGTGGTGATGTTGGTGTTGTTGTTGTTAGTGATGATAATGGTGGTGTTGGTGTTCTTGGTGATGGTGTTATTATTGGTGTTAGTGGTGATAATAGTATTGTTGTTGTTGTTGTTGTTGATGATGTTGATGTTGATGTTAGTGGTGTTGGTGGTTATAATAGTGGTGTTGGTGGTGTTGGTGGTGTTGGTGGTGCTGCTGCTGTTAGTTATGATAGTCTTCTTGTTGTTGTTGTTGTTGTTGTTGTTGTTCAGTTAAAGTGCCTATCTCATGTTTTGGCTTTTTAAAGTTGGTTTATTATTTACAATAAAAGACGTCACCTAGGAACACTCAAAGACGTGACACAGTGACAGCTTGCTCTAAATTAGCTCTACACTTTGAACAGACCTGTTTAGAAAAAAAGTAGTTCACTCCCAAAATAACTGTAATATCTTTGCATGCCGCTGGGTTGAGAAACCGTTGTTTAGTAAACCAACTTTAGCAAAACAAAAAGACACCAAGATGAAACTTGATGATACACGAAATTGGAGTTTCGACTGCGCATGCAATCTGAGTCGGGATAAAACGTAGTTCATTTATAACATGAGGCTGAAACAGCCGTAGTAAACATAACATTTCTGACTTCGGAAACTTTTTAATGCTTAGGTATTCTATAAGGATAAACTTTGCTTACCGATTATCCTTGACAATAATCCTAAACGTAGTGTCTAAAAACAATGAACTCAAAACATGAAAAAACAGTCCCAGCCTATGTTATCTTCCCATTATTCTTTAATAGACACGATGTCATTTGCATAGGGGCCCAAATTGAATAGGAAACTAATTTGCTTGTTGGCCTAAATGAAACTACGATTTGGTCTATAATATTAAAACAAGGTATTCCTATCAGAAAGTGCCAAAGATTATGAGTATCTAAAACTCATTAATAATTCACGAGGAAAACAAAGGAAATCAGTACCATGTCAGTGGTTTCAGATCAACCTCTTTCCCAGGACCTTATTGAAATTGGGAGGGCGGGAAAAGGCGCTGGCATTGACTGGTCACATTGGGTGTAACAAATTAGCAATTTAATTTAGTTTGCAAAATATTCTGAGTAGTGGCAGTCCCGTTGGGGAAGTTCATTGTAGTGGCAGTCCCGTTGGAGCTATTTGACCATAACAGGCACAAAACTATGTATAATTACGTTTCCAGAGTGAGTCCACCAGCCGATGCCAGGGTCTTTTCCCGCCCTACCCAATATCGTTCCCAGAGCCCCATGTCCCCCACCCGGGAAACGAGAGACTCTGGGATAATCCGTTTCACATCGATATTTCATTGGCTGATGAACATGGTTACTCTTCTTCCGGATAACAAGAATCCTGTGATGGAGTGAACGGATTATCCCAGAGCCTCCCGTTTCCTGCCCGCTGGGTAAGGGGAACGTGGGCTCTGGGAACGAGATTGCGCCCTACCAATTTCAAAAAAGCCCTGGGAACGAGGTTGAGTGACAGACATATTAACAGACAAACAGGTGAAAACATAACCTCGTGGTGGGGGTAGTGAACATAATAACAAAAAACAACCAATAACGGGGAATTATTTAAGCTGTTCAAAACACTGACAGGACGTGTTTTATCTAGTTAAATTTAAATTTGATAAAACACTGCTGCTCATGTTTTAAAGTGCTTATGCAGCAAAAATGAAGTTCAAAAGAAACTCTTATTTGAGAAAACGTTTGAATTTATAAAGATGGATGTTTACACTCTGTCCTTAACTCACTTCGTTCTTGAGATATTGAGATTTTTTTATATGCAAATAACACCACTTAGATAGACGTCACACTGCATAATGACTCGTTGGAAAATCTTAAATGTCAATTTGAGAATATATATAACAAAATCAAAAGTTTTAAGTGATTTACTTAAATTATTGCAAGAATAGACATGATTTTCCTAGTGATCTTATTTGCATATTACGCAAATCTCTGTCAATAGGGACTTTTAAGCCGGTTTTCCACTAGGCGACTTTTTTCGCGCGAAGCGACTTTCTTTTGTTCGAATTCAATAGATTTCTGATTAGTTCTAGCTCAGAGCTCATGAGACAAAAGAAAAAGTCGCTTCGCGCGAAAAAAGTCGCTTAGTGGAAAACCGGCTTAAGATCCACGTCGCGGCAAGCTCGATGACGCGCCTTAAAAACAAAAGAATTCTTAATGAGCAAAGTGAATGAATAATTTGTAATGCCCAGAGTATATATCAATACCATCCCCGTTCTGTGGACAACGTCACTCAGCATTTTCACGTCTTCAGAACGACGCGAACACGCTGGGAAGTGAGAGCTATTTCTTAACGTTGACTTCAGCTGAGAGCTATTTCTTAACGTTGACTTCAGCTGAGAGCTATTTCTTAACGTTGACTTCAGCTGAGAGCTATTTCTTAACGTTGACTTCAGCTGAGAGCTATTTCTTAACGTTGACTTCAGCTGAGAGCTATTTCTTAACGTTGACTTCAGCTGAGAGCTATTTCTTAACGTTGACTTCAGCTGAGAGCTATTTCTTAACGTTGACTTCAGCTGAGAGCTATTTCTTAACGTTGACTTCAGCTGAGAGCTATTTCTTAACGTTGACTTCAGCTCAGACACTACAGCCGTTTTAGCAAGAACTGGAGCGTCTTGAAAGTCATTAAACAAGCTTAAACATGAAATACGGCAGTTAATTTACCGCGTCTTTTTTTAATGCATTCCTTTTTAACGTTTTTAAGGCCGCCTCGTCGATCTTAAAGTCCCTATTATTTAAAGAACGAAGTGAGATGTGGAAGAGCTGCAAACGTCAATCTTTATAACGTCAAAGTTCTTCATTGAAAGAAGAGAATCTCTTCCAAACTTATTTTTCGCTGCTCTTTAAATATTACGTAAAAAGCCCAAACACGAGATAGCGATTTTGAAAACACATCTAGACAACAAGAGATAACTCTGATGCATATGCATCATCACGGAGGACCGTTTCGGTGACTGACACTTCATAAACTTCGTTGATTTCTCCTTGCTTCTCGCAGCTCAAAGCGCTTGGCTCAAATGCCACTGATTTGTAACCATGTATAACTGTGGTCGAGAGAGGGTTGACGTAACGCAAGAAAACAACGACATAACCCAACACAGGATTGGGCACCATCATTCTGGCATGCAGCAGCAACATTAACACAGCGGAAGGGACGAGGCACACAAAACAACTTAAGACAATTAAACCTGTTTTGGTTGTTGCTGCGAATTGCTGAAAGAAAGAAAGACACGGATATAGATTGCCTTTAAATGGAATAATAATTGTTAAAGCTTACACTCAGCTTATGGGATCGTGTCGACTATTAATGCATTAAAACATAAACTAATTACATTATATACTATAACAATGTTTGAAATATTATTGATTGTAAACAAGTCATTTTTTAAAATTAATATTTAATTAGTTTCTATGTTGTGTTGTGTTGTGTTGTGTTGTGTTGTGTTGTGTTGTGTTGTGTTGTGTTGTGTTGTGTTGTGTTGTGTTGTGTTGTGTTGTGTTGTGTTGTGTTGTGTTGTGTTGTGTTGTGTTGTGTTGTGTTGTGTTGTGTTGTGTTGTGTTGTGTTGTGTTGTGTTGTGTTGTGTTGTGTTGTGTTGTGTTGTGTTGCGTTCAATTGTATTATATTCTACTCTTTTTCATTCCATTCCATTCCATTCCATTCCATTCTATTTGATTCCATTCTATTCTATTTTACTCTCCACTTCCTCCACTCCATTCCAATCTATTCTATTCTCTTTCATTCCATTCTATTTGACTCCATCCCATTTTATCTCATTCCATTCTATTCCGCTCCCCTCCACTCCATTCCATCCCAATCCATTCTATTCTGTAGACAAGTTGAAACCTTGTTTATTTTCTTTTTCTTACCTGATTAGCCGACGGTTCAGGATTGTTCTTGATGATCAGCATACACACAAAGCATATGATAATGAACAAAACGGGCACCAAGATCAATACAATTATGATAATTGCAATAATAATACCTTTGGCGCTGCTGAGCGAGTGTAAGGTGGCAGCCACAAGACCAACGATCCAGGTCATCAAAAGATAACACTTTGTGCCTGTCAAGAAAAACAAAATGTACTTTTAAAGTGTCTATGAAGTGAAAAATACCTTGGCATTTTTGTTGTTTTGTTGTACAGACTGAAAATTTCAAGAGAATCTGATGCGTAGTTTTCGCGCTATCAACTCTCAAAATTAGCCGTGGATAGTTTGTTTTGGGGAAATTTAGGCTTCTTGGTAACAATGCCTTATAACGTACGCAGATGGATCATTAATAATGAAATCTATTGTTTTTATGCATAGTTGTCATTTGCGTACGTCATAAGCATTGTTACCCAAAGCCCAATTTTTCTCCAAGAACGAACTAGCCATGGCAAACTTTGAGAGTTAATAGGGCGAAAACTACAAATCAGATTCTCTTGAAATTTTCAGTGAGTGCTCCTGCCATGCTCCTCTGTACAATAAAACAACAAAAATACCAACGAATTTTTCATTTCGTACACACTTTAACCCTTTATGGATGGTTTTTCGAGACGTCTCCCCTTGACAAAAGGCCGCCGAGAGAAATTTTGGGCCCCTAGTCAAGAAATATATACGGGTCCCCTCCCCTCAGATGTTGTCCTCTGTTATCACGCACAGACTTAACAGTTTGGCAACAACTACAAACTGATTGCGGTCATAAAGTCATAAAGGGCCCCCATATCCCCCATAGCAGTCGGATAAAGCCATAAAGGGGCCCAATGCCAGTGATAAAGCCATAGAGGGCCCCTATAGCAGTGATAAAACCATTAGCGAGAGACACAATGCAATGTAACGATTAATGCTAAAACTTCGATTGTCTATTATAAAATCGATTTTATCGTTTCACACTTTCACGATAAAGATAATGTATAATATATTCTTTTGTCTCCTTAAATTAATGGGCCCCCTTTGGCCCAGGGTCAACGACTAGGCTGACCCCCCCCCCTCCCCCCTCCTCTCGTCAGGCCTATCCCTTGAGGAGTAAAATCGTCTGGCGTTAGACAGAGTAAAATAAAGTTGTTCCACAACAACAATGCGTTTGAAAGGGTTAATCAACAGTTGTTTATTAACCCTTGCATGCATATTACCCCTTGACGAGTAAAATCGTCTGGCGGTAGACAGAGTGAAAAAGATAAAGTTTTTCCACAACACACGTGACGAGACAATATCATTATTGGCCTCGTGATTTTTATTGTTTTCGAATGTTTTACGAACACAAGAGAGCATTGAAAATTACTCGGGTCTATTAACAGCCTCATGATTTTCATTGTCGAGACGTGTTTGTAACCCCTGGTAAAACACTCCCACTCGTTTATGAAATATTACATACAAACTAAAACACGTATCCCCATACGTAAATGAATGCGTTATATTAAAATAAAAAGTATATCATACTGCCTTGGAAACATGTTGCGAAAAATCCTCTCCTGCATAGAACAACGTCAGAAATTGGATTAAGAAATAAAACATAAAGCTCCGTGCGTGTACACTCTTATAAAGGTTCATTTGACGTCATTTGAACACGAAAGAAGTTGAGTGGAGCCTTTAATACACTTCTTTCGTGTTCAAATGACGTCAAACGTACTTTTATAAGAGTACATATACACAGGAGTGACATGTTTTATTTGTTTTATAAAATAAGAAGGGGGAAAAACAAGCTAAAAGTTGGACAATTTTGAGATTTAACTGGCTTTTCTGGCCAACTGACGCCATTCTACGCCATTCTACGCCATTCTACGCCATTCCACACCATGTTACGTCATTCATGATCTTCATACTCTTATAAGTGCACGGAGCACAGCCAATAAAATATAAAAAGAGCCGGGTGGTATATTTTATGTGGCCTTATCGTGACATATTATAAATATTTTCGAATTCTTAATTAAGATGAGATTTTAAGACAACTCTGGATATCTACATTTTTAGTCCTATTATCGGCTATAATCCTCGAGATTCTGAACCCAGGAAGTTATTTAATTAATAATATCTAAATAGGGAGAAAAAATAGAGAGAAAATAAATATTGATGGCATGCAGCTTGGATTTATGCCAAGGAAGGGGACGACAGATGCGATCTTTGTGGTACGGCAGATACAGGAGAAGTTTATGGCAAAAAAGAGAGCATTGTGTTATGCGTTTGTGGATCTGGAGAAAGCATTTGATAAGATACCGAGAGAGGTGGTTAGGTGGGCGTTGAGGAAGCTGGGGGTTGAGGAATGGTTGGTGAAAGCAGTGATGACAATGTACGAAAAAGCGAGACTGGACAATGGTGAAAACGAAGCATGGAAACAGTGAAGAGTTTGAGGTGAAGGTTGGGGTGCATCATGCAGGGGTCGGTTTTGAGCCTATTATTGTTTGTGGTTGTGATTTAAGGAGAAAGTGCTGCGGTGGAAAGAGTGCGTGGAGGCGAAAGGGTTGAAAGTGAAAACAAAGGTGATGGTGTCAGGGAAGAATTGTGGTGATGTTGAAAGGCTGGGGAAGTTGCCATGTACTGTATATGTGGAAATGGTACTGGGAATAATTCTATTCGATGTACGGGTTGCAGTGGATGGGTACACAAGCGGTGCTCAGGTGTGAAGGGCTCGCTGCAGGCTAGAGTTAAGGATACGTTTGTATGCAATGCGTGTGAAAGGGAGGGTAGGGTGATGGGGAGGATAGTGATGTAGATGAGAGCGTGTATCTGGGAAATGGGGTACATTTAGAGAATGTTAGAAAGTTTTGTTACCTGGGGAATATGCTGAATATGAATTACAAAGCATTGTAGTAGTGACACTGCTCTAGACTATATACAAGATGCGGTGGTCTGTTTTGCAAGCTCTTCCGATCCAATCCTTGGCCGAGTGACACACCTTTAGATGTAGTAGTTAAAATATGAGCGGATAATCTTTATGGAAGTCAGAAAAAGCCGAATTTGAGCCACTATATAGTGTCTTATAACTTTGATAAAGCATTGATGTTTTATTAATCAATATTTTAAGTACTGTTTAATAAACGAGCAGGAGTGTTTTATCAGATATAAAGACACGAGGCGAAGCCGAGTATTTTTATATCTGATAAAACACGAACTGCGAGTTTATTATACGGCTTCAAAAACGAACCATTTGGTAAGTTGATTGGCGGAGTTAGCTTGAAAAATAACCTTGTCTAAGCCGAGAAAATCAAAGCTAACGTTTATGTAAATCAGGAGAAATCTTTATCACATATAAAGATACGATACGGTCATGATTTTCTTTTGTGTTTTCCTCATGAATTATTAATGAGTTTTTGAACAGTGCTTACAAATATTGATTAGACATTCATTTCTTTTTTAATTTTCCTCATGCATTATTGATGAATTTGATAAATAATGTTTAAAACACGAGCAGCAGTGTTTTGAGGTGAGGTAATAAGGACAACATTTTTCTTCAACTTAAAGTTGCGTTGCAAGTTGAAAAGCGTTGTTGCACGTATTACCACCCACTTTAAACATTGCACGCAACAATGCATGATTTTGTTGCAAGTTTGTTGAAAAAAGTAGACTCCAGTTCTACTTGCTGCAACATGCTGATTCAACTTGCAACAAAATAATTGTTGCGTGACATTGTTTAAGGGTGGTAATACGTGCAACAACGCTATTCAATTTGCAACGCAGTTGCGGCAATTTGTTGCTCGTATTACTTCACCTTTATCAAGTTTAGGAGCGAGGAGCGCTGTGAGTGTTTTAAACAGCTTAAAAAACGTTCCGTTATTGGTTAATATTTTTGCTCTGATTCATTTTCATGATCAGGATGACAATTTTATATAAAATTCTATGTCGATTAGTATTCTTTATATCTAAAATTATATGGCATTATATTATTCTTTCTGACGTCAAAGTGATGATCAAGCTTGGATTAGCTTTCGAAATACTATTAGAGTATTCATTTCCAAGTCTTCAACGACGTGGAACTACCTGATTACTGACAGATTTGTTCACCTGCGTAAGCTGTTCACACAGGGGATCTAATTTTAGAAACGGAGAGGAAGTGAGTTTATGTGCACTTGCAGTAAGTAGTTTAAGGTGCCAATGAAACGAAAATTAACTTTGTCTTATTTAAAAGAACACTTAAAATGATAGAGTAACGTATTTTGCAGTTTTTGGTTTCCGTGCTTCGTTTTTTGAGATATTTCAGTTTGTTTGATATTTATAAAATAACTTTACGTCACTCTTTGCATAATGACTTATCGCGAAAGATTATATATCTTTGTTATTGTCAAACAAAAACCCTTAAATTTTACAGACTCTGTTGTAGGAGAAACACTCGCACATGCTTCCTAACTCGCCAAGTGCTTTTGTTCAATAATAACAAAGATATCGAACACTTTGCGATAAACCATTATGCACACTGTGACGTAAAGTTATCTGATAAATCAAATAACTCAAATTTACATATCAAACAAACTGAAATATCTCAAAAACGAAGCAAGGAAACCAAAAACTGCAAAATATGTTACTCTATCATTTTAAGTGTTCTTTTAAATAAGACAAACTTAATTTTTGTTTCATAGGCACTTTAAAGTAGAGAGGAACTTGAAAGCACATTTTGAAGGCACTTCAAAGTGACATGCATGCAAAGAGGCACAAACCATTGAAACAGTTTTTAACTGCCTAAGCATGCAGTTACGCTGAACAAATTTGGCTGCGTTTCTTTTGTGAATCTAGATTCTGATTTACGGGTCTTGATTTTCTGGACTCGTTCAACAAATGGAACGGATGTCAACTTTTTAGTTTCTAGTATACTTAGATGCAGAAGCTTCTACTCACATTAGGCATGTAGCGCGGCAAAAGTTTTCGAAAGATGTTCACGGAAAAGAATGGAGAATCCTGATGGTTGCAAAAGAAATGAAAAATTGTGACTTAAAACCCGTTCACACCAGAAAAATTGAGGCCCAGGTCTAGGCCCAGACCAGGTCCAGGCCCAGACCAGGTCCAGGCCAGGCTTAGGCCGCTAGTGTGAACGGGGCTTTAGTTTAAGATTGAATCCGTATAATCTATGTTCCGAACAGATTTTTGAGATTTTAATCTACAATCATGGCCATAAATAATTGGGACAGCAGTGCAAATGAAGAGTCTGGTAGCCTCACACCAGAAAAACTATAATACATCGCCTTGAATCCTTACCTAACAATCTCTCCCCTCCCCCCTCCATCAATGTTGTTTCATTTTATACTTGGTGTGATATAACGATGAAAAAGAGCAATATAGAATGGCAACATTGAAGTGGGGAAGGGGGACAACTTCAAATGCGTAGTGGTTTTTGCAAACTGTCCTAGGGTTTTTGGCCAGGACTGTAGTATTACTCAGTATACAATACTCTGGTTGCTATGCGTGTTTTTTTTTGGTTGTTACCCATGATCTATTAGATGACAGACACATGATGGACACGTCTGATCACGTCAGCTGACTTGCTTTTTCCCTTCTTCTTCAAAATCCGAGTTTCGATAAAAACCATTTAAATTTTTGTATTGTATAAAAAAATAGATTCCAAAAAGTTCAGTGTATGTGTTGATGGTTTGCAATCAATCCCTTGAGATTTAGAAGACAAAGATACGGCGCGGCCATGTTGGAAGAAAACATACTCCAAATACAATAAATAGTGGCTATTTTATGAGATTCTTTTGGTCCAACATGGCTGATATGACGTCAAGTGCGAACCGGAGAACAATCCTTGGAATAATCTGCCTTGCTTAATACCAGATTTTAATCAGTTTAAAACTCAACTTTCTAATCACTTCACTAAGCTGTAATTAATGCTTACTACAATCCCCTTGCCTTAAATCACGTCTGATATCAAATTTCCTTCTGAAAATAATTCCCCCCACTCCCCCCATTCAATGTTGATAAAAATTTGCGCTGAACATACTTTGCATTTCATTTTATAACCAACATTGAACGGGGGGAGTGGGGGGCGATGTTATTTGAACATAATCTTAGGAATTGATGCGCTTAAGTTCGTTTTACGCGATTGTCCGAGTTAATTTTGGCCAGGATTGTAGGTAACTTTTGGACCAGGAAACCTATTGCGCTTAAAATGTTCTTCTCACGTACTCTCATCTAAACCCTTTTAAAACATTTTACTCTGGTTGTCACTTGGAGAACAGACGGGGAATAGGTTAATTGATGGTCACGAGTGTGATATGGCTTTAACATCGCGAGTGAAGCTTAACAGCCACTCCTGGCCGTCCCATGACACATCCAAAATTACGCGAGAAGATAATAGCTGATTGAAAGCAAGGTTAAGTTGTCTTAATTAAATGTTTCCTTTCGTTATGGTATTGCATTTTAAAATTTTGGGTGGGCTCATATTCATTTTGGGATCACGATTTCCGCCCAGTAGGCCTAAATCACTTGCTAGATTAATCTCTTAATCCTAAATTGCACTTAAAACCATTTCTTGATTAAAACTAGTCGAACTATGGCGCAATCGACTTTTCTATTGTACAAATTAAATAGTTTCTACTTCGTTCCACATGGAAACTCACATGAGTAAAAAGAAAAAAGTCGAGGCGCGACATTTTACTCCTGGTGGAAATCGAGCTTTATACTTAATTAGAGTTTTTCTATAAAGCTGTAAGCCATTGATGGATATGGGCTTTAACATCGTGAGTGAAGCTTAACAGCCACTCCAGGCCGTCCCATGACACACCCAAAAATACATGAGAAAGACAATAGCTGCTTGAAAGCAAGGTTAATTTGTCTTAAATGTTTCCTTTCGTTATGGTATTGCATTTTAAAATTTTGAGCTGGGCTCATATTCATTATACGAGATTAATCTGTTCTTATCCCATGCCATACACTAATTACCCTGTAAGTCAGAGCCCCTTTCCAATCTACGCAAGCTTCAGGGGAAAGTGGGCTCTGCCAACAAACTCGATATTTCTTTTTGAGGATGCGTGAACGGTTGCCAAGATACTATTTTGGGCCCAGGCTCTAACGCATCACTTCCTATTTTCCTGCTTACGCGTGTTCGTAAACTAGAACTTGTTTGACCAGTTTAAAACCTGACTGACTCGCCCCAAACTTGGGGCGAAGATCGAGTTTGTTGGCAGAGCTCACTTTCCCCCGAAGCTTGCATAGTTCGGCTATGACTCGCATGGTACACCGTAATCCAACTGTTTTAAACGACGTCAAGTGGGCAGGGCTTTGAAGAGAGGGAAATTGTGGGGTAAAAATGCTCATTAGAATGCACCTAACTTTTGCTAATTTAAACAACAAATGGCTTTCATTCACAATGAACATTCACTGAAACAAAGCATTTAATCGTTTAGCAGAAATTTGTTATATATTCATTGACAATAATAAGGTTATATTGTTATTATTATTATTATTCTCCAATCATTCGAAATATTTATTGACGTTTCGTTACTTAACCAGTAACATCTTCAGAATGAATTAAAAATTAGTAAGTAACGAAACGTCAATAAATATATTTTGTTTTAAATGGTTTCCTTTCATTATGATATTGCATTTTAAAATTTTGAGCTGGGCTCATATTCATTTTGCAATTGCGATTTCCGCCCAGTAAATCACTTGCTAGATTAATCTCTTAATCCTAAATTGCACTTAAAACCATTTCTTGATTAAAACTAGTCGAACTATGGCGCAATCGACTTTTCTATTGTACAAATTAAATAGTGTCTACTTCGTTCCACATGGAAACTCACATAAGTAAAAAGAAAAAAGTCGAGCGCGAGACATTTTACTCCTGGTGGAAATTGAGCTTTATACTTAATTAGAGTTTTTCTATAAAGCTGTAAGCCAATTATTCTGCGAGTTCTGCATTTATGAGATTAAAATAATGAACTTTCCATTCAAACTAACCACATTGAACCTAACCAATTTTTACACAATGAGTCTTAACTGGAACTTTACACGTCCAGTGAATATAATCCTTTATCAACGCAGTACGAACATGCACAAGTCGTGTTTTCTTGTCAGAGCATAGCCATAATGAAGGGGAACTGGATAGGAAACTTAAAACGATCTTACGAAGCTGGATATGTTTGCACAACTTGCTATGGTAATTATACACTTATAAGCAGCTAATGCACCTGAAGGGTGGTCCCACATGGCCAGGATCAACCATTGCGGAAATTTCCCCTTCCATTATCTATTGTCAGACGCACGGTTATACTCATACCATACACTGTCAGTGCAATCATAATCTCTGAATGAAACGCAGCCAAAGTCTTTATTTTATGTTTTTGTTTACATTTCTTTGCAATTGTGCACTTTCACACTTGCTTGATACACTGATTTTGGTATAGCCCTTTTAATAAGTATAGAATACGTAATTTCTTTTGAAATCTTTTCAATATCGTTTATTGTCTTAGCTTTTGTAAATTTTCAATAGAATTCAAGAGGCTGACAATGGCGTCAATTGGGGGTGGGGGTGGGGATGACGTACTCTGCACCATAGTTAATAGAAAATATACTTGGTTTGGAAGTTCAACAAAAGTCATTGTTTTATGTTTTTCTTCAGGTTTATGGAAATTTTTGCACCTTCACGGTTACTGAACATATTGTGTTTTCATTATACCCTGTGCTTTCTGTATAATGAAGCAATCATCCAATAGCAACATTTAGGTTCAATCACTCAACCGTACTGTTTAAATATTAATAAACCTAAAACACTGAAGGATTTGGCACCTTCATGTACCTTTCAACATGAATCGCATTGTTAACCGCTTTGAAGTTTGCCAGTTGGCAAACCATGTATATTTTCTATTAACTATGTCTGCACTTAAGAAAAGGGTTTGTAGCAGCGTTTGCGTTCAATCGCTCAAGCGTTCTGTATAAATATTAATGATTAATGAACGTACGTAAAACATAAGATTTTTGTACTTTCAGGCCACCGTCGACATAAATTACAGCTCATTGTTGGTCGCTTTGACAATTGGGCCCGTTTCCAGACAATGTAATTCTATCATGACTCGTGTGTTAAGTGCGACCTTTCAACTTGACAAATATGCTGGTTATTCGGACCACGACGAGTCTAGCTTTCGGCTCGGGGTTTTTTCCTTTTATTTCTTGGGTGTCACGATTTTGCATGTTGTAAGTTCTTTGCTCCTTTCGCTTTTGAAGTTGGACAAAAAGTTGAACAGCTTTGCCTTTTGATCAAGGTGTTCTTGCACGTTGTTGGTAGATTTTGAAAGTGACTGACTGACTGACTTAACAGTGATTAGATGTGGCTGACAACTGTCTTGATCGTAAATATGTTCACCAGTGCGAAGTATGCACCACATTCAGCCTTCGTTCAGGCTCCGCGTCGGGCGTCTTGTATGATATACTACTTTTCGGAAAAGTAGTCAATCGAGTTTGTTAAAATAATTTTTGTAATTCACAAACTGAGATCAAGCCCTTATAAATAGTCTTCTACAGAGCGTTTTCACTCACACTTCTTGGTGTTTTCGGAAATTAGATAATAGACGGCTTCTCGTGTATGATATATATTACGTACCTTACTTGGACTAGACTGATACCAGAGCGGAGGTTACATCTGAAGCGTTTTGCGGTTTTTGAACATATTTGCAAAACGACTAGTTTCATTAAACTAATGTGTGTATATTTTTGATAAAATAGGGTGTTGAAAGATTTTTTTGTTTGGCTTCTATTTAATCACAATTTTATTACACAATTCAAGGACGAGTTGCAGTCACGGGAGTGTTTTGAGCAATTCTTCAAAAATCGGTTGATTCAGTAAAGGGTCAATTGTCGGAAGCACTGAAGTTATGCCTAATTAGATTGGGGGTTCGTACTGGGATGGGTGAGCGCTTATCCAAGCTTGGGACCTACGTGAGTAGAGTTGGTTCACTGCTGCTGTGCTTCGAGAATTTTTCTCCGGTATCGAATGTTTCTATAAGACGAGCCTGACTCTGGCCTTTTGTAGAAGATTAGGGGGCGAATTTCCTGTGGGTATATCGATGTTAAATAAATAAATTAAGCTATCAGGTTTTCTTTTAAGTCATTAAACCAACATGCAACTAGCTATTCAAACAAATACTTTTAGTAAATAGGATTATCCTATACTCTATTACTCCACACAAGTGTGTTTTCAGATACCTGTGTTAAATTTGGATTGCGTTTGGAGTGCTTTGATGCGTAGTTGCTCGTAGCTGATTATTAAAAGCTGCAGGCATGTGGCGACGTTGAGGGTTATATCGATGACGTTATACGCAATGTGTAGCTTCGTTTTCACCAAACGTTTGGGATTTTCACTGTAGTCGTAGATGAGGTAGATCCACATCGGCAACGAAACAGCGCCGATAAGACCGTTGGAGAAGACCAATGAAGCAACGGCTATCGAGCGCGAACGCTGCTGCTTCCAAGAACGGGAGAAGGCGAACAATAGAACGACGCATACGGCGGTAGTTAAGACTGCGAGAAAACTCGATAAAGACATTATAACAGTAATCGAAGACGAGGCCATGGTTTGACGTTATGTTAATACACTATGTGCGCAAACTTTCCTCTTGCTCCGCATTCAACGAGAATGAATGGATATCTGTCATAAATCCTGAATATCCTGTCGTATAATCCCGTGGTTCGGTCACATCAATCAATCAATCATATAGGACGACACCTTATCACGTGACCTTGTAACATGATAAAGTGTAACTTTTTTATTTTAAGGTTTTTATATTTTTAAGGTTTGGTCTATTCTAAGTTATAAGCAACATAGCTGTTTGAAATATTTTTTCCTGTTTTCGAATTTGGGTGTAGCTTGTAACATTTAGTGCGCTTAAAGGCACAGCGTCGGGTACTAAATTACCGTTTAATTAATAACAATCGAAATATGGTATAGTAGGTTAATACTGCCGAAACAGAGAACGTGAGTGGTCTAACGCTTCGAGCGAAGGCCCTCTCTGACGAAGGGCCTTCGCTCGAAACGTTAGACCACTCACGTTCTCTGTTTCGGCAGTATTAACCTACTATACCATATTTCGATTGTTGTTTCAACACTGCCTACGCAGCACACTACGTTTAATTAATAGTTTTGCGCGAGACAAAAATTATATTTGTGTAAAGAAGAAAGGAAATTAAGGAATGATATTCTTAAAACGTTAAAAAAGTAAGCCATTGGTGCATTTTCTTCCAAATCCGAGTTTTAACGTGTGTGATATTCACCATAATTTTAATCATGCATGTGAACTTGAATTTGTCCACGAAGTCTGTTCCTTTAACTGAATATTTGTACTCGGTTTGGGCAATGAATTGTCTGACTGATATTATCGCATGTTGTCACTCTTGGTTATCATATATATAAAGTGTCGAAACGTTGGGTCACGAACAGTGACTTCCTTAGCTACGTTAAAAAAACTTTTAAGCCAGAATCGTTAAACTACTATATGTCTATGGGAAAACTGTAAAATTTACTATAAAAACAGCCTAATATGATCCAGATATCTATCTAGTTTACCATGCTAACTAGAAAGTTTGTACAAAATTACGATAAATGCAACATTTTAGCAAAATATTTTTTGCCAATATAATGTCTTTTTTATTTTTGTTTATATGTATTAATTCCTACTTTTCAACTTGGTAAACGTAATATTCATTGCTATTGGACGCAATAGACGGCACGACAACAACTGTTGGAGAAACCTTGCTGTGGTCCAGTGTAGTAGACGGCAGCTCGTTATTGTAACTATATCGATAATTCCGTAGCGTATTTACAATCGTTGTTATAAATTGAGTAATAAGAAATGTTCTTTCGACTATCAGGATTGTTGAAAGTTCACAATTAGTGTTAATTCGCTTCAGTCCTGGTCAATGTGCCACTCGGTCGGCGCCATAGCTGGTATCAGGGAGGCCAGAAAAAACCTTCCACCGAGGTGGCCAGGAAATCTGGGCGGGACCAAGATAACCAGCTCACTGCCCGCTCAGCAAATAGTAAATCAAAAACGTTGTGATTCCAAGTTCAATGTTCAAGTTTGAGCTGTCTACTGACTGACCAAGATGCTTCATCTGGAAAACGACTTCTTTTATACACTTGTTTCTGACACGCCCTCCTCCTGGGAATACTGCTACTTGACGTAATGAATATACTTTCCTACTATACTTCGTGCCGTAGGAAACTACGTAATAGTTTGGATGATTTGAGGCTGTTTTTATAGTAAATTTTACTATTTTTCTATGTATGCAAGAAAGTTCAAACTTAAATCCAATATGGCCGCCAATCAGTCACATGACCTTGTTGTCGTGGAAGTTAAACTGTAAATTACACTGCCTTTTGTATAATGAATATGTTTGAGAAAACATGTTTTACTGACTTTGGTTAAGATCTCTTGGAAAATAGGAAATTTTAGTTTTCAAATACATAGAGAGCAATGCCTTATTACCGCTGAGTAATAAATCAATCAAAAATTTTCCGTGTAACTTTATTATTTTTAATGCTGAACTAAAACTCCCCACGATTATCCCGGGACGTCTTCAGAACTACACAAAAAGCTTTTTTGTAATCTCACTTTTTTTGTAAGCTCTGAAAACGTCCTGGGCTAACTGGGGACGAAAGCTGAGCATTAAAAATAATAAAGTTACATGAAAGTATCTCAGATGTTTTGATACGATTTTAATGAAATTTTCATTTATGATGACTGGCTCTGTTGAAGGGTTGAATTTCGTTGTTAAGTTGTTTTCTAGATCAATCGCCGTTTTGACGTCATGTGCAAAGGCTCTTACGAAATGGCTGAGTTCCGTACACAATGAGTGTTCTAAAGTCACTAAAAATATCTTCATATCTTCAAAACAGTCTTGTAACTGTAGTCCGTTATCTTTGTTTAGCCTTTAGGGTATTATGAGTTGATTGAAACTATTAAATTTTTGGGACAAAAATATTCGTGCTACAGTAATATATATATACTGTACTCCGAGGAGAAAATCACTCCAAAACATCTCGTACACCTTTAAGAATCCAAAAATCTAAAAAAATCCCAAAAAAATTCGCAAAAATTCCAAAAAATCCCGGAAAATCTCAAGAAATCCGAAAAGATCTCAGAAAAATCTGAAAAAAATCTCTAAAAAGTCCAAAAAATCTCGTACGCTTTCTTGGGAGTGATTCGCCTGGTGTACTCTGTCGTTTTTATGATGAGTTGCACGTACAGTACCGCTTAGAAATAACCTCACAGTGCGGTTGAGGTTAAGTTAAGCAATGATAGAAATGGTAATAAACTTTAGTAAAGCACAATACAATTATCTAGTAATACAGAAAACAGTCCATTTTTGATTCATAGTGATTTAGAGACAGTTTAACTAACACTGAACAGAGTTATATTATGATTAAGCTGCGGTTAAACCTAGGTTTGACCTCGGTTTTTGTTAGGTTATTTCTGAGTGGTACTGTATAGGTGGTGTGCAACCAATCCCTTGAGATTCGAAGGACAAAGATATTTTCGCCATGTTGGATGATATTATTATTGCAGATATGAAAATCTTTTGAAAACGTCAATTAACCAACATGGCGGCAATGGCGTAGGGTGCACACCAGCAATACGTAAATGTAGTGTGTGTGGTACAGCTATGTTTGCGAGCTTGGTGTTGTGTTAAGCTGGATTTCCATTCAGTGCATTTTGTCGCGCGATCGACTTTTTGCGATCGCTTTCTTTTGAATTGTGGGTTGTCAAGCGGAACGCATTTCATTAGCTTTGGTTGAATACACACATTTCAAAAGAAAGCGATCGAGAAAAGTCGATCGCGCGACAAAATGCACTGAATGGAAATCCAGCTTAACTCACATCATTAGGGACCTTAAGATCTACGACGGCAACTTCGAGGACGACGTCCTTCAAACAAAGCCATTCTTCTTGCAAAACAAAGATAATGAATAATTTCTAGTCCCAAGAGTAATCTGAACACCGTCCTCGATCTGTATACAACGCCACTCAGAGCATTTTCACGTCTTCAGGACGACGTTGACTCATGGGGTGATGAAACTGTTGTCTGAGATTGCCTTAAAGTCGGTTTTCCACTAGGCGACTTTTTTCGCGCGAATCGACTTTTTCTTTTGTCTCATGAGCTCTGAGCTGGAACTAATCAGAAATCTATTGAATTCGAACAAAAGAAAGTCGCTTCGCGCGAAAAAAATCGCCTAGTGGAAAACCGGCTTAACACAGACACTGCAACCGTTTTAACACTTTGAAAATTATAAAACAAGCTTCAAGTATTGAATACGGTAGTCAGTTCACCGTGACTTCTTTTTAATGCTAAAATTTGAATTGCTTTTTAACCGCCGTCGTCGTCCTGGCATCTTAAGGTCTCAGTCCTGAGACTTGGATGGAGGGCTGTAAGGTTGCAAATTTATAGTCATATGCGCCATAAGCGGTATCGTTTGCATATCATACGATGTATGTAATTGAGAATTGAGATGTAATGTATCTAACACGAGTCAGTGTTCTTCAGCCGATTTCTAAAGCGCTGTTTACATGAAGTACATGCATGTTCAAGTCAAATCTCGCATGTTGTTTCTCCTGCTGTGTGTTTACATGAAGAAGATTGAAAGTTTTCGATCTGGCCGGAACGAATGGCTGAAGTCAATCAACGCAGTGGAGTGGATTGACTTCACATTCAAGCAAGGATCGACTTGCTGGAATGTATCCAATCTAATGTAGAAACAACAATCGAAATATAGTAAGGTTAGATATACTGCCAAAACAGAAAACGTTATAGGAGTTTAACATCTGTTTTGGCAGTATATCTAACCTTACTATATTTCGATTGTTAATGCATCTAAACACGCGGTTTGACTTGAAAATGACTTGATACGCATGATCGAGTGAAGTTATAGTGTGTCGTGCTAAATGGCAGACATTGAGGGAAGCACAGAAAATAGTGTTCCAAAACCCGAAAACAATGTTCCAAGTAGATCGGATTCTCCATGTAAACATGTGCCCGGATTGGAGCTATCATTTCCTTCAAATTATGAAGCTTAACCAACTACTAAAACCACCATCTGATTAGACAACCTTTTTAAACGAAACCTCACCCCCATACCCCCCCGGAAACCCTAAACCTAATCACACCCCCCGGAAACCCTAAACCTAACCACAACCCCCCGGAAAAATGTCCCACCTCTCATACCCCGACCACAACACCCCTATAGAGTTTTTACCTTTATGTGTTCAAGTTTAACATCCCGCTTGTGGGATGGTTTTATTGGATGGTTAAGCTTCATAATTTGAAACCGATGATACCTCCGGATTGACTTCACTCGCGGTTTTCGATCCGATTGGATTGTCAATCCACTTCATGTAAAAAGTTCTAGGGATTTACGGTGAAGGAAAATTCGAGTGTAGAATATTTTAAGACCAAACCGGGACCAGTTGCGAAAAATGCAACTACACAGGCCTTCCAGCAGGAATTGAACCCACGACCTTGCGATTCTAGTGCAATGCTCTGACCACTGACCCGGGGAGGCCGTTGCCAAGAGCTTGATCGCGAGTTCTGTATATATTAAGGTGGTAATGCCAGGAGAGAAAAAGGGCCTTTTTTTAGAATGTGACCGATATGCTAGTTGCTCCTCGTTTAAATTTGCTTACCTCTGCTGCTCACTTCGTTGGTGTAAGATGGTCAAATGCTTCTAAACGAATTCGTTCATGGATTTCCAAATGGAGTGCCCTTAGAATTTCCTTTGATAACTAATGTTCAATTTTTTTTATGTGTTCAAAACTTTATAATTGATTCGCATCGTCAATTATTACTATAACTAGTTGCATTTTTCCATCTTCACTCTTAGATACCATTTCGTCTGCTGGCTCTTAATTTTTTTTATTTATCAATGTAATAAGGCAAACGCTCCCTCCATAAGCTAATTACCGCTTTTGGGGAAATTGTCTTTAACCAAATATTGTTTAAATAACAAGATGCGAAATAACAAGACGTTCTTTTTTTTTGTAAAGAGTTATTTACCAATTTATTTAATGTAATTATAAGTGAAAGAGCATAATAAAAGATTGATAGATTGATAGATTGACGCCTGCTCAGGCGTTTACTCGGGCTACTGGATTTCTGCAAATATTGGCGTAGCCTTCGCACATCTAGAAAACCTGAAGAACAGCGTGCGTATATTAAGTGTACAGTTATAAGTTATTAGAGGTAACTCTGATTGTCGATTTGCGAGTACTCGACACAAATTTTCTATATGTGGTTTTATATGAAGTACTTAGTTCCATGAAGCGATTTGGTTTCAGTTTCAGTAGACTAGACAAAACCACAAAACCTATAGTGCTGAATTCGGCAGGTTCAAGCGGTGGTTCCGATATAGAATTCATGTAAATCGTACCAACATAAAATATTTAAACATGTTTTGAAACACATTTCCAAATGTAATACGACAGACGACTAACACATCTAAACATATTTTTTGCAGTATTCGGGACGGTGCCTACCACTTGTGTTTCGTAGTTGTTGGACCAAGCAGCAAGGCGTTTAATACTAGGTAAACAATACGTATATGTTCTTTGATATTCTGTGGCTCTTTCTTGTATCTCTGGTCCTCAACTCAAGACTTCGGCTAAAGGAACTGATGTCAACACGGCATTTTCTCGAAACGTTAGACCGGCCTACGTTCCCTGTTTCGGCAGTATATCTAACCTTACTATATTTCGATTGTTGTTTCTACACTGCCTACGCAGCACGCTACTTTTATTACGACAAATAACTTGTTTATTTTTGCTGGATGTATAACACGATAGTATTTGCTTGAAAAATATTTGTCTAGAGGTATATGCTTCAAGTTTCAGCGTAACTCTTTCCAGAATCCAGAATTGGTCTTTAGTATTTTTCTGGCTAATGCCGGATGATTGTATTCACCTCTGGGGAAGCCCGCGGACAGGAATGAGTAAAATTAGTAAATTACCGGAAATATATTAGGTTTGTGATGTCGAGGGAAAACACGAGGGGAAAAACACATCTTGACGACTTGTTTCGAATTTCGCTGGTGACTACCCATTGTGCTGGACTGTTGAAATACAAATTAAACCGCTTTAGTTCGACGTTACAGATTTAAAGTGCTTATAAACCCAAATATAATATTACTGCATATGGATTCTATTTAATGTGTGTAGTTGAATGCCAAAATATTTTTTGATTTGAACTTTGATTTGTTGTTATATTGAGGTTTGTGTTTCCAAAATGGTAATGAGAATGACGTCTATGTAGGCATAATTTGCATATACGCAATGTTCCGTTACAGCAGAAATATTACCCATTTCACATGTTAATGGAACACTTGAATAGTATATTCTATATTTTTTCATTTTTTTTCATTAAAAACTTCAAGCGGTTTATCATAAGAAAAGAAAAACACACACAACACAAATGCCTACATTGACGTCATCCTTATTAACATTTTGGACATACAAACCTCAATATAACAACAAATAGAAACATACAGCCCTGATATCAATATGCAGCCCTCCTGGCTCTACCTAAGTTATAATATCTGAACTCTAGATACATTTGCTATTATTATGGTCAATGATTAGTTTTATATTTTTCGTCATGTTAGTAATTCCCATATATGTGTATGTGTGTGTATTATGTACATGTATATGTATATATGTGTATGTATGACTATTGAGTATACTGTTTAAGTTTATATTAAGTTGAGTATATTGTTTGAGGGGTCAGGTCTCAATAGGGACGCAAGTCCTGTTCCTTTCTCCTGTCACATCTATTTTATCTGTTGTTTTGTGAGCGTTTTTATTGTTCTTTGATTGTTGTATTTGCTTATGTACTAGCAACCTTTGTATCCAATTTAATGTGATTATTTACTGTGACAAATTCAATAAAATAAAATAAAATAAAATAAAATAGAAGTTCAAATTAAAAAAATATTTTGGCATTCAACTATTCACGTTACATAGAATCCATATCAGTAATATCCTATTTGAGTTTATAGGCACTATACTGAGATTTGGGATATCAGATCCAGCTCATTCAAGCATGAATAGTTTTCAAATCATTAATAATTTTCATGAAAATTTAAGAGAAATAAATATTTAATCAGTATTTAGAAATCAGTATGCAGTGTCCACATCTTGTTAAGGACGTTCATGCACTGGAAAAACAAAGGAGAGCATCTCAAATGGGTCTAAACCAACACAGAGGAGAAACCGCTGTACGATATTGCAGTGGCCAAGTTTGTCAGTGCGTCGAGTCTGAGCACTTGGTATCATTACGTACACCCCCCCCCCCCCCCCCCCCCCACCCCCAACGTTTCTCACCGGATTTGGAAGAATCTCAAAATTGGTCTTGAAAAATGTAAGTGTGGGAGGGACTCCTCTCCCCCAGTCCCCCGCTAGCGACACCCCTTCTACTTCACTCTTATCGAGTGTTAAATAGTATTTGGATTAAATCATTTACGCCCTGAGGATTTCTTTGAGTTCACAAAACTATCCGCTACACATATATATACTATACACCAAGCTGGCTAGAGTTACAAATTTTCATTTGTTGTTAAGCAGGGTAGTCCTTTCAGCGCGCAAGACGGGCACTGTTTTCAACAGGAGCCGTGCATTATAGCCCTGGGTTATTGCTATGGTGTGTTGTAGAGGCGAAAGCTTCAACATTTTTTAAGTACTGTTTAACTCTTTCTTGTCCGAATTGGTCTTTAGTATTTTATTCTGGCTAACGCCAGACGATTTTATTCACCTCTGGGGAAGCCCCCGGACAGGAATGAGTTATAAACTATCTCTTTAACTCTTTCTTGTCCGAATTGGTCTTTAGTATTTTATTCTGGCTAACGCCAGACGATTTTATTCACCTCTGGGGAAGCCCCCGGACAGGAATGAGTTAATAAACGAGCCGGAGTGTTTTATCAGATATAAAGACACGATACGGTCATATTCTTTTGTGTTTCCTCATGAATTATTAATGAGTTTTTGAATGTAGCGGCTTAAATCTCACTTAGGCTTCTAGATAATTTACTTATTTTATTTCGATTTTTTGTTTCTACTTTATTTATCTATTTACTTATTTATTTTAGGTAGTTTTCTATAGGGCTAACCTCTTTACTTTCGTGATGTAATTTTGTTTATTTTTTGTTCATCATGATTAAACCATGATATATGTTATGTTAACACTGAAGTAAATAATGTTTTATCACATCTTTAATTCTTTAAATCACTTTTTTAAACCATAAGGTAAAAATGGTAGGGACAACAGGTAACCCCAATTACTGTGCCCTCAGGATATATAACAACTAAAATATATTTTATATTACAGGTTAAAAAAATTAAAAATTACAGTACATTAAAGGGCCTCCATTAAAAAATAAAATATTGACAAACCGGATTTCGCCTGGGAGGGCTGAAAATTTCCCATGTAAACTGGTCCTCTTAGGAGAGCTAGCAAATCGAAGCTCAGTATACACGGTAAAGTTTGCCTTTACTAATATTTTTGGTCAACTTTTTATTTTACAAGTTGCGTTTGTTCATGTGTTTGTTATAAATTCAAATTGTGTTTGCGAAGACATGATTTCGGGCTTCGTGGGAAAGTTGCAAAAGTCGGTAAACAAGCCAACGCAAGGTAAATTCCAGCCCTCTTACTAGGCCTAGCTCTACCAAAAAAGCTCATGTAAACGCGAGGTGAAATCCAGCCCTCCCCCATTACTGGGATGTATGACATATGGTGTACAAAAGTAGAATACTGAATAGGCAGTGCTTAGTTAGACAAGAGCAAAGTAAAGAGGTGGTATAAACTGCCGACATTAGTTTTGATAACGAAACACTGACGTTTTTAGCGGAGCCCTTGATCAAAGTAAAATGTTATATATACTCAGTTTTGTGTGTGCAAGTATGATATATATGTTACTGTCGTAATGCATATTGTCAGTAAGAAATGTATACACTCTTATTTCTTTTTTGTATTTTTAAATTCACCGAAAGTACCGCTCGGTTTGGCGTGCTCGATATTTGTCAACAAAGCAATTTTTTACAAATTTAGATATATTAATGGCCAGAAAAGCCTGAAGACAAACACTGACTTGTATGTGGATAAATTGTGTTGACGTTTCTTGTTATTCTACAGCATCAGTCTTGTTTATTGACTTTATAAAGAAAGTCTCCCCTTTAACAAAGCAAAACTGTCCGCCATTTTGGGATTTTTCGGATGTGAATTGAGGATATCCCGATATCGAGGAGCCAAATTTTGTGAAAAGCACCTATATATACTTGCAAGCATATGCTAATGTAACTTCAGGCGTTTTTTGTAGGTTTCGTACACAAACTGTTAGTGTATATATTTGTTTTATTGTTAATCGTATAATAAAAAAGGTACATTTACTATCATGAATTTAAATTAATTAGAATTGGATTTGGAATTGGAATTGGAATTGGAATTGGAACTGGAATTGGAATTGGAGTTGGAGATGGAGATGGAGTTGGAGTTGGAGTTGGAGTTGGAGTTGGAGTTGGAGTTGGAGTTGGAGTTGGAGTTGGAGTTGGAGTTGGAGTTGGAGTTGGAGTTGGAGTTGGAGTTGGAGTTGGAGTTGGAGTTGGATCGAATTGCAATTGGCCAAACTAGTTTATGTCCTTGCTCCATTGTTCAGCGTTATCTCTGACATTTTTTAGATTCCCGCAAAGATGTGACGTTATGGCGGTCCTATTCATGTTTTTCAACCATAAATTCGTAATAAAGCAACGTCTTCTTCTGGTATAAGTACATTAACATAAGAGGGGGGTTAGTGAAAATGCTATGTAAGGCGGTTTAACTCTGATTTCAGCCTAGTGATTGTCAAAAAACAAAGGAAGATGCAAGATCCAGCCAAAAATGACATATTGATTATGTTAACTTACGCTGTCGTACTTGCCAGATTATTTTACTCACTCTCTTTATAACACCAGATTATTTTACGCACGTCAGATGATTTTACTAATATTAGTTGTCTGAGACCCCTCTATATATAGGCATGCAGCAGTGAGTTAAATTACAATCAACTTTTTTTTTACATGTAGAAGTGGTGTAGAATTTGGCTATAGCTTTCCAAAGTATATATTAAAGAATGTTTAAGAAAACTGTTACATGTTTTGTTTACTGTATTAGGACTTCTAAGGTCTTCTAAGTAAAGCTCGTTTAGAAAAGTTAAACTAACCGCTGATGCATTTTTTCGCGAAACTTGTGCGAGACAGGTTTCAAGACAGATTGCAATGTGTGTAACACCCCCATGTTTATTTATGAGCTTTGCATTGCAAGACAGGTAAAGTAGGATGCAATAGCGTTGCGACACAGGTTTCACAAATCGTTGCATCGTGTAACAGCGCGACTTAAGTTGTTCAATAATAATGAAGGATGAGGTTATTGAAGGGCCTTATGTGAAGGGTAATAGGGTATTAGTGTTACAAGGTTAATTCGAGGATTGTCATCATCTTCATCATAATTAACTTTAAGTTCTTAATTTTCTAGCCAACCCTTGAGGAAACCCTAAGGGTCGTCTACAAAAACGCACACTCTGTGTCAGACTCAGACCTGATGCAGAATGATGTCAGATACGTTCAGAAAAATGTTGCGAGCCCTGATACAGCCTGTTGCAGTATCAGCTATGATACACCTATGATATCCAGGCTTGGACTGGCCTATGTGCCATTGTGCCAATGGCACACGCGCCCCCCTTTAGAATACCTCAACTACGCCCCATGAACAAAAGATGCTAAACTGAGATATAAAATAATATGGCTGCCCACGGCATGTAGTTTGTTACTGAATAATACTGCTTTAACTCTTAAATTCGCGTTGTGTATGCCGTATGGTAGCAAGAGGTAGACAGGAGAGTTGCTATTCCGTAAGATATATTTTATTCCGGCAAATGGTAAGCCTGTAGGCCACTTTCGTGTCTTTTTTATATACAGTTTCTGTAAATTAATCATACGTATGGGAACAATGACAACAACGATCACCAATTTTGAAATCTTTCTATTTACAGAGGCTTGTGTGCAAATTTGTCAGTAATCCACCTTAGTATGCAATGTCATTATTTATTAATTCCACACCGGTGCAGTTAAAAAAAGGAATTAATAAATAATGACATTGCATACTAAGGTGGATTACTGACAAATTTGCCCACAAGCCTCTGTAAATAGAAAGATTTCAAAATTGGTGATCCCTCTCCCTAATGGCACCGCCTCTAGTCGCCAGTCCGACTCTGATGATATCATATCTGTATCATACCTGCAGCTACAACAGACTCTTCAAAACAGATTCTGTCAAACTGTATCAGCCTGACACGGTCAGTGCTGTATCAGTTTGATATAACAGACTGAACAGGTATGTTGTCTACGGAGCTGTCGCAGTCTAGCTGTCAGGCTGTATCAAGGGTCGCTACATTTCTCTGAACAGATCTGATATCAGAGCTGATCAGGCTGTGCGTTTTTACGTGTGTATTCGGAGACAATATAGCCAAGTTCGATAAAGCTAAAGTTCATGTTGCGGAAGGGAAAAACTCTCGAAGCACAGGAGAGAACCAGAGAACCAATGAGTATCCTTGGTTTGCACTTGACGTCATGACGTCCATGTTGGAGGAACTTTAGCAAAAAAATCTCATTAGCATGCAGCTATTGTATTTGAAGTTTTCCTTCAACATGGCCGCCGTTTCTAGTTGTCTTCTAAATCTGAAGGCCAAGGGATTGGTTGCAAACCACCAATACTCGTATGTATCCCAAACTCTGACACGTAGTCACCCATTGATCCATTATTAACTCCGTCTAACCAGGCTTAACTTTGGTCTTCAACGTTGATCGCAGCACACTATTAAAGCAGACCTGCCAGGTCTCACGATTTTGCCGCGAGACTCACGATTTTGATTACAATCATTGTTATGATTTCAGTATTTTAATTTACCGATTAAATTTAGCGACAAAATGAATATGGACATAGATTGTATAGTCTGTACTTGTAGAAGTAGGATAACTTACAAGTAACGTAGTAATTTAGTAGTCACAAAAAATTCATTTCCACATCCGCCATTTTGACGCTTCAATATGGCGTCCACATCAAAGCGTCAGGTATTGCAAACTACCATTTTAAAA